>VFFE01007487.1:726902-758244 GCA_008921705.1 Burhinus oedicnemus
TTTTTTTTTTTTTTTTTGGTTTTAAATTCTTAGCTGGTTTTGGAGATCCCTGCAATAAACCCGGCTGCTTTAGTGTGGAGCAGCTTCCCCAGCGTGTCCTTTTCTCTCTCCCTGCCTGCCGTCTCTGCTGTTGCTGCTGCTGACAGGAACGTGTTGGGAAAGCAGAAAGAGAAAATGCCAGCCATCCTGGTAGCCTCCAAAATGAAATCGGGACTACCTAAACCCGTCCACAGCGCTGCTCCCATCCTGCACGTCCCAACGGCCAGGACCATCCCGCAGCCCTGTTACCTGAAGTTTGGCAACAAGGTGGAGGTGACGAAGCCATTGTATTCCAGCCAGATTCCTCTCAAATCGAACGGACACGAAAACGCAGGAGATGGGCTCCCACCGAGGAAGAGCAGCTCGGTAGAAAATGGATTTGACACGCAGGTTAGAAGGTGGAAAATGCTGGGGAGGTGTACGCAAGGAATTCTTGCCATACCACATGTGCGCAGCGGGTTTTCGGAGCTGGAGAGCGGCGGTGTGAATGGCAGCGAGAGAAGGGGTGTGTGTGTGTGTGTGTGTGTGTGTGTGTAATAACATCTGTCCACAGTGGTGGGATGTTTTCTATTCTGCCTGGCGGCATGTCTTCCCGAGGGGTGGCTTTGTAATTTGGTGGAGCTGCCGGTGGGGTGGTGAGGGATGGGGCTGTGTGCGCCAGTGGTGCCTTCTCCCTTGCCTTGGCTTCCACTTGGGGGATTTATGGAAGGGAGATGGTAGAGGTGTTGGTTATGGGGTGTGTTCTTTGTGTTCTTTCTGTGGGTGCTGATTGTGAGGGCTGGGTTGCGTGCCTGGGACGGGGAAGGGTTGCTGGTCGCCACGAATGTGTTTTGTGTTTGGGCAGGTGCTGCGTTGGAGCCGTAGTCGTGTGAAGGTTTTGGATTTGTCGTGGTGTGAATGGGAACGGGAGGCAGTGCCTGATGTTAAATTACAGTATGCATGTCATTCTCAGGGCAGCTGAATTAAACAGATTATGTAGGAAATGAATACTCAAGTGGAATTGTCTGTTCGAATGCTGTATGTGCATGACATCATAGGTGCAGCACATTGTCAATATGCATTTTTTAGGTTTCCCTTTAATGTGTATTTTTATATATGCCGCTTCCTGTCTAGGGAGGAGAAACGTACGTTCTTCAGCTCGTTGAATTTTTGTCAGCATAGTAACGTCCCCAGCACGGCTGGGGCTGCTGGTAGTGCTGATGCCCCAGCGTGCGCAGCAGCGGCGTGAGCAGATAGGACGTGTTGGCATACTAGGGGGCGAGCAAAGCAGATGGGTTGCTGCAGCAAGCAGAATTGATTAACGTTATATAGACATTGCCGTATAGCAGCCTGATGTATTTTGGCAAAAGCTATATATGTTACAAGCTGCTTCTACCGATACCTGAGCCCAGTAGAAGCTGATACCGTTATACTGGGGTAGGGAAATGATGACAGATATTTATCTTTTTTCTTTTTTTTTTTTTTTTTCCTCTTTTCCTTCCTCAAGGGTTAGTGGGTCATCCCCACTATCTAGATTTTGAAATCTATGGCCTCGTAACCCTATTCGCTTAAGACAAGTGCGACTACTGACTGGGCGTGTTTGGCCCCATGCCCTGAATTTTAGGATATGCTGCACTTTTCGTTGCTGGTAGAGACAGGGTGACGTATCAGGCTGCTCAAGCCAGACGAATGTGACTGTAGCAGTTCCTGAGGGACTGGGAGCAGGAAAAGGAGACAGACAAGTATTGGTGGCAGGGTGGTGGCAGCAGACAGACCGACCTGTGCGCCACATCTTTTTCTTAAGAGAGAAACAAGTACTCTTTTTTTTTTAAATTTTTTTCCTTGTGCTAGAGTCTGTCCTTGTGATTATGAAACGTCAGCAAAATCTCATTATAGGCTGCTCTTTCTCTCAGACGCTCCTTGGCTTCTGCATAGAAATTTACATTCCTGCAAAAGCGATGGTTATTCATAAATATTTTCTCATCTTATAATAGATTATAATCGGAGAGATCCTGCCAGTGGTAGCCGTTTGCAGCAGGAAGGGGAGTACTATGGTGGTTTTAACCCTTACACAGATGTGGAACAAACCCCATTTTTTAATATCCTGATGATGAAAGGGTCTTCATGCTAATTAGGTATATTTAAACAGGGAGTGATTTTGGCCGAAGGAATTTCAGAGAGTTTTGAATAACTTCAGCAGTGGGGAGAAATCCTAAGCTTTGTCATTCTCAGTAACCTCTTTTAGGTGGCAGTCTTAGCAGATGACCAGCACCTTTTAAGGTGTGAACCAGTGAGGTTTGGTTTACTATCCATTATCCAAACACAGTCCTTTTTTGTTAGTTTTATTGATCCAGCTCTGATCCCTCCGCCCACGTAAGCGTGCAGGTTTTTACCATTCAAGGTAGTCGTTTGGAATGTCTGCCTATCTCTACAGGCAGATTTTTCCAGATCGGTTGTATCAAGGGCACTGTTCTTTTCTTTTTCTACTGTCCCTCCCTCCCAAGGGAGGAGGAACAGGATGGATGGACAGCTGCCAGATGGTATGTCAGCAGCTGAAGCATTTTCATCTTGGAAAACCTTCAGCTACATTCGGGTATAGAAGTGCTTTCTGATAATAAGCCTACTAAGGTTTAATCTTAAACACTGTACTGGGACTAAATATCTCAAGGATCATAGACTTGTCTCACGAAGGGTGATCGCTTGCTTCTCTCGATATTGTATCTCAAGAACCGATGTGGCCCTCACCATGTTGCTGTGCAGGCACCTGGCATCTCCTGTGAGGGAGGGAAGTTATATTCTTATCGTGGCATTTTAAGTTCAGAACCACAAGTTTAGCACCTATCTTTTGTAGATCTGTGTCCCTGCATGGAGTTTACAGCCCGATATCCTCCTGTGTGGGTGGAGGGAGAATTAAAGAGAGATTGTGACACTTGGATCAAAAACCAAAGGGAAGAAATAAAAATACCTGAAATCTATTTAACTTGTGCTGTGTTCCTTGCTGAGGCTGAACTTGGAATTTGCAGCCCCAAACTCTCTCGTGGAGTTAGAGGCATACGCTATTTCTATCAAAACCCGAGGTGGTATCAGGTCACTTTCAACACAAGTGGTGGAGAAGCATTGCTTTTGTACGACCGCTGAGCGGTTAGAGCATTCGCTCGGAGGGTGGGATATCTGAGTTCAGTTTCTATTTCAACACGAGGGAATTCAAACTCCTGTCATTATCTCTGGAGGGTTTCATAATCAACAAGCCACAGGATGTTCTGGGAGTATTTTAGGGAGTTGCTCTTAATCCTGTTGAAGTCGGTCCTCTTTGCACGACATAATAGAAAATTCAGTTGCATGTACAGAATAAGGACAGAGAGCAGCTTGACCTCATGTTTAGGACATCTCCTTACAGGGAAAGAGATGATGGGAGGGATGGAACAGATAGATGGGATACCTTTAACTGTTTGTGCATATGAATTTTTCTCTGTCATCATGGTGTACATATACTTCCACTTTGAATTTCTCGATGCCTTTTTCCCTGCACTTAGTTTACTGATTATTCTGGAGACGAGGCTGTGTCTAATGCGTAGACCAGAAGTTGCAATGTGAAGATACTAAGCCATGTTCTGATGCTGTTTGAGCATGTTTCAAGCCACTTGTACACCAGTCCTAGGTTCGTGAGCTTTTTTTGGTGCCAGGTGGTACCTGTCTTGAGCCTGATTCTTCAGAGAACACGGGCACTGCAGGTGGTATTCATTAAAGTACTCATTTTTTAAAAAACTACTAAAAATCAAGGTGTCCCACTTGAGAAATGTGGTGTCAGTGAAAACTTCTCAATTTATTTTTTTTTTTGTTCTTCTTGATACGGTTTTACATGTGTAAGCTGGATTTTATAGTAACGGGGAGTTTTGTGCCTTAAGGCCATATAAGGGCAATGTGTTATTTAAAATGCTGTGCAATTTATAAAAAGCATTCTTCAGAGTATTTCAGAGGCACTTTCCAAAGAAAGGTCTGAGGGTTTTAGTATCAAGCCCATTGTAAATGCTAGTCGGAAATCTTAGGTCGATGAATCACTGCAGTATCATTCCTATTTTATTGTTACTGATATACACACTCCATTCATTTTTCCACATTAAATTCCCTGTGTTGTGCACAACAGTATCCTACTGTTGCACTGGTGCTTATTTTGTCTAATTTGAAAACACCGCCAATAAATTGCACCCATGTTTAGAGAGCGTTGTTTTGGAAATATTTAACTTTGTTACCAGAGAAACTTCCGTCAAGTAGATAGCAAGATAGTGCTCTCTCATATACAAAATGGTCTTTATTAGTTATTCTGAAAAAGTCATATGTATTTGGCTACTAAATTTGCATTAGTTATTTAAGACAGAAGTCATTGCCAATTACAAGTCCATGGGCATGGTAAAATTGTTTGTGCAGGATACAAGAAGGAGGAAACCGTTCCAGGAATACAGTCTGTTGCCATGTTATTGCGAAAGCCACCGAAGCAGATCATGGCTGTAATTACTGTGTTTATTGCTGCTATGTTGTGTTCTCTAGCTTCTTGATTTTCATTCTCTGGAGAACCTAAAAAATAATTGCTGTTTGTATCTTAAGTAACTGTAGCAGTCCTAACAGCACGGGGACCTTAGTAACTCATTGGTCCCACCCTTCCACTAGAACACATCAAGTTGACGGACATCTATTTAACCTGGTGATAAGGTACGTGCATTCAGCGATTTCCTGTAATGGTCCTTAATGTTGGGCAGGGAGGGGTGGGGGTGGGATTTGTTATTTCTTTGCAAATGTCTTTGCAATATTCATTTGCTGAATGGTGGACATGGAAAGCAGATGCTCCCTAGGTGTTACCGTGTTCACCCTTACTTTTTCCTTTCTCTAGGCCAGGCAAACCTAATTCTTTTAACCTTTTCTCTCAGGATTTCTAGAACTCTTACAACTCTTTGTGCTATCTACTGAACTCTTTTCAGTTTGCCTAGACCTTTTTTATAGAATTCAGTTCAATTCTGGATAGATATCGTTGTCTGCAATAAAACTGCCTTGCTCAGCTGGATTTTTCTTCACATTACTTTCCCAATTTGTGAAGATCATGTTGAGTTGGGCGTTCTAGATCTGGGGCGTTCTAGATCTGGGGCATTCCTGATCTCCCCGCTTTCTAGTCTTACACTAGATTTTTCTTCTAGTGATTTAATTCTTTTCCAATTTGTGAGGATCATCTACATCTGAGGTGTTCTAGATCTGGGGTGCGCTCCAAAAACGTTTCCAATACGCATCGAGATTAGAAACATCCCTGGGTTTCTCTCGTTAGCCATTCTGGAGTCCAAGTCAATGACAATGGTATGGAATGGAATTGGTAGAGAAGCTCCATTACAGATCCCTGCAAAAAATCTCTTGCATAGCCATTCCCAGGTTGACAGCACACTGCTGACAAATTTCAGGGAGTTTTTGAGACGGTTGTGCACTGCCTTGAAATACTCTACCTGCTCACAAATTAATTGCTTAATAGGTTACTGCAGTATTTTTCCACACTTCAAATTTAGGCTCGCATCAACTGTTTGATGAGCCACATACGACTTGGACTCTGTTGGCTGTTGGGTAGCCTTCTCTGCCCCACTATCCCCATTCCCATGCCGTCCGCAATCCAAATGAATCCATATAGTTCCAAGATACTAGTAATTACTTTTCTGTATTTTAATTAGCTTTATCAGAAGCCGTTTATACCTCTGTATCACTGTCTTGCTGATGGGAAGCTTCATAAAGAGAAAGTGTAATAAAGCATATTGTGGAGAAATTATGCCTTCCTTTCTCACATGCGTTAGCCATTTTTGTGCATGATACTGGGCTTCACCGTTTTACTACAGAACCATCTTGCAGAAGGGATACAAATCAAGCAGATCTTTATCTTGACCCAATTTCAAGTCAGATGTACATCGCCTGGTTTCACTGCCATTGTGTGAGCTGCTTCAGTGGTGTAAAATTTGGCTTCGCTACCACTACCGAGCTAATTATAAAAGAAGTTATGAGAAATGTGGTCAGTAATACTGATAACCATGAAAGGTAGCTTTTTGCAATGTTGGAAGAAACCAAATGAGGTCATGTTTAGGATGTGTACAAAGGAGAAATTTTACTGAAGAGCTGGGAAAATCTAAGAAAAACTATAGATTCAGGCTAGCGAAATATATAGCCACAAAAAGAATTTAAAATTAGTATTAATGAGCTTGCATATATAATTATAGTTATGTACTTTCCTATGAAAAAACCCTTGCTGTATCTTGCTTTCAGATGGATTTTATTTTTTTTTGACACGCTGTAAGCAATCAGGGGCTATTAACTAGCCAAATTCTTCTTCTATTTATGATTACAATGGTTTTGACAGTATGTTTATAGATACATGTTGGTAAATATTAAATTGTTAGGGGGTTGTTCCAAATGAAATGTTACCAGGTAGAAAACAAGAAAACAATTCAGAAGTTGTTTTATTGTGATTATTAACATAGCGTTTCCAGTGATCTGTCTTTTAATATAAAGAGCCACCCCTTTTTAATGCCCTGCATTTGAACAAAAGATGTAAGATTGCGCTATAAACTCAGGAGGTTCTTTCATCACTGGGTTTTCATTTAGAGTATGCAAAGGGTCACTTGGGTTCAAACTTCCATTCAGTTTTTAATTGTACTGCATAATGAGTGAAAATGGTTTTTTGCACCGATTTCAGTTTAATTGTGACAGTTCTTGAGTAAAAAAGCATTTGGTCATCGTGTGATGTTCCTTCCCAAGTTCAGTACCTTCGCTGTCGAATTGCCCGAGATGGGATTTCCAAAGGTATTTATTGTTGAGCTAATAATGCTGCTGTTGAATTCGCTCAAGTTTTTATGGTCCGTAGTTAGTTTTTTGAAACACTCATTTAATATGACCTTTTTTCCTCCTTCCGATTTTATTTTTTTATGCTATTTCTCTGATCCTTGCTAATAGGTAATACCTAAGAGGCTTCCAAATTTTAATATACTTAACCTAAGAGCACTCCTTAGAGGTAGGGGTATTGTTCTCATTTTATAAATGAATGGCTAAGGCACAAAGAAACTTAGCCAAGGTCATGAAGTCTGCAGTGCTCTAGAAAATTACTAGCTAGTCCCCTGACTATTAGATTATCTTTCTCCTTTGCTGCTACTTGTTAATCAGTTCAAAATGCTTATGCATATGGTGTCCATGTGTTCTCCCTCTGTCCTTGAAACTGTGAGCTTACGCCATAAAATTATATTTCTTCAGTGCTCTCTCACATGCTTTGTCCCTGTTTTAGCAAGTAATTTTTGTCACCACCTGCTCTGACGCTCGATGTACGGCAGCGCTCAAGCAGGACACTTTGGTCCAGCTGTCCTCAGACCAGAAATGGGTTAATTTTTTTTCCTGTTTCTTGCTCCCTTTCTCCCTGCCGCCCTTTGCCTCCCTGACTGCACTGGTGAATGTCTTTGACAGGTTTTAGAGTTTCGCTTCTTACTTTTCCTAGATTGTTTGTCCATCGTGTGTTCCACAGAACTTCTCTTTCTTGAAGTAGGTGTTGTATTTCAGTTCTGTTAGACACTCAGGCTCTGCTGGAGGCTTCTTTGAACTGAAATGGGCTTCAACAGAGAAGCATTAAGTCTTTCTACCTATCCAACTGCTAGCTGATATATCTCATTTTTCAGTGTTCAAATATGGATAAAATAATTTTAATTTGAAAAACAAGTATAATGTGAGGAAAAGCATTAAAATACTTAGAGGATTAGAGCACCTCTGCTATGAGGACAGGCTGAGAGAGTTGGGGTTGTTCAGCCTGGAGAAGAGAAGGCTCCTGGGCAACCTTATAGCAGCCTTCCAGTACCTGAAAGGGGCCTACAAGAAAGCTGGAGAGGGACTGTTTACAAGGGCATGTAGTGATAGGACAAGGGGTAACGGCTTCAAGCTGAAAGAGGGGAGATTTAGATTAGATCTCAGGAAGAAATTCTTTACTCTGAGGGTAGTGAGACACTGGCCCAGGTTGCCCAGGGAAGCTGTGGAGGCCCCATCCTTGGAGGTGTTCAAGGCCAGGTTGGATGAGGCTTTGAGCAACCTGGTCTAGTGGGAGGTGTCCCTGCCCATGGCAGGGGGGTTGGAACTAGATGGTCTTTAAGGTCCCTTCCAACCTAAACCATTCTATGATTCCATGAAACTGAAAGATGAAAGCATGTGTGTATCATAGACCTAGCACAGGCACGACTTCAGCTGTGCAAGAGTTCTTAGTGGCTGAAAACCATGCTGGCATGCTTGATGGAGCTCATCATAAAGTCACATTCTCTGGTCTTCTGCAAAATACTCTCATCAAAAATCAGGCGGTATGAAATATGAAACCTATCCTGAAGGAATCTCTTGGAGATACAGAGAGGTACAAGGATATTAGTAGAGGAGAATAACAGATGCTGCTTTTGAAAACTGCTGGCACTAAACCTGAGCTTTACTTCTCAAAAAAAAAAAAAATCAAATTATAAAGAAGGGGCCTGGTAAACAAAACATGAATCTATCCCAAGTTTCAAGTACCTGAGAAGTACGAAAAAGAAAGAAAATTATGAGACCAGCAACCAACTGTGCTTTTTTTGCTGTCCAAAGGGTATCGGAAAAGAAAGTCTTTATTTTATTGAGATGGGAAGGGTGGATTCAGTCCTTGGTTTTGGAAATGCAGGGCTGGTTTTGGCTATTTTTTATTTCCTTTGAAGCGTCCTTTGAGAAACATTGTCTACTCTGTAATTTCAGTTTCCAGATTATCTCACCACTAGATTTAAATCTCTGTTTAATTTGTAGAGTATTTTAACGCTTTTAGCCTACAAGTACCTTTTGCCTACCAAAGTGGAAGTAATTAAGGAGGGATTTAAATCTATAATTATTTTGTGTAAACTTCCCAAACTTGCAGCACAGAATAAATATTGTAAGTGCTGTTTAAGAAGATAGAGTTTTGAATAAAGTGTTGGTTGGGCCTTTAATGGCAGGATGTGTTTTCTGTTCTTCCATTTTTTCCCACTTGCTTTCTGTTTATTTAATCTTTGGGGCTAAACTTTCTGCTTTTATTCTGGTATAAATCAAGAGATGCTCTTAAAATTTAACCCATTAATGTATTTTTTCCTTGCAGCAAACTGTAGAATCTCAACCGAACTCAGATTCATTCTCCTGAGAAGTTTACCTGGCTAAAAATACCCTGCTTGAATATTATTTTTAGAAATATCTATATTTGAAGTATATAAATGGTCAGACTTTATGTGTATTATTAGACATGAACTGTTGGTACATTTTGTAACAGGAAGCTGCTGGTTTTCCATTCACCAAGAACTGGAATTTAGTCAAACACTTGGCACTTACTTGTATGCCTCTAATTTTATCTGTAAATTGTTCTTTCTGAAATAGGTTGTGGAAACATTCTCAGTTTCTTCAGTTTTGCAAAGCATAGGCATGGAAATAACTGCTAAAACTTAAAACAAATAAACCCTTTATTAAAATAAATAATTGAGAAAACAGGTCACTTCTTATTTTAAAACAGGCTGAGATCTGGAGTTTTACTCCGATTCCACCTTTTTTTTGCTCTTGAAAGTATTTTTAGGTGTGTTATCCTTGGATTATTTTTCATTTTACTTTGGGGTTATTTTAGAATTGGAAGCAATGTGTGGGAAAACAATACATGAAAGGAAAAAATATCTAACTTCTGGATTTCAAAATACGTTTTTACCAGGACTTTTGCCCCTATGCATGTTCAGTTTTGGACTGTAATATCATCATGTTTTGACAATGTCTTGTTTACTCCCATGGCCTATTCTTACATTTTACCCTGTGTCCATCCCTTGTCTTGAATGTTTCCTTACGTCCTCCCCCTATTCTGACCTTGTGTAGCTTTTTTCTCTGCAGCTACGGCCAGAAGTTGCCATATCCTCTCTCTCATAGTTGGAAAGAGTCCCTAAATCTCCTTATTTTAACTGTCCTGTCACTAATGTTGGTCCATTTCTTCTGCCTTGTCCTTTACCTAATGACCACCATGGTGTAATCCAAAAGCGTGTAGTGGTGGCTTCATGTTTACGGTGTAGACTTCAGAACTGCCTGTAGGTAGCAGACAGTAGCAAGGCTGTACCGGAGGAACTAGCAGTTGTAGACTCCGTGGACTACTTTCTGATAGTAGTTGTTGAGTTTTTATTTTATACAAGCAAGAAGGAAAACTTACAGACTGAAGAGACCAAGGAACGAGGGATTGGCAGGTATTGGTTTGGTAGCGATAGCGCTACGCTTGACAAGCAAAAATGGTCATGTCTCTGAAACATGAATTCTTGGGCAATAAGTTGATGGATTCGTTGGCGTTTTCTTTGAAAGTGGAAGTTGGTCTCTTCATAAAAGTACTGAATACTATTAGTCCTTCCTTCAAGCTCTGGGAGCTCACAGGAGTGGAGGCCAAGGTACTTGGCTTGCTGCTCCCTCAACACCTTGGGTGGGGGAAGGATGGGTCCTTAGACATTGATGGGCCCAGAGGCGTAGGGGCCTGGGCCCTAAAACCTTCTCGAAGAAACCCAGAGATGTTTCTCTCACCTGCCTGACAACAAAGTTATCTAGTTATACACATCCAGGCTTTCTCAAGTTATATAAAACAAACAAACAAAAAAACCCAAACAACCCAAACAAACAAACAAACAAAACAAACAAACAAACAAACAAAAATAAAAAGCCAAAGAAAAACCCAAAACCAACCCTTGACAGGCTAACTTACATGGCTGCAGAAGTAGCTGTTCTCAGTAGAAGAGGTGTATGATAGGCTGGAATTGTAATTCCTTTTGTATCTAGCACTTTGAAGTGTATTTTGTGTCTGTGACAGAGCTCTTTAGAGGTTGTTTTTCAAACTAAAGGGATTTTGAGTGTGGTGGTCTTGTTGCCCCAATATGCGAGGATCTGTAATCTTTCCTAGCATCTCAGCCTCCTTGTAATCCGTTTGATGGGTCTGCCATTTGGACAACTGAGAGATGTTCTCAGTTGTAAAGACTGGTGTAGTACTACCTTTCTGTTTCACGTCATGAGATGAACCTTCCCCGATAGGGTCACCTATCTTCTGCTGAGAGTGCTGACCAGGAATTCTTTATCTTTCTGCCATGTATTATTTCTATGTACTCGCCCATTGATAGAACATAATGAATACTCTGGTGGGATTTCACGTTGCTGATCTAGGTTGTGTCCCGACATTTTATGGAGAAGGTGGACACTGACACTTTGTTACACTTGCATATCTTGAAACATATATTTAGAAGCAGATTCCTTTTTCTTTAGCCATGTCCACTTGAACCATGTCCACTGTTAGAAACTACAGGTAATGTCAGTACTGATAAGCTAAATACTGGTTTTGTGCAAGTATTTTTAGACGACTGTAACAGCTGTCTTCCCACGTCATATCTAATTTGGCCGTTTCTCAGATTATGACATTAATTACCAGGAAGTCATTTCTAATCAACTTGTACAAGGGGTCTAGCAATTTGCTTCCTCTGGCAGGCAGACAACTATGAGGCATAGTATTGTAAGATGAAGCAGATACCAAGATTGATGTCATGGCTTTTGGTGTCAGAAATCCTTCCTAGCCAATGTAGCATGATGCAAAGTTTGATTTTCTTAGAGAAATGTGATGTGAGACCAGTGGTTGTACTTGTGTGTCAGAAGTTAAAGGCCTGGAACAGATATAGAGGACACGCTGGCATCCACAAAGATCAGTGTGCAACTTTGAATGTAGCTGGTGGAAAAAAATAATTAACGGATTGGCAAATTTGATTCAGTTGTAAATTATTCTTAATTTCAAAGAATCTTACAGATATGTAAGTCTTCAAAACTAATTTTAAAAATGCCACGTGTTTCAAGATCAAATGTGCATTGACCATTTGAAGCAACAGCTTGGAAGCGGGTTTCTCTTTTCTTGCTGGATAACCAAGGTCAGTCTGCTTCTCAGCATGGCCACACCATTCCAGACTTGTCTGCGCTTTAACTGGGATGGGTTATTTTGGGAAGGAGTATTTTCAGCATTGCTACATCTTACTCCTCCGAGATGGGCTCTGGAGCACACAGGAGTCCAATCCTCCCGGGTAACGTGCCAAAGGAGCGCTGCCAAGGAAAGCTGGCAAAAAGGTGCCTGTCCTCTAGCGTGGAGCTGGAAAAAGGAGGCAGCAGCGTCCTGTTTATCCCTATACAACCTCACCAGGGGAATTCTAATGAATTTGCTTTAATTTACAAAACAAAACCACTTTCTGCTTTTCAAGGGGGAAGAGCAGCGGTTGCCTAGGATCCTGTTTCCAAGCAGTCGGATACAAACTTCCCTTACTGCGGCAATGGAGATTTTCCTTTCGGTTGCCTGTAAGAGGTCGCCTTTCGGCCTTTTACCTGGTAGGGTTTGGACCACATAGAGGGATTTGTTTTATAGGATTTAATACTTAGACTACAAACCGGTGAAAGGAAATCTGGTTGTCATAAGGAGCAGAAATATTTGGAAGAGGATCTGTTTATGAATGAAAATGTCATGCACTTAAAATTTAATGACAGAAGCATCTTCTGCAAGTGAGACTAACCCAGGATTTCCTCTTTTTCCTGTGGCCGTTTCTCACTGTGGTGCCAGGCAATGGGAAACACTGTGAATACTGGGACAAATTTGGAGGTGCAGTGCCTTTCGGTGAGATGTTTGCCTTTGGGATCCACCGGCCGAGCTGTGGTAGGTGCCCGAAGCAGAGGGAAGCGCAGAGACACTCTAGGCTCTGGGGGGACCCTAGGCCATGAAGGGGAGCCAGGTCTGCCCCCTGTGTCCTGTCCTTGCCACTGGCTCCCCAAGCGTCGGGTGTTGGGGTCAGTGAGGGTCCTGTGGTGGGCTTTCAGCAGCCTCTGCCACGGGTTGCTTTTGGGATCCTGGAGAAGATGTTCCTCTTGCGGGTATATCATGACTTAAAGGCATTATGGTGGGGAGACTTGGAAGACCAACTCTGTTGGAGGTGACGTGAGTTGTGGTGCATACGCAGTATTGGGCACTGGGCCGTAACGCCCATGGGTCATACCCACTGGTGGTTTGGTTTGGTTTATCAGGTCGGATGGCACGGCAGCTGTATCTTTGAGCAGGTTACTCGCTGCAGCAGGCACTTGAAAAAAAGGAGAAAAAAAGAAAGGAAAACAAAAAAAAGGGCAAAAAAAGGCATATGAAAGAACCCGAAATCAAAAAGCCGGTCTACAAAGCTCCTAGACTACTCGATAGCAGATCCTTCACCATCCTATACACAGTTTCAGGTTTGTGCTGAAACTTAATCTCCTGGCCACAACAGTGTGAACTAGGTAAGATTTAGTCCTCTTTATTGCCTCCTGAGCTCTCTGAAATTCAGCAGAAAATGGGGTTTGCATTGAACAAGCATAAAAATTTTTATCTATTATCTTCATAGCCCGAGAAATGTCCATTGGTGTGAGACATCATGGTGGGGACTGATGCCACCCTCGGCTCCCCACAGCCTGCCGTGTCAGCGTTTCTGAGCCGATGGCCCGTCAGATCCACTCAGTGTTTATTATGCAGCATTAAGCAAAGAGAGATTTGAAAGTTCAGTGTTCCGCTGGCAAATCATTTAATTTCAGATAATTTTGCAGGGGTTCTTAGCAGCTTATATAAATGGATTTTCAACAAATAAAAGCCTTGGGCTTTCCACGCACATGCGAATAATACCTGTGGTGGAAGGAGTCTCTTGTAAACCATCTTGTGAATAGCCGCAGCATCACTCGGTGCCGTTACCCTCCCTCCTCCTTTCTTCTCTGACAGCAGCCGAAATGGCAGGGCTTGGTTTGGCCAGCGCTTTGCATCGTTTCCAGCAATGCTGTTAAATGCTGGGCTGAAATGGAGGGTAGCTCAGCTTAATTTGCATGATTTAAAATGCCAGCTCGGTTTAATGTAGAGCAGCTGGTATATACTTAACTCCTTCAGGAGAAAACTTTAATACCAGCAGATCGCATTATCCAGGGCTACACTACGTTTATTTATTTATTTATTCCGTCTCTTCGCCGCTCCCCAGCACATTTGTAGAGATTGTTTACGCGCCGCTGGGGAAGGGCTTTGCTCTCTGTTGATATTTCTGTAGCTCGCAGAGTTCGCAAAGGAAGAAATTGGTCCCACCGTGTGACAGATACTTGTTGCTACTTCCCAAACATCCACTTACACTGACCTTAGCAGATCGCACTCTAAATTAAGATGTGACATGATGAAGGATGGCGAGATTAGTTGGAAGAGGGACAGGTGTAGAGGCCTGGATTACGTGGATTACTGCACACTCAATTTCTTAGGGTTAAATTTCAAGGTTGAAAATGGCTAATTCCACAATTATGGAATTAGGACGTGCCGTGCCGTTCCTCTGGGTGCTGTGCCGACAGCCAGAGTCACCTTGCGAGGGAAGGAAGAGTTGGAGGATCAAAGAATTCCTTCACTTCCCTGAAATAATTAGCGCAGCCTCAGTGAGAGGATGGAGGGAGCATAATCTTTTAATACCAACCCTTCTCAAAATTGACCTTGTCACAGGCAGATTCAGCTTCTCGCAGGGGAACAGATGTGTGATAGAGTCACTCTTACTGTGTCAGAAATGCCGGCACAGGATCTCATCCTCTGCCAAAATTCTCTCATAGGCGACGGGCCTCTCCTGCTACAGAGCTCTGTACGGTGCCTTTGGATGAACTGTGAGATCTCGTGCGATGAAGATGGGCTTTACAAAGTCAGGTCTTTCTTAAGGCAGTTACGATTGAGCTTTCCCTTCCTCTGGAAATTTTTTCTTCTCTCGAGTCACGACTTGAGCTGAGGTTTCTTCTCATGGAACAGCAGTTTCGAATGGTCAATTCTGAAGACCCTCATTAGTTTGAAGCACAAGTCGTTAAGCTAGAGAGAAAACATATCTGTTAGGTTCTTTTGACTTGAGTAAATCCTTCAATATTGCATCTGAAGTTTAAGCATTTCTATTACCCTTTGTAAACCTTTGTGTTAGAAGATACCGTGTAGTTACTCAATTGACATCAGTCCTGCGTTTGGTGTATAGGACATGAAAGTCATGTTGGTACAACAGAAAGGCCAAGTCTTCCCTAACGAAAACTGATTATTGTCTTTTTTGTTGTGAAAGGGAAACCGCTAAGAAGATGACGTCCTATAATCTTCTTCCATGAATGTAGACAAGATAAATTGCCCTCAGTGATGAAATACTTCATTATTTCATCTCACGTTGTCCGTGTGTAAGATCATTAGCATGCCTGCATGCTGTGGAAGATTACAGCCCTGTATTCTATAGTCAAATTATTATGTTTTACTGTATTTATACCATAACTCAGTTGAACATCTGAATGTCTTTGATGTGTAATATGCAATAATTTCAGCCATTTGAGGAAAAGGCTTGCCAATGGTTACTCTTAAAGGCAGTGAATTTAGCTAAGCAACATGTATCCATCCTTTAAGCAGACAGAAATCACTGTGAGACAGTTTAGAAGGTGCCGTTACAGCTGAGGTAGAATAGTGTGGATTAGTAATTGGTTGTCAGACACCAGGTCAAAACTTGAAACAAATAATTCTGTTTGTGTTTTACCAAGTCTGACTCTACGCTTCTGGAACGGGAGCGAATTAGCCAACTTTTCATTTACGCTGCGTATGAGAGCTGACTGCAAGTTAGTAAATCCTCATCAACCATGTCACTTGGGTGTTTTCCGTATTGTTTGTTTTCTTTTTATAACTAAGGGATAAGTTTGTTTCTTTTAATGCTTTTCCATTGATTAATACAAACTTTTCAGGGATCCAGGCTTGACCTCTAATGCTTAGTATTTCATTCCTTACTATTTTCCACCACAGATATTTTTAACTCTCTGTTTTTAGGACTGTTCCAACTGGTCAAAAGGTTAGGAAAGCCAGTTCCACCAGACCGGACATGCTGTGAAAAAGCTTGGAAGAATGATAAGACTAGTTCTTACGGCACCTTCATTTTGAGCTGTGCCTTCCTGCCAAGAAGGGTTTCGGTCCTCAAAGGGCATGGAGGATGCAGTGGTGAGCATGGGAGCCCTGAAGAGCCACGGGCCATCAGCCTGGCTTCAGACAAGCCACCTCGGTGGTGCCTGCTGCAGTTTGTCAGCAGCAACTCCCTTATCTCACAGGTGTTCTGTGGAGATAAAGCCATTGTAATTCCAAGCAGCTCAGGTAAAGTGATACCTGGAGCCGTGAAATTACCTTAAATAGCTAACTGTGTGACTCTTAAGCCTTCATGCTTCAGTGTGATCTGCTTTTTCCTTATCAGTGATTTTTTTTTCCTTAAGGTAATACTTGAATCAAAGCAAGAGATACTTGATTAAAAATCCTTTCCACTAATGATTTATGGATTTTAATAAAACTTGTGAAGATACAAGGCACATCATTACCTCTTTGTTAGGAGAAGGGTCTCAACTATAAACAGGTATCATTACTTTTGGCTGTGCCTTGTGAAAACATCGATTTATCCTTTAATGCTGAAAATAATTTAAAGAGAAGATAAGAATCGAAGAGCTGCATACGCTGTTTCAAATTATAATGAGGAGTTTGTGGGCTGTGGGTTACCATCTGCACTCCGCTTCGATGCCATCTGCCCACAAGGAGAAAATCACCAGCGGAGAAAATAGTAGGCTGTCCTGCAATTAGGAAGCCACATAACCACCAGTTCCACACGAAGACCTTGTGAGATTTGTAATGAAACCCCAGCCTTTGATAGTACTGCTCTGAAAAGGAAAAAGAGGAGTGTAAAAAAGGCCGCTGAGATTTTGGAGGACTGGAAAAGGGGATTTTAAGCCCCATGAATTGCATGATTGACCGCGTTAGTAGAAGCAAGGAATCTGCAGCGTGTTAATTCGTAGCGTGTAACACAGGCAACTGAGAACTATCTGTGGAGGCTGAAATTATGCTAATTTATGCAGTTCACATTGCTACCGCAGTTTAAAAATAGCTTTGTTTCTAGAGAACCAGAGCTACCGTATTGCTCTGTGCGGCAGGTTGACTTTGTGTTTAGCTTTGCAAATTCCACCAGTTTGAACACAGAGCGAAACCCTACTTATGTGGTCTTTTTATGGGGAGGTCCGGCCGGTTATACCGCATTGCATCGCTGCCATTCAAGGGGCTGAAAGGAAAACTGTCGGTCCTCTAGCTGAGAAATGGCACAGAGGTATTAGTGGATGCTGTGAATAGCTGCAGCGTTAGGCCTGAAGCTGAATAGTTCAGATTAAAGTGTGTTTTGGGTTTCTGGGTATCTGGTTTTGTTTTGCAGAGCTTGACACCCGCCGCTCAGATGTGTGGCGCTTTGGAGTACCTTCGGGAGGTATTTGGCTCGCCTTCTGCCACTCTACACATTGTGGTTTTTGGTGCTTATGGGATGTAAGGAACAGAAAGAGAGGGGAAAAAAACCCTCCATGTATTAGTTGTGATTAAAACCAATTTTCAAGTTGTCATGTTGGAACTGAATTTCCAATGAGTGTGGGTGAAAGTGTGAAATAACAAGCGTATTGCAGCTGGAGTCAGTGGGTAATTTCATATTCTGATTTCTTATTTTAAATTCTGAAGGAACTAGAATATATCTCGCAGTTGAAGTCATAATTTGGCTTCATGAATAAAATTGCGGACAATACTGGAACTTGTTTTAAAGACCAAAGCAACTCAGGACAAAAAGTCCTGGTGCATAACTGGTATTTGAACAGCTGTTCCTCTGACAAGAACGTGGCAATGGGTTTTGCCCAGCAGAAGACAATCTTTCTAGTGGCTTTACATCTACATAGATAAATCCTTTGCATCCTAAGGATGACCGCGCTTAGTTTTAGAAGTCTACAAGTGATGGGTGGAAGCCAAGAAAACATAATTCCTTTTCCTCCTTTTCTTCCACCACCTTCTGGTGTCTCCAGTCACATTTCCTTTCCCAGTCTTGGGATAAGACTTGTGATAAAGCGTTAATGCTTCGAGCCCTCCCCCACTTAGTGGACATCCCTTAACATTTTGCAGCTGGCTGCTTCTCTTTCCCTCCCAGTTAGCTAACTCAGCTTTTCCAGATTACGCTGGGTGGGACCGGTTGCTGTTGCTTATCAGCCTTAAGAAGCTGCCCATGGGAGCTAGGTTCCTCCCTGCTGCTTCCCAACACACTACCACAGCAGGGAAGGTCCGAGTAGAGCATGGGTTTGTGCTGGAAGAAGTGGGAGGCTTCAGGTAGGTGTCCCTTCCAGAGGGGAACCAAGGTCTGAGTTCTCTTCTAGATCATCGTGCTGTGTAGACCTGGCAGGGCTTTACGGTTTATCGTGTGCATCTAAATCTTGGTTAATGTCTTGTGGGTGGAACAACACACAGGAGAGAGATGGTCTATGCTAGATAGCCAATTTAAAATGATCAGTTGTTCATGTTTTTTTAAAACCTTTTCTCTAATTTGGCTTAGGAATGACTGCAAACCTCTGATGGGGACTCGTAGCTGGTGTGGAAAGAGATGTGGGTGTTAATCCAGCTCATTTAATGGAAGAATCTTAGTAGGGAGCAGCGATTACAATGCAAATTATTCAGGGTCTCCTTCAGGATTGTATAAAACGTCTTTTGAGTGGGTTGGTGAGCTGATCCGTGCGGGCCAGCAGCGTGGCTGCCAGGCAGAGAGTGCCCTGCTGCTCTTGGTGGGGCTGGGGGTGGGAGTCACCGGCAGCCTGCGGTCGTTCAGGATCAGCCTGGAAGCAAGTCTGAAAAGCAGATGTAGATCAATGACTATGATCTTTGCCTGCCTCGTTGTAATTCTAAATGGGACACTGGTGAGGTCAGGTCAGAGATGGAACTTTGAATTTACCTAGGAATATTGCTGTCCTACAACTCAGTTTAAAAAAAAAAAAACACCACCAAAATACAGATTTGTTTACTAAACTGCCTGAGAAGTTTAGAAACAGTAGTCCTGGGATACTGGATGAGGCCAGATTGCCTTTTGATTTCCAGGATCATCATCCAGTGCGATGCCTGCAACTATACTTGTGTTTGCAATGGGAATTAATTTCCATACGCCAAGCCACCTCTGCCTCTTGATGAGCCTTAAACAAAATAGTTGGTAAAATAAGACTATCGGGTCCTAACTCATTTATATAGAAAACTCATTGAAAGCTGAGGAGTATCAGCACCCTTTTTGAGGTAGCTTGCTGTCCAAATACGGGCCTGGTATATTTCTATTGCTCTCCGGTCATCAAAAAGCATCTTCTTTTTTTGCTTTTCCAGATGTCGTGTGGTTTTGGGCATACATGCAGTGTTTGGCTAGTGAATTAGTAGTGTTTTGTGCGCTATTACGTGAGAATATATGGCATGGTTTCATAAGGAGGTTCCGTGAAGTTACGGAACAGAAGTAACGGTGTCCTGTGGTAGCAGAAAACAATGGAGTGGCCTACAGGTAGTGGGTGATTCAGGGCCACGTCGCTCCCTCTTCGAACCAAAATACACCCAAAGGAGGTCAGTTTGCAGAAGTGAGTGAATGTAATGGATAGCCTGTGTGGGGCAGCTGTGCCTTCCGCACGGAAGGAGCAGGATTTGCAAGGTGGGAAGGGATCGTTCGTGGATTCTTGGGAGCTGCTTACGTTTGACTTGATCTTTGGACTGCCTAATTAAATAGGAATAGCTGGGGGGGTTCTTTTTATTACATGTGGTTAGTCTGACACTGAACGTAAGTGCTAGCAAATTCAAAACAAAAAAAAGGCTCGGGATAGGGCTGAGGGAAAGGAAAAAGGGTATGGAGCGGTTGCTCCACTGGCTTGCCGGTGGACGGGTTAGCTGGGCTGCTATTGCCACCTGGTGGTGCCGGTGGACAAAACCAAACGGGACCTCATTTTCCTTCCGTGGCCTCAGAGGGATGAAGTAGCTATTGGGTATCAATTAGAAATGTTATGGATACGCACAGATAATTCTTTCAATTAATAATAATAATAATAAAAATCCACTGTATTTTATGGCTGTCGTTTATTTTGGGCATAGACAATGTTGTAAGATAAAAATAATTGAGGCAGCAATAGGCCAGCAGTTAGCTTTTTAATTTCTCTTAATTGATCCTCAGACTTGACTGTATCAGGTTCAGTACTGGCGTTTAGCTTCAGCAAGCAGCCGACGGCCTTTGGATTGCCAGGCGCAAGTACTTGTCTGCCTGGAAACCCGTAAAATAAGTATGATTTGTGAATCCAGAATCTGCCTTTCCTGGTACACGGTGACAGAAATCGAACAGGAGGTGACGTGATGTCCTCCCAGCCTCGGAGCGTCTCTGTCAGAAACGCGCTGGGATTTGGTGGCATATGGAAACAGAGTTAATGAACATCTCTGAACTGCTTCAGCGTGGTCCAGCCACTGCATTACCAGAGCAAATTTGATTTCCGTGAGTGATTAGTGGCTTATCTGGCTGAAATTAGTGGATCACTATCAAATTATGACTTTTTTTTGCACTTAACGTTAAATGATTTAATTGTCCTTTCGTTAGATGGAGTTTTATTGCAAACCTTTTAGTAGGGGAATACGAATTAAGTCGTAGTTCCAAAGAAAAAAGGAGAGCCCCGTGCAGCCCCTCATGTTCGGTGACCAAAGCACACTCTGTAGCTTAATCTGTAGATTCTCTGTCTCCACAAAACATCTGCATCTGCTGGAGAATTTCAGAGCTTCGTAATATTTTCCAGTGAAATAGTGGTGTAGGTTATTCGCTGTGAGTCTTTCAGGCAGCACTGAAGAGCTAAGGTCGTCTTTGTCGTGTACGGAAATTTAGGGATCTGACCTAAATGTCTCTTTCCCTCTGTTGTAGCTGCCATGTACTATGCTACAAAACACTCTATTTCAGGGAAAAATGTACATCCGTTAAAGTCGCAAGCCTTTCCTCAGGATTTTGGCTGAGAAATTCAATACATTGTCAAGATCTCTGAGAACGAAAGGAAATCATTTTAATGGGGGGGGTGTGGGAATTGGAAGCAGCTATACTGTCCTTGTATCATCTTTGGGTTTCCAAAGAAGCATGCCAGGACTTTTCGTGTTTCAGAGGCATCGGGTCCCATCGTAACGCTGTCGGAACCGAACAGCCCATGGCACCCAGCAGCGCCGCCCAGGAGCGACTGAGCCAATCTCCACTGGCTGCAGACTGGATATAAGGACTTGGACTTAACGTATAGACTCCTAAGACAGTTATGTGGCCCACTTGGAGTAATTTTGACTTTTCTCCTCCCATTATCAAAGTCCTTTACCCCTTTGTTTTTACCAATACAGTTAATAAGGCAGAGCGAGCTGATTTTAAGAGGACCTGAAATACGTCTAAACGGCTCGCCTCCTGTACGAAGTCGCTTGCCTCGCAAATGGCAAGTGCAGATTTCACCGGGTGCTCTCAAGCAGCCTTCCCGCCCTTATTTTCAGCTGCAGGAGACCATTCTGGCTAGAAAGCGTAGTGATTTTGTAACTTGCTGTTCTGTATTGTTACTAAGGCTTATTTGATTTCTAGGCTTATTAGCAATAATCACAGTTTTTGCCTAGAAGCAGTTAAACCAGCAGGAAGCGGAACAGTCTTTTTGTCCGTCAGTCGTTAACAATTTCAGTTACTAATATTCCCTGAAATGGAAGCCGGCCCTTATTTCTCATGTGCGATGGGTTGTGGGGCTTTCTTTCCTTCTAGTTTACATGTGCCTCATCCCTTTAGCACTTGGAAAATGAATTGGATCGCGGCGGTACAACACATGCTGCTTACGGCGACTCTGGATTGCAACATGCAGTAAAAATGGACGAAAGCAAATATATTGAATTTGAGGTGTCTTTTCTTTAGCAAAGGTTTTGTTTGTAACTGAACGTTTCTGGTCTTTTGTGTGGTTCTGCTAGCACGCCTGAGGGCCTTCGAAGAGCATCGTCTTTCCCAGCCCTCCCGTGGACACCTCCTCGCTCTCTTTCATCCTGGGTTCTGCTCCCGCTGGATGCAGTAGGCAAAAGGTGGGGGCAGGAAGGTGGCCGCTGGAGCGGGATGCGGCATGGGTTTTTAGGTGGCTGTCGTTGCCCCTGTGAGCGTGTGGCGTCTCGGTTGAAAGGCGGGCAGGGAGTGGAGTACGGGCACCCCCAACTGGAAAGAATTGTCCTGGTGCTCTTAGGCCGTGCTTTGGAGGATGCTGAAAGCCCAAGGTGAAGCGTTTAGAAGAGCTGACTGTCAGTGACAGGTAAAAGTAGATTGAAATGAACTTAATTAAGGATGGTTTTGTTGAGCTTGCCCTTTAGACTTAAAACCACTCGATGAAGCCTTCTTAAGGGAACGATATCTGACTGGAATGTTTCAAATGTAGACTGGAGGTAGCTTGATGACAAAGCCTGGATTCCCTAGCCTGTGTAATCTTACCTGTGTGTTTCAATTTCGCCAAAGAGACCCCTAAATTCGTATTGTCCAGGAATGCTCTGTGTCTATGAGAGAACTACAACGCGTTTCCAAACCGTAGGAGTAGAACATACAATTTTTGGAAGGCATCCTGAGGCAGATGTCCCTCTTTTCCTGGCTGTTTTCCCTATTCCTCTCCTGACAGTTCTTAGACTTTGATGAACCAAAACTCAAGGTTTCTAAAACTTGGGTAGTGCTTTGGTGGAGTTTGCAAGAATGCCTCCCCCGTAGCTGTGAGTTTGGGAGAGCTGTGCTTTATCCTGCCGGAAAAGGTCTCTACGCTGGTGGTTTGTGTCTCGGAGCAAGAGTCGGTGGAACACTGCTTCTTTTGGGCTGAGTACCTGGAGAGTAAACCAAGCAACATTAGTAATACTTATCTGCAGAGGAAAACTAATAATAGCTTATTCTCAGGTTTATTTGTACTAGCCACACGAGTGAAGTGCTGTAACAATAGCAGCAGCGAGTCTTCCTATTTTTTCTTGATCCATGATTTGAACTCTGTGTAGCTACACCTAAGGGTTGGAAACTAATCTTGTGTTCAAAGACTGGTTGCCGGCTCCTAGCTTGCGCGGAGGGAGCGTGCTAGCTTACAGCATGATGGAAGGTACACATTAATGGGGTTTACCTCACTTCCGTGAGATATTAATGCACAAATAGGAATTACTTCTGCTCAGTTTGGGAACTAACTCGCTGTGTCTTGTGAGCGGACTACTTGGCATCTTCCCACCAGAACTTTCAGGGTGAGAAGTCTGTTGTCTCGCCAACCTCTAGCCTTTGTCCCAAGCACAGAAGATCTTCCTGTTGCTTTGAGGTGAAGAAATACGGAGGAAAAACCTTTCCTCAAGCATAAGGATAAGGGATAAAGCAGGCACAAAATACATATTTCAAATCTCACTCTTAAAATTAGGCTTATGACAGGCTTAGTATTTTCTAATATTTTAGGCACTGTTATACAGCACTGGAGAACTCATCAGCTGCATTTTATTCCTGCCTTGTTACATGGTCACCTGTGAAAATCTGGTCCCTGTGAATCGCAGGCTCAAGGTCACAAGCACGCAGTGCTTTGTGAACCTCTTTCTGGCCAGGTTGATATTCCTCTCTGAAGTAAACCTGCAAAGAAAATACGTTTCCAGCCCTTCTGGTAATAAAGACAACTTTCATATTTTTACTGGAATGAGGAATGTACAATTCAGGACATACCCCCCAGGACTGGGTAAAAGTGTGCATTGGTTTATGCCGCAGGTGACCTTTTCAAAGAGAGAGGTACAAAATGTAAATGCTGACTTGGACATGACAAAGGGCTAAGAGAGTTTAAAAAGCAAACCAACCAAACAAATAATGAGTCTGGTTTATACCTCATTAATGGCCTGATTCTGTACCATCACTTATAATGGGTTTATTGACGAGAAGGGTAGCAGAGAAGAGCAATGTGTCTGAGTGCTTTATGAAGGTACATTTTTATCAGCAATGTTGAGTAAATGATGAACGGCACTGCTAAAATCAATGCAAGCCCTGTCTTAATAATGTCAGACTTGGGCAACTGATTTCACTGGGAATATTCCTGTTAGGCAGTCAGATTTCATTGGGGTTGTTTTCATGTAGACAATCATGTTGAGACCCCCTCAAAGTTCTCGGGTGTGATGTCGACAGAAAAAAAAATTGGAGCACAAAGATAATGTTGAGGCCCCTTCAAAAAGTTACGGCTTGCCTTTAATTTGGGAGCTAAAGCTTTTTATTTGTTTCCAATATCAGACCAGGGAACTAGCCTATTAAAAGTCAATTCATCAATCGCATGAAGCCACCTCCTGTTGGGAATACAAACCACTGCCGATGAGGCACTAAATTTTTATCTTCGCAGGAACAAATTTTATGCCATGATTTGTATTCTGCTTACTGGGCTCCTTGCATATGATTTTATCCACATTACGGTCTATTCAAGAGCGCCCAACAGTAAAAGCAGACTTGAGGAGTGGAGAATCTGAGCTTATCTTGTGATTTCTACGGAGAGTTTATACGTATCTCTGCTTAGTCTTTTGGGAAGGTGAAAGAATCAAGTTGTATGGAAAACAAAGCTTGGCTGGCTGAAAAATTTTGGAACCCCCCCCCCCACTGAGTCAGAGAAATATCCTCTAACTGAGGCAGAGGTCACTACAGAAATTAGGTCCAACTTGAGGTTTGAATCTGTGGGCACTGCCCTTGTTTTGCCAAGTCTTTCACTGGCACAATACCGTGTATTTTGGATAGACACATTTGCTCAGTGTAGACCTTGAGATCTGTTCCTTGCTTCCTCTCACAATAAATACTGCTGTAGTACCCAAGGCTTACCAGGGAATGAGCCTCGGGTTTATAAGATATCTAACTTATAAAATAACTTTAAAAAACAAACAAACAAACAAAAAAACAACAACAACAAAAAAAACCCCCAAAACATTGTGGTCGCAACTAGCACATTTTAGGATATTAAAAGCATAGCTTGACACCATTTTAAAATCTGTTTAATAGCTTAAAAGTAGTATTAGAATCTCCTCCTTAGGGCATGGCCTAACATCAGTGAAATAATGTTTAATAAAAATAAGAAATGTTTAATTTTATGCAATAAACTAGGTCTGATTCTTTTCTGCCTTGCAGCTTATGTGGTAGCTAGTTACACAAATTGAATATGAAGGTCAAATGCTCAGTTACATGGTCAAACTTCAAGGCAAAGAAGAGTCAGACCCAATATATCTTAATTGGATTTTTCTTTTTTTTTTTTAATCATCATATTAAGGTACATTCAGAACAGACCAGTAATAATTTTAGTACAAAGGTATATAGCTAATTAGACACCCAAGTGATGTGAAATGGTGCAGTTAGGGGGAAAAATTTGCCTTGTATTCTACTACGAATTTATAACTAAAAACCTGTTAACCATTTAAGTAAACCCCAGACAAAATGCTGATGTTATGTTCTTGGAGAGGCATCTTGGTGTTGATAAATAAGTTATCTTAGTAAATGCTAATTACTTAGTTCAAATCAGACTAGGCTGCAAATCATAGCCTGGGTTTGGCCAGTGTGGGGAGCAGATTAAAGTAATTAGCACTTTCTTTACCACTGCCAAGTCAATATAGACCAACTGATTTTAGAGCGATTTGAAGTAGGCTGAAAACAGTAATAAAACTCCTTTTGACGTTCACGGGCTCAGGATGAGCTCTGTTCACTACTGCAATGTAAAGTCAACTCAGCAAAATGCTGCTGGTTGTTCACAACGGGGCATGCCGTAGCTTCTTTCTGTTTATTCACTTTATCGTATTTTGAGATGCAGAAAAATAACAATGCCAGTAAGCTGTGGGAGTAATCCTTGATGACGATGATGTATGGGAAAATAAGATTGTATTTAAAACCTACATTCGTAGCTCTGTGCTGTTATAATAATCCACCAAAAACATAAACCTAGTTGATTAACTTTTACGGTAGAATTTTTGTGTTTATTTTCAAGCAAGTGATAATGCCTTTAGAAGACCAGAAGCATCAACTTCAGTGACTAGAAAAGCTTTGCTTAGATAAAAGTGGTTTTCAGGACCCCTACCTAGGCAGCTCATCATTTGTTTAGCCTTTAGAGAAATCTCCCCCTTTTAAAGTAGTAGGAATATGTTGAGATTTGGATGTACGTATCCAGCACCATGAAGTAGAATTTGTCTTTCTATTTGACGTAGCCTAGAGTGCTCTTTCATGATAAATATCATCATCTTCATTTCTTTCTTTGCCATTAGCATTTCTGCTTCTGTCCTCAATACCGTTCCTTGCATGTACGCAACCCAGCCTACAGAGAATGAGCAGCGAAGGAATGTCTTTACTTGATTTGTAGTCTGCTGCAAACTCTTTTGAGCTTGCAGCTATCTCGATGATTTCTTAATTGACAAGATTGAGGATATGGCAGTATGTCTGCAGGATGAAAATTGAGACAGAAGTTGAAAGCAAGCGGCAAGGATGAATTTCAAACATTCTCCAAAAAAGAGCGAAGCGTGGAAATTGTTAAGCAAAACTTGTTTTCCAGCCATTGGACTTAATCTATGATGTCTTGAAAAAAAAAAAAAAAATCTCAAAAAATGGACTTGAGGAGCAGGGAAAAACGTGGTAAGTACTAATTCCTTGCTACTTCTACTGTTATTAAACTATCAAACTGCCCCTCTGCGTGAGCAGTAGTACAGGGAGGAAAATTCCAGCTACCCAGAAGTGCAGTGAGCCAAGGGGATGCTGGCAGAGGAGGTGAGGGAAAAACAGCTGGAAGGAAGACATGAAAGAGCAGAAGTAGCCCAGACAACTAGAGAGAGAAGTTTTTGCTTTAACAGGCTCACCTTTTAAGGTGTTGAAATACTATGGAACTATGATGTATTTCAGTAGACTTTGAAACTTTCCGTTACCGCACATCTTGTATGCGGGTTTCAACACCGCTTTTATCTTTAGAGTTCAAGAGATTATCAAAGGAGACATGCATTGTGCTCTGCCGTTCAGGCTCTAATTATTTAATTCCTTGCATCTTTGTTTTGTAATGTCAAATTAGCGCTTTTCTGACTGCAGCCTGCCATACCACCGTGACATGCACGACTAGTATTTCTCTGTGCGAAGAGAAAGCATCGGTGCGTTCAACTCTGAATACTCTGGGTATGCAGAGGAAGAAGAAACCATTCCTGCTATGTATGATCACATCAAGTAATTGTGTTTTTCACAACAGTACTCCTTGTATTAAAAAAACCCAAGTGTTTCTTGATTTCTCGCTACAGTCTAATTTCTTAGCTCAGGTAAAAGGTTCACTGAGGGTACAGAGAGCTTATGGGAACTTTTTAAAATCCTTTTTGGCTGGGCTACTGAATGAAGTGTGAATTCATGGAGAGAGGAGGGCCATAGCATCCTTGTTGCCAATTTAAGCATCCCTAGCACAAGACCAGGGTTTTTCCTCTGTTTCCATGACTCCAGTTATTTACGATACATGGGCTTTTCAAACGGCATGTTGTGCAGCAGCTGGGAATGTGCCTCTCTCTAGTTACAAGCCTGTACCGAGAGCTTTCCCTCATCGTGTGACTTGACGCTTTGGGTAAGAGATAAGACCTACCCCAACTTTGCTGTCCTTGGCACTGTTGGTCCTTGAGCAGCACTCTCCTGGAGTAAGAAGTATTTTTCATTAAAATATAGGCTGCTTTTCATAGCCTATGCTTGTATCTCCAAATTGTTGTCTTCAGGGGACTGATTATGGCTAATGACTGCAAACGGAGATGACGCATCCCTGAAGACCTGTCATCTGTGCCTTAGAGGCTGGGGAAGGGGGCGGACGCAGGGCAATTTTTTGGGGCTAGCAGCAGCTCTGCCCCGTCTCTTGGTTGAGCGGGGGAGGCAAGGGGAACTGCCCAAGGCTGCCCCTGCTGATGGCAGCCGCCGACTCTGAGGAACGCAGGGCAATGCTCAAAGCTTGCAAAGATAATGCTCTAATAAACAACCAAAAATTAATGGGATGGCCCTATTCATCCATTAACGTTGTACCGTGCTGTCGTCATCAAGCCTGGGCTTGTTGTACTTACTTGTTTAGTGTTGAAGACGCAGGTTCAGAAGGCAGCGATGGAAACTTAAGCGTGAGGAGTACAGCCCCACCCAGAACCTTCTGTGGACACCAGGAGCACTTCTTTTGAAATCAGGTTAGTTGGGAAGACTGTGATTATGGCACTTCCATCGATAGTAAATTGACTACAACATTTGCAGGCAAACTACTCTGTGGATTCAGCTCAAAATGCAGCCTTTTAGTGAGTACAAGTCACTGAATAGACCTATATATTTCTATATATGTATGCAGACATAAATCAGAATATACATTTCTGCTGGAATCTACCATATAGGCCGTTACGCTCACAGAATTTTGAGCTCCTGAGTTAGCAACCGCTTGATTTATGTTAATGGAGAGTATAAAGGGAAACACTTTGGCAAGAGGAGCTAATGGATGCCGATTATTATCAAGTGTTCCAGGTAGCTAATCAAGGCTTGGAGTAACAGCTATTTTTTTAATTAAATCTTAGTGTGCGTTCTTTCATGGGACAGGTTTTGGTGAGAGATCATTTGTTAGTACTGAGCAGCTTTATCTACAGACTAATTTAAACACTTTTTCATACTGTCGTGCATCTGCTTAAGAACTGCTTAGTTAATTTTAAATTATTGTTGGTGTTAAGGGCACTTGGCAAAAGCTCAGCAGAAAGAGAGCAAATAAACCTTTTCTGGCTGTATTTTAATCTCTCTATTAAAATAACCTGAATCAAGAATTAGTCTCAAATATAGTAAGTCAATCTATTTTTGTTTGATATCATTATTAAGTGGTTTTTTCTACAGAAATGTTTACCAATAGTTCTTAGACTTAAAAAAGGGGATGCTTTCGTGCAAGTTTTATTGAGTGTTATCTCCTGGGGGGAAAAAAGCTGGATTGAAGAAAGCACTTAGTCACTAAATGACTTTCTGTGCACCATAGCATTTCATGGTATGTATAGCTTTTGATTATATATAGAATGATCTATTAGGGATGTGACTGTGCATAAAGCAGATGGCAGCTCTGTCTATGCAGCTGGACAAGGTTCTCTTCACAAATGCTATCAGTATCTGTAAGAATATCTTCTTATTCTTGTCCTCAGCCCTCACTGACCTGAGAAGGAAAGCAAAGTTTTCATTGCATTTGTGAAACGGCAAAAAGCTGAAACAGCTTTGTGTGTCACTAATACTCCGATTTCCTACTCGTCTCTTTTTTAGAGTAGATGATAGTTTTGTCTTTTTGTCTTATTTCATAAGTACAGTTTCACGGCTGAGTTTTAGTTCTGTATCTCTTTTAGTTTAAGTGGCCACACAAAATAGTTGAATTTTTTTAATCCTGTGTAAGTAACCCATCCTTTTATAGCCAGGTCTCTGGTCTTTGGGGGCGGCCACAGAGAGTTGCCAACGGAGGAGGCGAGCTCCGTGGCCTCTTCCTTTTGACCAGTAGAATGTGGCTGGATGTATGGATGTGTATGGCGCTTATGGCTCATGAAAAGACATGGAAATGATGAGATCTAAACGTCTTCGGTGCATTATATCTCCTGTAGAACAGTGTCTTTGGGAGGACTTGCCTGTCGATACTGCTCCTCAGCATCCTATTCCTTCAATTGTTGAAACCTCACCAAATCTCTAAAACCTGGTAATTATTCTGTGCTTTGACATGTTGGGAAACTGGGTACAGGATATATCAGGTCACAGAGCTGGGAGCGTGAGCTGGGATTGCATTCAGAAAGTCATAATCCAAAGACAACACTGCCCTAAAGAGATTTTTGGAGTGGGATCCATAGAAGGTTTCCTTGGCAAAGCTGACCTCTGGATTATTGTCGCTCTTCAGACCATTATGAGATCAGTTGCTAATGATTTCATTTTTCAGTTGCTATGCTTCTCTGGCAGTGTTGTGTTATGGCAAAAGCTAGCAAAAAAGATACTATTTTTCATTTCTCCCCCCCCCCCCCCCCCCCCTTGGCTGTAGTGAGGAAACTAATACCTGCCTTGATGAAAGGGAATAACCCGTAAAGGAGGAATAGTGAGTGGCCCTGGGGATTTGTTAACATTTGTAGAACAACACAATGCGTTGGATGATACTAGTGCTCGAGTAAGAGGTTTTCTCCTTTGCTGTCATACACCTGACCACAGTGGGTAAAACTGAAATGCTCGCTGAGATTTAATTGCGTGAGCCGATACTTCAGACAGAGAGTGTATCCTGTGAACAAAATATTCTGTTTGGAAACTCCTACGAGTAGACAAATGCTGTTGGACACCATGTCTTCACTTGTGCGCTTGGGTAGCGAGCAGAATAGAGGGGAATGTGGCAAGCCAGGGCCATGAGGGCGAGGATGGTTGGAAGAGGCTCCGTTTAGTCGCTGACTCATTCGTGGTGGCTGTAGCACTTGGCTCTCTCGAACCGCAGTGGGAATTTACTGCTCTCCGTCACTGGGCAGCCTAGTTAATAATGTCAACACCGCTTAACCAGTGGTTATTCCGTGTGCTGTTATTTTTGTTACTTTATTTAGCAGCTTCTTCTGTCACATTGTGTACTGAATCAAGCAATTAATATTAAAAAAACGAAAAACAAAAAAAACCCACCAAAAAAAACGCAAAACCCACCTATTTCTCGGTGCACTAGTGAGCTGTTGAGTACAATCGGGCTGGGACTTGGGATGGTGCATGAGAAGCTTTCCACCACTTTTATGTTCCTTTTATTCCTTGAAGGCTGCTGGAGCCAGGCGATAGCACACATTCTAGCATCGTTCATGCTGCTTTAACTTGCGTTGGCACGTGTGTGGGAGGAAGAGAGGCCCAAACGTGTTAAAAACATGTAGTGATCTGGCCCTAATAGTGCAGAATTATGAAGTGGACAACAAAAGCTAACTAAATTGGTGATGCCTAATTTTTAAAGTATTTTCTTTTGTATGGGGGGGGTGTGTCTGATTTATTCCAGAGTTTGTTAAGGGAGTACAGAGGAGCACATCCTTTTGTCTGTCTTCCCTTCTCTGCAAGAGTTAGGGTTGTAGCAGTGCTCTCTTTTTAAGCCTCCTATTCCTCAAGAGGCTTAAAATCTACATTGAAACATATTCTTGTGTCGGAGACTGGGCTGAAAGGTAGGTTATTGCGTTGTGTGTTCCCTCTCCAGAAGCCATCTCGGTCTTAACTGATCATGGGGTCACTGGTTTCTTCTGCCAGTAAGAATTCTTGCTGTAACGCCATTCTTCCTTACACCTCCTTGGGTCTTTCTGAAACCAGTGAGCTACAGATATGTGTAAAGGTTGACAGGAACAGGTCTGTAGCTAACTGATGTGCTTCCATGGGGAATTTAGAAGTAGCCTTTGATGATAAAGTAAGATGACAATAAATGTGATAATTCACTCTGACTTCCTCCATAA
>VFFE01007487.1:760934-773360 GCA_008921705.1 Burhinus oedicnemus
TTTTTTTTTTTATCTTTTTCTTTTTTTTTTTCCTCCCCTTCCCTGGAAAGTTTAAAAAAAAAACAACCCCAAAAAACCAAAAACAAACAAAAAAAACCAACAAAACAAACCAACAATAACAAAAAAACCAAACCCACTGTTCCCTGCAAGTAGAAAGTGTGTGGCTGCTTCATTCAAGTAGAAAGTGTGTGCTGCATAAATGAGATCAGGAAACCCACGTATCTGCCTGTCTGTTTGAATTACTGTGCATACCAAGATTTAAACGCTGGTCAAAACTTAGATAGACTTCCTATGAACAGCTTCTTTCTTTTCTTTTTTTTTTTTTTAAGCTATTTGATGTAGAGAATATCAAAGCCATGGCTGGCTGAGGGAGCTTCAAATTTATTTGCTCTGTCTCTCTCTGGCAGATTATTTAAAGGTAGAAAATTACGTTTCTATGCAGGTTTTCTATGAAAGATTTCTTTTCCTGAGGAGTTTGTAATCAAAATCAGGATTTGCTACAGGTCTTATCCTTTAGCCTTCATATGTGAAAACTCTGTTGAAATCCATGTGGGAGTCGAAGGAACCCGGCACCTCTTCCTATCAGGCTCTGTGATCGCAGAAATTTATAGTGCGCCCAGTAATTTAACAAACTCTGGTTTTTACATACTTCCCTTGCAAGGAATGAGGTGATAAACACGCGTTAGTTAAGGAGTATTCCGTTCGAGATAGCAAAGCAGCTCTTCGCGTGAGATCAGAGAGTTTTGGATTATTTCACGCGTGAGTAGCCGCTGGGATAATGAATTCAGGAGCTTGGCAGGGCAAACGTGCGGCTGTAGTGTGGGGGTTGTCCAAGCTTGGTTCCAGCCGAAGCCAAGTATTTTGGAAAAGGAGGTTGAAGTGAGCCCTCCCTCCCTTTTCATATGCAAAGATCTCTTCAGGAAGCCGGGAGAGCTGTGTACACAGGTGGATTAGGAAGTCTTTGCATATCCGTTGGCTTTTAAACCAGCCGCGAAATGGACTTTACAAACGGAATAAGCACCTGTAAGAAGCGAGCGTATTAAATCAAGCCGGGCAAGGCAGATGCGGGCTGAGAAATGAAATAGCTGTTAGTATTCAAGGCGCAACAAAATCTAACCAAGCAATGCTCAGACTGCTAGAAAAGTGCCGGATTTACCAGCTCCTTTGGCAAGCGGAGAAAAGTATAAAACCCTTCACCCTGTGCCTTGCTCCCGACTCCCTCTCCCTGTAAAGCGACGGGCATTTATTACTCCCTGCAATTAAAGAATTGTAGAGATTGGTCTTGTTGGGGCTTCCTCCTGCCTGGCAGTGGGGTGCTGGGGCAGGGAGAGCCGGGGGGGGCCTGGGAAAGCTCTGCCTAAGGCGCTGGGATAAGCGGAGCTTTGTGCAGAGCTCTTCCATAGGCCTTGGCCGGTCCGTAGCGGTAAAGTGGCTCAAAGCAAGCCAGCTTTGTAGTAATAATTAAAAAACAATCCCCCGCTAAGTGAGAACCAGCGGAAATAGAGCAGACGATGCCCAATGAAAATGTCTTAGGCCTCTGAAAATACCAAAAAAAAAAAAAAAATTTAATTGGCAACAACTAAAAAGAGGAACTGAATACCAGAATAAAATCTTTAAAATAAATAAAACATAAATAAATAACCACGTATCTTGCAGGAGATAACGTGGAATGAGATGTCCTCAGCTGTTTGTTATGGTACTTAGCTGCAAATGAAAATTTGCCTTTTGTGACAATCGGCGAAGCCGTACTTTTCTGTTCTTTCTCTGTCCATGAAGTTTTACACGACGTGAATTTATTGAATATGCAATTTCCTACAGTTGTCCCCGTTGCTTTGGCATAACTTTTCAAAAGACTTCAAAATAATTCACCAGCACTTCACCGAGGCTTGAAATAATTCCCACTGGATCCCTGCGAGTGAGAAAAGCGTCGTGACTCCCTGCCGTACTGCTGAAAGGCAGGCATGGGCTCCGTCAACATTTCGGAGCGGGCAGCAGGGCTTTGGCAATAGCTGAGGGCAGGAACAGAATCAACGTTGCGTTGGGTTGGAGTCAGGGATGGAGGGTCTTGGTGGTACCAGTGGAGCTGGTGAGGACTTAAATGGCCTGAAGGGTGCTCACAAAGCACCGTACCCTACCGATTCCCTTCTACTTTCTCTCCTTCCTCCTCCTTTTGCTCCAGTGAAGTTTCTGTGGAAGAAAGAAAGTGAAAATGCTCGTCAGCATTTGCTTAGGGTGAGCTGATTATGGCTAGTATACCAAAACCAACCAAATACGTAGTGTTGAGAGTTTTGGGTGGTGACGGCAAGAATCCCTTTGTGGTTGAAAGCATAAGATTCAGAGTGTGGAAGCTTAGGGTTTTTTCTGATTTATGATATAGAACTTTTCAGGCGGCCAGGGGTAAATCCCTTTGCCTGCTATTGTCACAGAGTCCCCGAATATCAGATCCTGCAAGACTTAGTCAAGTTTGTAAAAACTGGGATGTTGCCGTAAGAATGCAATGCAAAAATAGGTGTCTAACTCTGCTTGAACCTCAGTGTTGGTAAATCCTCCTCCAAAATATTGCCCTTGATTGATTTTGGGGGGATGGTAGCCTATTTTCTGTTACATACTGCTGTGCAATCCACTTACCATCCATGCCATTTGGGTGTTTGCTTTTGCTTCATGAAAAATATGTCAGGGGGATTCTGACGTTTAAGGCACATCTTTATCAGTTGAAGCCAAGAGAACTTAAACTACGTGGGCATACCGTTTGAGACGACCAGCAAGTCTACTACAGGTCCAACTCTGATTAGGTTATTGAAAAATTTGCCTTGCTACTTCTGTGGTTGTAGAAATAGATTCTAAACACAGTAGCGTAAAAAGAGAGTGAAGAGGGTATGGATGACTTCTGCAAGAGTCCTTTGTCAAGCTACTGACCTAAGTCCTTGACTCTTTATTTTTTGGGGGGGTTGGTTTGCATAATACAAAAGTGTACCGCAGCATGTATAGGAGTGCTTTTCAGTCTTACTCTAGAGCGATGCCGTTCGTTTAGTACACTTGGCTTGAGTGTTGAAGTTTTGGTTGTTGACGCCTGTGTTAGACTTTCCACCGCTTCACTGCTTTTGTTAGGTACTTATCATGCCACTCTTTAACACTTGAGAAAATTTTAAATATTTGGAAGCAATTTGTTTCAGAAATATTTGAAAAGCATCGCTATATTGGATAGCGTTGTACACTGTTGAGCTGAGGGTAAACCAACCAGACATAAGGCCATATGTGAATCGTGTCATCTTCACGATCAGAATTTCATTTTAGATATTTCGTCTGTTAATTTAGCTTGGGAACGAAGTTGATGGCATCTTCTGAAAGACAGACATAGAAGGCAAGCAGTGTTTTTGTTAAGGGAGTGTAACCAAGTTCTGGTGATTACTGTCTGATCCCCACAGAGTTGTTAAGAGTAACTTTAACCATCCGAAGTATTTTTATAAATAGCATTACAAAATAACTTAGGTTGGAAGGGGCCTCTGGAAGGGACCTAGGCCAACCCCTTGCTCAAAGTAGACCTCGCTTCAAAGAAACATCAGGTTGCTGTGGGCCAGTTGACTTTGTCAAGCTCCAAAAACGCATGGCTTCTGCCCTAGTGTTTCACCTCTTCCGCTGGGAGAATTTCTTGCCTTAAATCTACCCAGAATTTCCCTTCATAGGACCTGTGATGCTTGCTTGTCTCGTGCTGTGCAACTGTCTTCTCCAACCAGAGGCCTCCACCTTAGCCTCTCGTGTTTCAGAGGCTGAACACGCTCAGCTCCGTCTCCTCCTAGCAGTTTTCCTCGCTTGCTTGCATTGCTTCTAACCTAGCGAGAACTGACGACTAGTTCCTGAAATGTTCCAGACTTAATTGTGGAGAACTTTAAAAATCTTAGATTTTTATGTTGATCATCTGCTGGGGAGGGTGGGAAAAACCCTGACAAAACGTTTGTACAAATCTGTTCGTCATCTTGAATCACCTGCGTAATACAAGGTTGCTTTTATTGCTGGGTATATTTCCTGGGCAACCACGACAGGCTTCTTGCCAGTCTTTCTGGAGCATATTGATGTTACTCCTGAATGTTCAGAGGAGTGGCCAGACAGTAACCAAGACACCTATTAGTTGCATAGACTGCGCCTACTTTCGAAGGTATTGTCAACTTTTGGGAGGAAAAAATTGAATTTGGGTAGCCTGCTCCTTTTCACGGCGATTGGCTTGTGCAAGGCTGTTAACCTACCTAGTTTGACACTGGAGTTCCTTACTCCTGGGCTTTGAAAAACAAATGTTTAATTCTGATTTTCTTTCTGTTTTACATTTGAGATTAGCAGAGCAAAATTTCAACATACAGTGTAAAACCTTCCTCCCTTTTTTTTTTTTAACTGTTATGAGTCAGCTACACACCTTATGCAAACACCTTTTTTTTTTTAATGTAATCAAAACAAGGATCTTTGCCACTTACTGTTTTATGGCTTTGAGAATTCGCAAGGGGTAATATATTGTTTTTGTGATGATTGAAGGTTGTTGTAAAAAAACATGTGATCCTTTACGCAAGGTTTAAATTGTCCTGGTTTTGAGCAACCCCCAGCCTTGTAGCATGCGTATACAACTGTGAAATCTGAGAATGTTCCAGCCTTTTCCAAGATTCTTCCCTACTACTGTGTCAGTAGAAACATGGTAACTAACCTATCTGGATATAACTGGCAGTAGATAACCTTTCCAGGGTTGCTTTGGGGTTTTTTTGAGCCTGCAAGCAGCTAATGAATGGAAACAGTATGTATGTCTTCTCAAGAAGAAGTATTCTGGGTCTGACACAGAATAATAAATGACCTCAGGATAAGCCCATATTAAAAGTTTTGTTTCTTTAGATGGAATAAAAGAAACTTGAAGAACCACGTTAAGCGTCAGCAGGAGCTAGCATTTTATTGTGAAATGTCCCATAAGCAATGGTGTTTCAAAACCAGTTTTCAGATGCACAAACATTAGAGCTTGTTAGAATTTTATTTAATGTAGTTCATTTGTAACGTCCTTTTTTTAGGAAGTGAGTAGCTTTTGTCTGTTCTCAGTTGGGATTAGGCTTAGGGGATATACAGAGCTGGAGAAAACTGAACAGAAGGCTGCTCAGCTTTCCCTGTTCACCTCTGTTCTTTCTATTTTCGGTTTATAAAACTTGAATGGTACTTACTATTAAGCCGACAGAATTCTGTTTTGATTTTTCTCTCCCCATAATTCTTTTCTGTTGAGATTTTAGCATGTTGAATAACATGAGGGAAAAGAAATGCGTATGTCTTTGCATAAGCGCTTTATAAGTAGACACCTGTAACTTCTGAACAGGACCAGATTCTCATGGTCATGGCGGCAAACAGACTCTTGGTGGGGATGTACCTTAGTGTACATCCAGCCGGAATCTCATCCTTATTGCAAAGAGAACGCTGCAAGGACTATTTGCACTGGCATTTGCTCAAGCCCGAGGGCTGAGGGAGAAGGAGGTTTCAAGCAAGGATGGTTTTCTCGTCCTTGCACCAGAAAAGACCCTCAGCTGCAGGGAGTGGGAGACTTGCTCCTGCTGAGATTCCTGCTGTGGGTGAGGAGGTGCAGGAAGGAGTTGGGCCGTGTCTTCGTCCCCTACCCCTGTGGCTGGTGGAAAATGCCGTTCCATACGGGCTAGGTAGGAAGGAACGATGTCTCCTGCTCATAGACTGTAGCTCAGCACCACCCCAAATGTGTGCCCAGAGGTGAGTGGTGCCAACTAGACCAGTACCTGCGTTGTGCAGAAGTTGAGCCATAAGTTGGGTAAACCACTGGATTTAAAAAAAAAATGTTCTTATTAAAAAAAAAGAAAGTTGTTCTTGTAAAATTGTGAGTTAACGCCATCTTCACAGGGAAAATTCTGAATTAAAAGATTTATCACTATGTATAAAATTTCTTTCCTGGTTTTCACATGGCTTCCCCTTCTATTAAGTATTTCCCTTTAATGCTCTTATCTCAATGTGCCTTCTGGACTAATGTGTAGCATACAGCAAAGAGAACGTACTTATTTGGGAGAAACACTTCATTCTGGAAGAGATTTTTCAAGTGCTTAACTTAAAAACTGCATCAGAAGAGTTGACTGGGATGATGAAAGCTTTGAAAAGTTATGGCTCGCTAGACCTATTTTTGCTAGCTGACTTAGCTATACTTTTCATTAAGCAAGGGAAAGAATCACTGCAGTTCCCTAAGCTTTTGCCATCTATATTAGTGACTTCTAAGCAGTTTATTTGAATCGTCATAGCATTATCTTGCAGCTGATAATTGACTTGATGTTGCAATCGGATCACAGCCTATTACAGAGCTTTTCCAAGCTGCAAAGTTTGGAACCTCAGCCAGTTGTTAGGTGTCTACATCAATGGCTTAGTTGCTGGCACTCTACAAAGATTAAAATAAATAGCAAACTACAATTTTGTGTTTCATAGGTTAGGATATTAGGATATAGCTGAAAAAAGCTATTGCATAGAATCGTACATTTCCCACCCTTCTATTTAATCATAGCTAAGGAAATGTTCTTTTGACACCAAAGCCTGTGAGCGTACAGTGTGTTAAAAGGACGCACGCATCTTTTTCCTGAGGAGGAGCAGTCAAGAGAGGACAACACAACTGTGAACTGAAGCGTCACAAGGCTGTGAAAAAGGCAAATTTGTTCGTAAGAGGTATCAGAAAAGGTACTTCCAGTAGAGATAACGAAGTATGAATGCAGTGAAACTGCCAGGAGGCGGCAGAAACCTTGTACAGAATATTATACACAGTTGTGGTATCATTTATGAAAGATCAGGTCAAAGGAGACAAGGGCTTTGGGTTGACTGAGAGAAAGAAAAATCTGTTTTCCTTGACACTCGTAAATGGGAAAACAAGGATAATATGAGCGTATGAGTATACTCTCTAAAGACATCAAAATACAGCGGAGTGTTTGTAATCAGCGTGGGCAGGTGCTAAAACAGGCTCTCTTTCCGAGAGGTAAACTTCAACAGACCTTTTAGGAGAGACTTTGATCAATTTATGACAGCAGTTGCATCACGTAGTTAGTTAAATTGCTAGATACAGGTACTTTCCAGGCTGTGTTTCTGTTTACCTCCAGGAGCTCTGGATTCGGTAACTGGAATATGAGTGAGTGTACTGGGACTGGCTGGGATGGAGTTAACTTTCTTCATAGCAACCCATGCGCTTAGCTGCTGGCCAGGGTCAACCCACCACAGTCTGTATTTGTTCTGTACGATATATAGATATTCAAATATTATATAAATGTTGAATATCTAAAATTGTATTAGGCAGACTTCTTAAGAGTAAGGAGTTGATGTCATTACAGAAATCTAAGAAACTAGAAAACAGTTTTAATAACGTGTAAATGCTTTACTGTGTGTATTCAGTTGTTTATATCTCAATGTGAATAAACACCATATTGTAACTCTTGTTACAAGCTGTACGTGTCACACTTCAGTGCAGATATCATTAAAAAAATATACTACTTATATGAGGAACTTCAGAAGTGTAAATCTAAAAATGTATGTAGGTGCTATACGCTGCTTCTTTTAGGCTGGTTCTGGTACAGGATGCCTTTTGAGAGTGCAACTTCATTTTTAGTTTATTTACTTCTGTCCCTCACGGGACACTGAGGGAAGATTAAAAAATCATATACAGTGTTCTAAAAGCCTTATTTCTTTTACTCCCAATGGCGTTTAGTTTTGTGCTAACTCTTCTTTATTGTAGCGCACAGAGGGAGAGATGCAGATGGTGGGTATTTAATAGCATGTGAGTTGGAGGAATTTTTTTTCTTTAATCAGTGTCTGACTTTACTGTTACAATGTACTGATTAGCGTAATGATATCACCATGTTCGTGGATATAAAAAATCTTAAAACTAATTGGCTTGTGTGCTTTTACTCTTTGTGGAAGGCTGCCCCAAAATTTTCCTCCAGCCACATCTGCGTTGACATAGGCATAGCCTATCCATATGCAGTTGTGGGGGTTTTGCCAGCACGTCTGTTAGCTGTCCTGCTCCTCTTCCCCGATGTTCCTAGGCAAAGAACATCTTACTCTGTAAAGTTTAAATAAACCAAATTCTTAGAGTTTTCTTTCACAAGACAGTTTCTTAAATTCCCAAATCCTTTTCTGTACTGGTTTTAGTCTGAATTCCTTCTCCTTGAACACAGGTGATGAGAACTGTATGAGATTTTTCAGGTGAAGTCTTACCGGGGCATTGTACAACGCCTTTAATACATCTGAATTTTCATAAAAACGTTACATGTGAGTAAGCATTCGGTCTCTCACCCAACCAGTACTTGCATTTTTTTATTAGCACATAGTTCATGATTAGGGTTGTCATGGTGAGACTGTGCTCAGATGTTCTCTGTGCTGCCTTTCTGTCTGAAAAGTCCAACTTCGGATATTCACCATTTCCTTTCGATAAGCTGATTTGTTGTCATAATGGATCTGCTTTTTCATTTTAAATGTGCACCGTTTCATTTGACAAACATAAATTCCTTATAGATTATCCAGGCAGTTACTCGATTGTATAATGATCCTAATTGTGTTATCCAAGGAAAATGACCCTACATAGCTTTTGTTAAGTATTTCTTCAAGGTAATTACTGTGAAAGGGAAGGAGGGAAGATGATTTTGGTGCGGAAGGACATTGTACTTCAAAGAGACTTCTGAACTAAGAAGTAGTTGTGTATCTTTTTTTATCGGTGCCTTTTTAAAGGAAGCACTAGAGAACTTGAAGAGCACTCCTGAATATCCGATTTCCATTAGTTGAGTGGTGTCACTGGTCTAGCATCTAACCGTGGTGCCTACATTGTAATGGGATTGATCATCACCTGTGAAATAGTTGGCACTGTAAAGCAAGTTGATTTTCTCCTCAGCGCTTTGCATGGCAGCCAGTTACAGATTTGCCATAAAGGCTGTTTCCTTTTTTTTTTAAGAAATCTTTGGAAGTCTTTTTATTTTTTTTAACGACCAAAATGCACGTAAATAATCTGGGCTCAGAATTAGACTGCCATTGGATTCGATGCAGGGTCTATGGAAAGATCAGCACTTTCAAAGACTTGCCCAAAGTGTGGCTTGGATTTCTCGCCGGCTTCCAAAACCACGCAGGCGCTACCTTGCTCTCCTGAGCTCTGTGATAATGTGGCTTAGAATTCAGAAGGTAGAAATATTTGTTGTTGAATTTTTGGTTTAAGACATTCTAGTGGAAAATTTACATCGGGAGAGGATCCAGAACATAGGATACCAGGATTTCAAAGGGTGAGATGTCTGGGGAATGAGTCTGTTCCGGCCTTCTGTAAAAACATTTTATTTTCATGACTAAGTGTGGATTTTGGAGGCAAAGTTTTGGCCTCTTGTATAACATTATTTAAACCCTGAGATTGCCTAGATTCATTTACTGAGCCCGCAACTGTGTTGTATGAGGTGCTACGGAAACATAAAGTGGCAGCTTTTGTCCTGGAGGCATGTAGTACAAATATGTCTAAGAAGTTTTATCTAAATAAGACAGACAAGAGGTGGGAGGGGTGACAGGCGTAGAGATGTAGAGATTTACTCAGGGCTGAAAACTATTTTCAAGGAGTAAGAGGAGAACACACACCTGCCATTCTGGGCAGCTTAGTCTCATGCAGATGTGGTTCTTTTCCTGTCGTTTCAACAGCCTTTGTTGAAAATATTGCCTGGTTGGCTTTTTCCTCTGTTGAGGGAGAATGAACGTATGTAATGAGGTACCCTGCCCCCACATCTACATGCGACTATATCTCTCTGTCCCCAGATAGCCTGCGGTTAACTGATTAACACTACAGCACCGAATGGCCTTTGCTGCCAGGAGAGAAAGCAAGCAGATTTCTTGCTTTCTTTGATGCATTTATATTGTGTAGTACTCGATTTTTTTTCCTGCTCTGGAGTCATCAGTTTCTGGGCCCAATCCTGTTTCCGCTGAGGTCCACGGCAAGGTTGAAGAATGCATGTGCTCTTGGGGGAGGCATACGTTGACGTGGGCATTGACGGGGCAGTCTGAATCTTTGTTTTGGGAGAAGTAAGCTTAAAGATGGTTTTAATCCTGGCATCATTAGGTCATTTTGGGACCCACTTGTACTGCTAAGCCCAGCTAACTTTCACATGATGGTCATGGGGGCCTTAGAGGAGTTGTTATCTTGCACCTGAGCTCCCGTTGTCCCTTGGGCTCTCCAAGGTATTTGATGTGTGCTGTGGCTCTCAGCCATTTAGTGATTTTGAGCTGTAGCTCTTCGGGTGAGGAACGATGGCCACTTCAATGTTAGAAGATCTGTTTAAGATGGTACCTTCATTTGTTGTTCCTTAGACATGTATATGAATAACGTATTTTGAAGACTGGAATTAATGTGGGGATAACTCCGTACCACTGTACGTGTAACTTATTTCCTCATCGAGGGAACCAACCTGGCTCTGCGAAGCAGGCAGGAAATTTAATACAGGCTTGAGTGGGTGCTTGAGAGGCCTTCCTGTAAGACTATACATTTTGTACGCAAATAGAAGTCTATAGAAATATGTTCAGGGTCACTTTGAGCTAAAGAGAAAATGCTTAATAAATTTAGTTTGTGTTCAGAGGTAAAACAGTACCTCGAATCCAAACTACGTAAAAGCAATAGCTTATTTTTTATGACGGCAGTTAATATTAGGTTTACTATCTGTTCTCAAATTTTTTTGTTTTATAAGATAAAGATCCTTTAATGTAATTTTGAAGGTAGAGCAATTGGGGGATTGGCTACATGTGTTTAACAATAATGTGAACGGGGCCATGTGTTGGGTTCAGTCTGGTGTCAGCTGTTCATTGCTGATCTTCAACTGGTTAATTTAATGTTCTCTGACATTTGCTCAACAAGCATTTTTTTGTTGTTGTGGGGTTTTTTTCTGACAAGTGATTACCGATGAATTGACTCATTAGAGAATAAGGGAGTCTCGAGATAGCATAAAGCAATATGCAACACGTTTGGGGGCCTATAGATCATTTGTTAAATATCGGAAAGGAGAGGGATCTTTTTAACCCCATGTAAAAGTTATAGGTTTATTACTTGGTTGGACATCTGCTTTACTGCTTCAACACAACTGATGCTAATTGTGTTTAATCCTCCTGGGGGGGTGGAGGCTGGTCCCAGGGCTAGTAAGTACTTTTATGAGGTCTTTCAGCCTTAGCTGTGCCCATGGAAGTACCAGCCAGCTAATCTGATCTTTGGGTTATTTGCTTTTTGAGACAAGCATCTGCAGAGAGTTGGGAAAATAAAATGTCAGCGGCACGAAGCAGGTGTCCCTGCGGCACGTGCAAAGCCCTCCCTTATTTATCCTTATCCCTTGCCCCAGCCCTGTCGCAGCGTGGTTTATAAAGAGAAAGTGTAAAGGATCATACTGAATAGACAGTACTGTTAAAAACGCTACAAAGGCTAGCTCGTTTAGGTTGTCAGAGTACTTTAAGGTGCTACTTACTACTCGTTATACTAATAAAAGAAAAATCAGTAACGTAGAAATACAGGAACAGATGTGCTAAATGCAATTACGTCATGCGTACATGTTTCATTCAGAATTAAATTGCTAAGAGCTTATTTTCTGCATTATTGGTTTGCAAAACACTGGGCAAATGTCAGCATATAAACCTGCCCGGACCTTGCCCCGTACACCACAGGCAGGTGCGAACAACTTCTCCTTCGGACCCGAGCTTGGCTTTACTAGCTAATGAGTCGATGGAGACGGGCTAAGTCCAATTTAGGGTACCGAGCATCGGCATCATTCCATGCCATTTTTTATACCACATACACTCCTGGGGTTTTTTTTCCATTTTTTGGCTACAGTCTCAACATGTAAGATTGCTTGATTTTTAAAGTAATCCTAATTCTTACCAATCATTGCCTGAGATAGTTTGTATTCAATAACGATTTCTTAGGTCAACTGTGTTGTAGCAGTAGTAAATTTTTGCCTTATGCGCTACTCAAATGAGGTTTGAGGACTTATGCCTTATACTAAAAATTGCATCCATCCTTCAAATCCTCTAGGAATGTCTGAACAGTGCCCATATCACTGTAGTAGAGAGATCTGTTTCTTCCGTAGGCACCGCTGTACTAGCTTATCGATATTCTGTACAGCGTATGTTGGGAAATACTAGTGTCTGCTGGTTTCGTTAAATTTTGAGAGCACTTAACATAAAACCTATATTGATTTGCTGCTTTATATCTTAAATGAAATTATTGCTAAAGCTGATAAGATGTTGATGTGTTTTGAGTTACTTTCTTAATGAAATCTGATTTTTTTTTTTTTTAATGGCCATGGTCACTTCATGATGACCTCATGGTCTGAAGCTTGGCGATTCCTTATAACATAACTTCAAAAAAAAAAAAAAAAGTTTGACCAATCTATTTTTCAGGGCATATAAAAGAAATCA
>VFFE01007487.1:780291-790894 GCA_008921705.1 Burhinus oedicnemus
TTAAAATAACTTAAAAAAAAAAAAAAAAAGTTTGGCCAATCTATTTTTCAGGGCATATAAAAGAAATCAGTGAGAATGCTGTTGAATTTAGATGCTTCTCCCATTTTAAAAATGAGATTGTGCTCTGATTTACTTACAGTTTCTTCTAGAATCTTTAGGTCTCCTAGATAGCATTGGGGCCAGAGTGGATGAACTGAAATTAATTTCTACAGAGATCCGTTTTTCCCTACTCCTACTCTAAATATAAATTTGCCCTGTGGAGCAGAGCAGCTGCTGCCTTTGTCAGCTCTTGTATAGTTCAGTGGGATTTTTTTTTTCTTTATTGGTCTCTGTGTCAGAATCGCTCTGATAGGGACAAGCATGCGCTCCTTTAATGCATGCCTATAAATGTCACTCACCTCCATGAGGTCCTTAAAATGATGTCCGTGTCCCAGCTGCAATGGAGCTGGCCCAGAACCACGCACTAATTGTCAGTTGCCTGAATCTATCCTCATTCTCACAGGGTGTCCCCAGCCTATATTCTTTGAAATGTCTTTGTCGCTTTGAGGCTGCCGTATGTGTTACAGTGGTAAATGGGGTCACGAGTGAAAGTCTAATGCCAAGCAGACTTGCTCTTCAAGAATCCAAGTGGTGGCTCAGGAGAAAACCTGCAAGAGATACCTGGGAAGTTATTTGTAGAGATAAAAATGGATAATCCGTAGCATCCTAGTGATTAAGAGATTGCACCAAAAAGGCAACTTGGAACAAAAGTGTGGCCAAAGGTGTTAACACTGCAAAAATGATAGTACTAGGGAGTTATGTGGTAGAATCACCACTGTATTTAAAAAAACCAAACAAGCAAACAAAAAAAACCCCATCAAACCCAAAACAAAAAAAAAACCCAAACCAACAAAAAAACCCTGCCTTTCTCTTTTCAGATGTTTTAATAGTAATTTTAGATTTCATTCACAACTCAACCATCTGCCTGTGATTTAATTCATTTGCTACAATTCCAGGTTTTAGACAATGCTTTTAGGCTGCCTTTTGGGGAAAAAAAAAAAAGGCCTGTAACCTAAAATCTCACCATTGTGGTACAACAGCTATTCTGACTCTTTCTTTTTTCTTTTGCTTATTTCTAAAGCTTATGCTTTAAAGAGCTAATGCTTAAAGATCATGCAGCCTGAACTGTAGTTGACAAAGAACGGGAGAAAGTAATGCCATAAATATTAGTCATGTTTGAGCAGGAAAACAGACAACCAGTCCTGATACCAATACTGAGGGGGAAGAAGAGCTATCTCTGTGGTTAATTTCTGAAATAAGATTTTAGGTTATATGTATGCATGCACCCTTCTTTTTATCTTTAAAAAACAAACAAACAAAAAACAACAAAGAAACAAAAAACCCCAACCAAAAAAAAAAACCCAACCAAAAAACCTAGCAGCATGCCCTTTGTTCTACATTCCTCCAACCCTTGCTCCAGGCAAAAAAACCAAGAACCCACCTTGATTTTGCTGATGCCCATAAGCTTTGTTTCTATGCCGGTAGGCTCTGTCCTCCCGAATGATTACCAGTAAATTGCTCTGATTTTATCTGCAGCTGAGCCAGTATTCTTATCTGATGTTCTTTTAGACCATCCTCAGTTTCATACATAGATGTGCTTTCACCTACATCCCGTGTGAACATTTGACCACATCTACAGCGTGGATCGAAGAAAATGTTCTTGTCTGAAGGAAAAGTAAGAGTTTACAAAGTTTTTAAAATTAAAAAAAAAAGTCAAATGTTTACTATCTTTGCACCCCCAGTAAAATGACCACAATGGATTAGTTACAGGGGTTTATTCCCTCTAAGCTCTGTATTATTTTTCTTCTCGTTAAACCTGTCAGTCAGCTAATGTTAAGAATGTAAGTTTGCTGGAGTAACGCTTTCCTAGGTGTAGGTGTTCAGGCAGAAGCAGGATTTAACGTGAGAAACTAAATGCAGGATCTCAAACTGGGAAAGGGATTATGTAGGTGTGCATAAATTACATAGGGATTTGAGTGATGGAGGCCCCTGCGAGCGATCTGCTGTCGTCGCATTGTGCTTCCTGAATTTTTCCAGAGCTTGCAGGTCTTTTGCTCGAGCTCCTTGCTGCCATACACTTGTTCAAAGATTATTAATAATAATAGAAAAATTTCAACTGGCCACATTTCAGAAAGGTATCTATCAACAGAGATGATAAGGAATGAAAAGTCTTACCCTGGTAGGTCATGCTGTTCAAGACTTCGCAATTCCTATTAAATATCTTTATGTTAAAACCCTTTGTGTTGAAAGTAGATGAAATCTACAATTGATCTGCCTCATGGCAGTACTATTAAAGGACTCTTCTATATATATTTCTGAAGAAAGCTTCAGAGGCAGTGCAAAAATCATTTCCTTTGCTTGAATGATTTTTTTTCAGGAAGATGCAGAAGACCTTTAAGTGGCCGGGAGCTATGCAAGGAAGCTCTCAAGAGGAGATGCCTGAACCTCCTACGCTTGTGGGAATTGTGTCTGTACTTTCACTTCCTGATCAGCCATAAAATATTGTTTTAAGTTATTAATCAGTAGCCTGCTATAAATTTTACTTTACTGGATTTTTAATTTTTTTTTTTTCCCCTTTTGGAGAAGGCTATGTTAGAGGTTCAGTATCAGAAATTTTAGTAAAACCCCATAGCATTGATTTTAATCGCCAGATTAATGACAGCATAGGCTGGTGTCACTTCAGTGAACCTCTCTAATTAGGAGCAGAGGATTTGCCATCCCAGATCAGGCCGATGGTCTACTGAGTGAGTCCGGCATCCCACCTCCAGCTGCCTGGCTTCGATGGAAGGGAGTCTCCCCCATCCCTCCTTCCCCAATAATGCAGAAGGTCAGTGGGGAATGAAGCAGATTTTTCCTCTTATATTGTGCAGAGGATCATCCTTCATCCCAAGGACAGCGAATTGGTCTTGGCCAGCATGTCTGTAAATGGCCTTTAGGGATAAAAATACTCATCCTTTTACATAGCTGTAAACTCTAATTACTTACAGAGGCTAGCTGGTTCCCCTTAGGAGGGGTATTTCTTAAATTCTTCATAAATACACAAATACGTTTGGCTGACAAGGTCTCTGTTTCTGTGACGCAGACTATAGTGGAGAAAGGGAAATTAGGGAGTTTTCACTATAACCTCTGTACTTTAGGACTTCTTTTTCCTATATTCCCTTAGTCCGCACCAGAGATGTGGACACTGCCATCTCTGCATGTTTGGGTTAGATCGGGTGCCAAATGTGCAGCTCTAACCCTTACCAGTTGTCTCCTAACTATATAATTGACATATAGATCATTGTATAGAAAACACTCCAAACCCTTTCAAAGGAAGCAGGAGGAACTAAGCTGAACGCAGGGTCAGCGTAGGCAATTTAATTTAGAAAGTTATCAGTCAGTAGAAGATTCGGTTAGATGGGTATCTGTGAAACAGATGGCCAACTGCAAGATGATCACATTAAGTTTGGTACATTTGTGGTAATTAATTCAGCACTTTTGTTTTGGGGGTGGGGGAACCCCACAACTTGGGTGACTTGGTAACCGCTTAGCAGGAACAATTTAGGAAGACCACCGTATGCTTTTGTGTAAAATATGGCGAACCCCTGGTGATCGCTGGGTATGCAGAAAGCCTTTGGCTGTAGCCCAATTTCTAGTATGTGTAGCAATACAGTGAATGCCACACAAAACCAGAAATGCTGCCACCTATGGATAAACAGTTGTTAGTATTTTCAAATGCAAGAATTTTATCTTGCAATCTCATGAGCAAAACATTTGGGGCCAGACACCTGCGCGGGCTGTGTGTCCTCATCTGTCTGTCAGTGCAAGTATGTACACGTGGATATTCTTTTTTTTTTTTTTTCCCCCCCCTTCCTCATCAAAAAGTGAAGGTCAGATTTTTAAAGTGCTGGAAATCTAGTGCTTTTATTCAGGTTTTCAAAAAGTGTCTGAAAATTTGTCTGTTTATTTTGATGGCTACGTGGAAGTTGAGCTCTTGTGATAATCTGGCTGTAATTGAGATGCTGAACCCTTCTGAGGTTCTTAGTCTTTTTCTGTATCTTTGGGAATAGAGTCTTTGCCACGCAAATTAATGCTCAGCTGTCACAAAGTATTTTTCACTATCTTAAAACTGCAGCTTAAAATAAAAATAGGCCTTTCAGAAGTAGGTCACACCTAAGACTTGTCTAGCCAACTGTCCCATTTCTGACAGTGCCCGAGAGCAGGAGCATTGGAAGAGCATTAAAAGTAGAAGCATGGGTAGAATGTACAAAAACTTCTTAGAAAGGTAATTGGCCCCTTCTCATTCTCAGTCTTACCATCAATAATCTTTAGAAATAATGGAATTAATATGACGACCAACTTCAATACAGCATTGCTCTTCAGAAGAGTTAAATGTGTGCTAAGTAATTGAGAATTGAGCACGTGCTTGAAGCAAGTGTGTGGTCAAGTGCTTCTTCAGGTTTGAGTCTTGTTTTCTTCTTCTTTTGTTCCTTCTGTCTCCAGATTTTGCATTCATCTTGCTTGGCAGATACAGCGATGAATAGGTTCATAACTCGGTTGCACTGATTTTTCATCCATGTCTTGGTTACATCTTGCTTTATGTCCTTCCATGTGTTAGAGAGCACTACCTCTTGCCAACTTTTGGCAACTTCAGAAGTATTGCTGCCTGTGAAAAACCTTGGACACGGAACTAAATTACATTCTACCAAGTGAGAAAGGTAGTGCAGATGATTAATTGTTTTTTGAGCAGCACTAGACATCCTGTCCACAGGAGTGGAGGATAGTTTGCCGGTGACTTCACAGTGTTGGTATGGACTGAACCTCCCCAGTCCCCGGTTTTGAAGACTCAATTTTTTTTTCAATCAGGCACTAAGCAGACCCAAAAGGGAATGCTGTCTTCTCCTTCTTGGCTACAAGAAGGCTAGGATTCAGTCTCTCGGGCGAGACAAAGGCCAATTTCTGTAATTCCCTAATCCTCACAGCAAATCGCTGTTGTTAAAAATGAAGAAAAGCCTTTGTAGTGTTTCTGGCCTCAATACGTGGATCAGATAACTTTCATCTTCATAGATTGCTAGGAGTTGAAGTGATTTACAGTCATGCGCCTTTTGAGACCAATTTTACTTTCAGTTGGAGTTGCTTCACAACTGTGAACGTTGTTTTGGTGAATTAATCCTCTAAGCAATCAAGAGAACATGGAATAGAGGAATGAGTTTGTGCTTAAGATCATAGAATCACCTAGGTTGGAAGGGACCTTTAAGATCATCAAGTTCAACCGTCAACCTAACACTGCCAAGTCCACCACTAACCCATGTCCCTCAGCACCACGTCTACCCGTCTTTTAAATCCCTCCAGGGATGGCGATTCCACCACTCCCCTGGGCAGCCTGTTCCAATGCTTGATAACCCTCTCCGTGAAGAAATTTTTCCTAATATCCAATATAAACCTCCTCTGGCGCAACTTGAGGCCGCTTACTCTTGTCCTATCACTTGTTACTTGGGAGAAGAGACTGACCTCCACCTTACTACAGCCTCTTTTCAGGTCGTTGTAGAGAGCAATAAGGTCTCCCCTCAGCCTCCTTTTCTCCAGGCTGAACAACCCATGGTAAGTCAGGTTTCACTTCCAGCCCTCTTCAAATTCTTGTTGCCTCTTGGAGTGTCTTCTGACCCTTTCTGTCTCAGAGTCCAGTTCAGCAGTGACAGTTTGTCTGGTTTCATCCTGCCTATGGCCACGGCTGTCTGCCCAGAGATGATACTGAAGCCATACAGATTTGTGCCCCCAGGTGAAAAATACCGATGAAATTAGAGCAGCTGTTTGGAACAGTCTGTTACACCTTTTCCAAACAGAGAAAATGAGTCTGTCTTCATTAGAAAAGTTCAGAAGACTTATTTGCCGTCACAGGCCAAGTGTGCCAAAATGACGTTGCGTTTTGGGAACTGGCCTTGTTGGGTATTGGATGCTTATAGCAGAAAGCTATATTTAAGACTGTAGCTGCCTGAAGTTAGATCTCTCTCCCTTCTTCAGTGGTCAGGGGGTTGGTGGAGAGGGGAACACGTGCAAACCGTCCCACTCCTCACGGTTCATGGGTGCCTGTCTTTGCATTAGCAGAGGTGTTGCTCACAGCGCCGTCGAGTGTTCCCGGGCACGTGAGAGCTGCGGCACCTACTGCTACGTAGGTGAAGCATCTACTTCATGTCTTGGGTAGTCATGGTACATTATGTTCTCCTCAAACTCCATCAAAGCCCTGTTCCTCCTCCACCTCCCCAAAACACACACACGCACACCCCCCTCGGCTGGCGGTGAGTGGGCTTTGCCGGAGGGGAGGGCTGCTGGGGAGACGGTGTGGCTACCAAGTTATTTACTTTTCATGGAGCGGTTAAAAGACCTGTATAGATTTTTTTTTTTTTTTCCACACTGGCAGAAGTGTGCCTTTTGACAAATAAACAGTTAAAATGTCAGACATCTATCCTTCAGCTTGGCAAGAGGGGAGGGGAAGCAGTCATTGCTTCTCACCTTGTCAACATTAGCAACCTTTTTATTCTTTTTAATAGAAAAAATTCAAGCAAAGCCACTCACAAGGGCCAGTTCTCTGGATTTTTAAGGGATGCCAGCAGCGTGGTCAAACTGTGGGATTTGGGGTGACTTGCACATGGTGGGGTCCTGCCAGCGGGCAAGCAGCCCTTGCTGTCTGTACCAAGCCTTGCTCAGGAAAGCAGGCAGGTTGCGCGAGTGTCGTCGTTGTACTTTTTAGCTTGCATTTGTAATAGATACAACCTTCAAACGTTTGAGCAGATATTGTGAATGCTCCACACTTCATGAAAAGGATATATCTGGATTTTTGTTTGGGCTGTTACAAGTATAGGGATGGCATGCAAAATTTTGGATTTCTGTTCAGAGCGTAAATCTTCCCAGACACTGGGAGCCTTTAGATGCAGGGGGTTGTGTCTACAGTGGGTAGAAAGTCTTCTGATTGTGTAAGAAACTGAAACAACAACAAACAAAAACCCAAAAAGAAGTTTTAGTAATTTTCTATTAATACCTACAGCATAGAATCACAGAATAGTTTGCGTTGGAAGGGACCTTTAAAGGCCATCTAGTCCAACCCCCCTGCAATGAGCAAGGACGTGTTCAACTAGATCAGGTTGCTCAAAGCCCCGGCCAACCTGACCTTGAATGTTTCCAGGGATGGGGCAGCCACAACTTCCCTGGGCAACCTGTGCCAGTGTCTCACCACCCTCAGAGTACAGAATTTCTTCCTCATATCTAGTCTAAATCTACCTTCTCTTTGTTTAAAACCGTTACCCCTCATCCTATTGCTACACTGCCTGATACAGAGTCCCTCCCCAGCTTTCCTGTAGGTCCCCTTTAGGTACTGGAAGGGGCTCTAAGGTCTCCTCGGAGCCTTCTCTTCTCCAGGCTGAACAACCCCAACTCTCAGTCTGTCCTCATAGGAGAGGTGCTCCAGCCCTCTGATAATCTTTGTGGCCCTCTGGACCTACTCCAACAGGTCCATGTCCTTCTTCTGCTGAGGACTCCAGACCTGGATGCAGTACTCCAGGTGGGGTCTCACCAGAATGGAGTAGAGGGGCAGAATCACCTCCCTCGACCTGCTAATCTAGCATCTAACCCAAAAGACCAGCCAAACTTTATGTTTGCTGTGAACAGTTTAATTATTAAGAAGTTGTTCAGTGATTACAGAATATATTGATCCTGTTTGGAATCACTGTCAAACACTGAAACCGTGTTTGAGACAGTGGTAAGAGAAGTGGGCGGTGGGGTGTAAGGGAAGAGCTTCAGGAGGGGTGGGAGTTGTAAAATGTGACAGTGTAAGAAACTTGAGCACCGTGCATGTGTGACTTCAGCTAAAATTAACTGTCCAAGCTTCACATGCCAGCGTGTGTATCGTCATTTAACTGTAGGTGCCTGGAGAAGGAAGAGCAAGCTGGGCTCGAGCACTACACGTTGATGTTAAATATGCCAATAAGTAGTACCAGCTTTCAGGTCCCTGCTCGTGGGAGAAGTAAATTTTCCTGTGACCATTATAAAACAGTAAGCAGCTCTTGGCTCCTTGATAATGGCAGCGGCGCTGTTGAACAGTAACTAACGTCAGCCTCAGAAGTGATTTTATTTTACTTTTTTTTTTCTTTTTCCTCCCTCCCTTTCTTTTGCAGCTTCTTAAGATTTTCTGTGGTTTCTCTTCGGAGTAGAAATGTATCACCTCTTCAGATAAGCCCTTTTCTATTGCTCTTTGTGTGTGATAGTAGATGTAAATGGGTTTATTTCATGTATGAGAACTGTGACGTTTGAAAAGTATGTGGTCTGCACTTTAGGTGACTTTTCTAGAAAACGCTGAAAAAAATAGATCATTTGCTTCTCTTGCTCTCCGAGGTCAATTATCTTTTGTTGGCGTGAGATCAAATCAGTCGATTCACCGTGGCCAAAGATGACTTGGAACGGGTTTTGCTGATCAGCTCGGCAAACTAAGCTCTATTTCACTTTTGGATACGCAAAGAAATTGATGCAGGTGTGACTGTAATCTCATTTCTATTCAGGACTGAATATGTTTTACGGGGGGGAGTAAGAGGGTGGCCACCTGCTTGGCGTAGCGCGTGGTTCCAGCTTGAAGGGGGTTTGTACGTGGCAAACGCGTATACTGGGAGCACGGAGAGCAGAGCTTGCTGGCCACCAGTTCAGAAACTGCAATTGCAGGGAGAGGGAAAAGAGAATATCTCTTCTCGCCTCTTTTGTATTAAATGTAGCGAAGTATTCGGTAGTGTTAGAGTAAGAAAGGTGTGATTTAAAGCCTATTACTTGTTTAGCAGCCACCAAAGATTTGCTTTAACGCAAACTGGGAGGCAGGGTGGACAACCTCAGGCTCTGTTACTGGAAAGGCTCGGAACCTACAGCTTATCCGCACGCTTGGCTGCGTGTGCTGGGAGTCAGCCCGTTGCTTTTGAAGAGTAGTCGTATGCATGAGAATAGCTCTCCCCAGTCGGGAATAAGGCTTTAAAGAGAGAGAAATAAATAGTCCCGGTGGTGTTTAAATTACCCATTTCTCTATTTAACTTCCAAAGGGTAGTTAATGTACGTAAGCGTCCAGTAAAATGTAATATTCAGCAGAATACCTCCCACCAACTGACTAATAATTTAAAGCTGTTCCAACAAACACTTGCACATGTGAGCAGAATAAATCATTGTGTTGAGTTCCACTTAATTAAAAAGGCAGAGTTAGCTCTGTCTCCCCAGAAAAGTGGGAACCGAGACCTCAGTTTGTTACCGCGGCATTCCCAATAGTTGAGGATCCTTGGAAAGTTCCAGCACTTTAGATAATTGATGGTATTGTACTGGTATTATATTAGATAGAAATTAATAGCTAATTATTGTGACAGGTATTTTTTGGAGTTCGCAAATGTACACATTCCTTTCAGGAAGGTCATTTTACCATCTCACCTGCCTATGGGAAGGAGCCCACCTGCATCATCACCTCAAACTGGGAGTTTCTAGTGGTCTCCTCCCTTTTTGCTAGTACTGGTGCCAAGGTGCTGGTAGGTTGGAGTGAACAAGTCCCCAGGCTCCCATCCTCACTTCCAATGTGCTTCCAGGATCTCTCTGAGAGGAGGCAGATGTAACCTCAGGCTGACGTGTCCACGCCAGCTTAACCATCTCAACTGTCTCCCCTGAATGTCCACATCGCCCCCTGAGCTGGAAATCACTGGGGACTTGTGGACGTGCCTAAGGACAGCGTATTTTTATTTTCGCTTCATATTTTACTCTCCATGTACCTTTCAGCATTATTGTTGGAGAAAAGGAGCAGAGGCAGAACTCTTTCCCCAAAGCCCGCTAATACCTTTTATTTAACACGGGGAAATGCGGGCACACGTTGTCTGGTCTGTGTCCCACTTTTTAAGCCTCTTCTGTTTTTTCCCTCTTGCAAGAACTTACACTGGGGGGAAAAAAAACCACAAATGGTCATTTTGGATAGCAGCGCAAAGCCTCACTCATTCCAGAAGAGGCAGTACTGTCCTTTTAGAGGGATTTGTGTCATGGTACAGACTTCCCACAGGATTTAAGAAGCGCATGGGGGCAAGTAAGGCCACAAATTGTAAGAAATCCCTGATAAAAGACCTGTGACAAATGCTGTTAAACTTGATTTGTTTTTTATTTGGGTGGGGTTTTTTTTTGGTGTTGGGTTTTTTTGGGTGGTGTTTTTGGGGGTTTTTTTTGGTTGGTTGGTTTTTTGTTGTTGTGTTGTTTTATTTTTTTTTACAATGTGCTTCTTAGTTGTCCTTTTGCCAGTGACTCAGCAAAATATCAGCCGTATTATTGTCAGGGCCACAATTTATGCGCTTTCAAAATAGCCGTTATCCTCAGGGTGCTCCCTTGGAGCCAGAGGTGCTTCTTACGGATGAGTTTTTCAGCTAAGCCTTTGGGTTTAGCTCTTTACCTCTGGGCTTTGCAGTGTGATACCTATTAATAAGATCATTGTATCGGAGCCTAGGATGGATCAGCGTGAGACTGCAATTAATGTTACCAGTCAGAAACTGTGATTTCATGCCTCTGCAAGTGTAAATCCCGTTACGTGGGGCAG
>VFFE01007487.1:793026-808874 GCA_008921705.1 Burhinus oedicnemus
CCACCGACCCTCACCCCCCCAGAAAAAAAACCCACCAACCGAACAAAAAAAACCTGCCAAAGTTGGGTGAAATAAAAATCTCTTTTACGCACTTGTTACTGCCGTAAATCATTTAGTTTTACTGCCTGATGATCCGTTCAAGCCCTGACATGTTCAGGAGTTTGCTGTCCTTTTCTGTGAGCTTTGATGTCAGATTTCTGAATAGGAAAAGCCATACCATAGCAAGATGAATACTTGATCTACACAATACCTTGAATTTTAACGTTGTTGACTTGTTTCAAACAGCAAAAAAGCAGTGATCTTAATCAGCCTCTCGGATACCGAGAGAAACAAAGAACTCTCATTTTTAAGGTTGACGTTATGACTAACAATTACTTTTTGTTTCTTTTTCTCCTAACAGATTTATACGGATTGGGCTAATCACTATCTGGCAAAATCTGGTCACAAGAGATTGATAAAGGACCTACAGCAAGATGTGACTGATGGAGTCTTATTAGCTGAAATAATCCAGGTTGTAGGTGAGTGACCTTCTCTTTTTCTACCAGGTGTCCACCAACTCACTCGGAAATGCACATAAACACGGGGGGGAAATCCATCAAACTGCATGAAATTATGTAGATAATTTTCCTTCAGAGACTTTACTAATTGATTCAATAAAGCCTTGTCTTAAAGCATAGTGAAAAAATACTTGATGTTGCTGATAAGATCTCCTGACACAGCCATATCACTCCACGCAGCTGAACGTTAAAAAAGCAACCGATGAGGGATTTAATTTTTTTTTTTTTTTCTGCTCGGATGCTGTTAGCTTTCACTCTCTCTGTTTCTGATACCTTCTGGGGATTGGTGTGAACATAATTCACAGTGATACTGGCCTGCTGGGTTGAACCTTCTGCTTTCGGTTGGATTTGGAAAATCTGTATATGCAGGTAGGAAGGGAGAAGAGGTATAATTTTGATGTGGCAGAAAGAAGACATCTTTCATAATGAGTTTTCAAATAAGGAAAATCATTTAGCGTTAAGACACATCTCAGAGGCTCAGTTCTACAAAGCCTTTAGTTCCCTCGGTTTGCGCTAATGAAGGTTCTAAACGATTTTCTCCACTGGCCCCCATGTAAAGCTACATAATATTCTCCTTCTTCCTTTGGGCCTGGACCCTTCATTAGTTCCTTCAGAGGCTCATCCATCTGGTACTTGGGATGCCACAAGACACATGCAGGGGACAACAACGGAGATTGATGGAATCAGAACGCCTGCTAATGGGAATTAGGCCAACTATTGTTAGAAGCAAACTGACAGATTTGAGATGCAAATTAAGGAGACAGCAGTGAAGTAAGGAGACATCAGTGCGTGCATATTTGTATGTGTTTGAGATGTTGTAAAGGGAGCTAGTTCCTTGACTTAAGGTACAAACCTGCAAGCCCTGTTCTCCAATGAAATTGCGAGGCATCGTTCCAGTGACTGCACTGGAGCTGCACTGGAATACGGCAAAAAAAGGTTTTGTCTCCGTGTTGTAGAGCAGCACTATATCTCAGTGGTGTTCTGCAGACCTCTGGCATGGCTATAGGTGTATAGAAACAGGCCGTGGATTGATTGTGTAGGGGCAGGTGTTCGCTATGAGCAGCGCTTCATCCTCTGTTTCCTTTAATAGGGAACATTTTTGGAAAGCCAGGAACAGTTAGGTGTTGATTCCTTTTGTGCATATCTAGCTACCCTGCGGTAACGCTGTCGTAGAAAACTTCTGCGTGAAAACACGCGGGTAAGAATACCATCATCAAAATATGAACCCGGTTGTACCAAGTGTTTAGATATAGTTGTTTGAGTATTGACTTCTCAAAAGTCTTAAATTCAAATTACTCCCTCTAAAATATGTAGAAACAGTATTGCTTATTGTATTTTGCTTTGATTCACCTTTGTGTTATTTTAGCGATTCTCAGAGCTGCCGTTTGGCTAATATTTAAGACTAGGTCTGCGAGCTTTTAGAAGTTAAAGTACAAGGTGAAGGATTTAATTTTCAGAGAGTGTTTTCCATGTGAAGCAAAGTTCATATTTAAACATACGCGGTTTAATCCTGCGAATTAACAGTGAAGAAAAAGTCATTTGTATCTGCTGTGTATGGCCTTAGGCGCGCCGCATCTCATTGCCACAAAGATGGTGACAACTTTCACACCTAGAAGCAGCTTTAACTGTAGCCTGCAAAATACAAGCTGCTTTTCTAACAAACAAGACTGCATACTAAGAAAGGTTCTATATGCGGGGCAGGAGAGGTTTTTCTTTTTTATGTTATTCCCAGTGAAGAAGAAAAAGCCGATGGGGAGAAGCTTATAGGGCTGGCAGTCAGTTTGGGAAAAATCCTCTGCATTTCACATTTGTGGTTGTGAATTTACATCTTGCTCAAGGCTAAGGTAGAATTGAAAGCCTTTATGACTGCCTGTGACTTCCAGTTTATGCTAACTGATATATAGTATTCCTATGTGGCAAATCGAGATGGTAGCTGTGAGGTGCCCATTGATCTCCTCCAGAAAGCTGGGCTTTTGCAGCTGTGAATTGGACACGTTTCCAAGATCCAGTAGCGTTCGGTCCCTTGTGCTATGAACTGTGCCATCACGCTGCCCGTGGCCACAGAATGTTGTTATCTCCTTCACTGCTATCTCTTTCTTTCCAATCATCTCCACAAGAAAGGCGACTTACCTTGTACCTGCTGCAAGCGCTGTTCCTGGGAGCTGGGTGGAAGGGTCAAAGATAGGATCCGGCTTATGGCCAAGGAATATGAGCATCAACGCAATTGCCTGGTGAATTAGGCACATTCCTGCAAAGTGCCATATTCCTATGGGCCACTTTGCATCTTCCCAGCTTAAGTTGAGTCACTGAGGTCTTGCCCTGCTGGGTTCAAGAGAGAGGTAGGAGTTAAAGTTCAGCCCAGCTGCCAGTTTGCCAAACCACCAACTTTTCTGCTTGCTCTCTGTTCCACCTGCTTTTTGTAGCACTTGCACCACCATGGAAGAAATGATAATTGCATTAATCTAGTGAAAGGAGTAACCAAGAAGGTGGTGAGACACTGGCCCAGGTTGCCCAGGGAAGCTGTGGAGGCCCCATCCCTGGAAGTGTTCAAGGCCAGGTTGGATGGGGCTTTGAGCAACCTGGTCTAGTGGGAGGTGTCCCTGCCCATGGCAAGGGGGTTGGAACTGGATGACCTTTAAGGTCCCTTCCAAACTAAACCATTCTATGATTCTATAAGAGCCATAGGTGAGTTGGGAGTGGATTAGAAGGAGAAAAGGTAGGGCATAAACCTGCCCAGGGAAAGGTGATTGCCCAGGTGTAAGCAGAAATAGCACCTGATGGACCCGGTAAATTGGAGCAGAAAGTCCAGTTCTTGTTACTCTTCCTATTCCTGCCAACTATTTCTGGTCTTCTACGCCCTAAATCACTGGTGGCAGAGAAGGCCAACAGCATAAAAGGACGTGGTGAGTAATTGGGGAATGATGAAGAAGCATCAACTGGTGGATAAAAAACTGCAGGTTCACAAGCGGGAGGGAAAGTTGCCTTGGTTTAACATGGCTTTTGAGAGGAAGTAAAAGCAACTGTTTGAAAACAAGAAGAAAAAAAGGTAGAGCATGAGAAAATGCAGGAAACTGATAGTAATGAAATAAGCTACAAATCGGTTGAAGTTGATCAGAAGAGTACGAGGATAGCTGATAACATTTTGCAAGCTGATAGAAAGGTAAGAGGACAAAAGGAATGATTTCTGGGTGAGAATGGTAATGTAACTGCAGCGTAAAAAAGGAAGGGGGTAAAGAGGTAACATCCCAAATAGCTGGTGTGTTGGATGTGAGTTTTTCCTGACAGAAAAATTTAAGGTGGCTTACACCTTCATTTGCCATTACTTTTCCCATGTTACAGAACGGTGTATTTGCTAGTTTATAGGGTTTATGGGGTTAACCTTTAGTGTACAGCAAGAACCAAGCTTGTACTCCAAGCGTGTGAATGTGTAGCCATACCCATAAAGTGTAGGAGTGTTGAGTAAATATTTTGGTTCTACATTTGCATAATAGAAAAAAACCAGAAAAAGTCAAATGCAGGATCTTGGAAACAAGTTACTAACAGTTGAGGCACTTCCAAGTAGGTGAGTCCAGGTAGTTTGCATAAAAGAGCTTAAAAAGAGCTGGGTAATAAGCTTTATGGTTTGCTAACTATTGGTTTTAAATACATCGTGTAACACTGAAAGTTCTGGAGGACTAGGGGAAAAACTACTCTTTTTTTTAAAGGAAAATAAACAGATAAAAGATCATTTCCGTATGATCAAATCTGAGGTTGCACCTTTAGAAAAAAATGTACGCTCTCTGTGTGTAGAGGCTGGTAGACCACCCTGGGGAACAGTGCAGTGGATTTAGCGGCAATCTTTTTCATATTAGCATCAATTCTTAAATGCATTACTGTGGCATAAAAGTGTGCTGGGACACCTCGATGTGTAAAAAGGGGAAATAGTGGAAAAGAGTGAAGTTACATTACTACTTTGATAATGTTATGACTGCTATCGGAATATTGTGTGCCAAATTTGATATGCCTAACCGAAGAACGACGTGAAATGAGACGGAGTTCTGACCGATGCCCTGAGAACACAGGACTGGTAGAAAATACAGTTTTTAATACAAGAATTGATGGGAGGCAAATCTGTATGATTCATCAAACCTTTGTTCACCTACCTTTATTACAGTGAGAAAACAGTGGGAAACTGAACTTTGATTATAACTGGTTCTTCAGTCTTGCACACAAAAGGCATTTCAGGGTCCGAGACTGAAATGTGAAACGGAGCAAACTAAGCCTCTAAGGCGAACGTTTAACCCACCTCAACAACTTCGTTATTTCACTTGGGACTTGAAAGATTGAAACTGTGTCTTTTTCTGCAAGTTGTGTTGCATGTAAGCCATGGACCAGAAGTTTAAAAAGTAGCCTTGTGGTTTGTGCTTTGAAAAAATTTAAAAAAAAATAATTAGTTATTGATGATAAATTTCCCATCTAGATTTAAAATCTATATTCACTCTACAAACAAATCAATTGATGAGCAAACATCCATACATACGGAGTGCTCGCTTTTCCACCCAGCAGTGATTCAGTTTCCAAAGTTTAAATCTTTTTTTGTAGATTAAAGGAGTTACCCGTCACTGTAGGAGATGTTGTCAGACCACTTGTTTTCTGCCCCCAGCTGTCTCTGGAGGCATGACCCACCAGAAAACTCCAGCTGCTTTTTTTTTTGATGGGTCTCAGTGTTTCACACATTCACTTTGACTGGACAACTATCATCGGTAGCGGCAAGTGCTCTGGAAATAATTGGAATAAACAACCTTGGTATCGTTTTTTGCTTTATCTTCTCTTCTTTGCTTTTCAGCAAATGAAAAGATTGAAGACATCAATGGCTGCCCAAAAAATAGGTCTCAAATGGTAAGTAGTAAAGTGGTCTGTTTGTGTGTACATGGTGGAGTATTGAGTGAGTGTGTGTGACTTTAACGTCTGAGACTTTTAATAACATTTTTTAATTAGTTTTTCACAGTAATGACAGCAAAGGTATAATCTGAAGAACATTAATATTACAATTCTTGCCCCATTGTACTCCACAGTAGTTGAATTAGGCTTTATCATTTATCACATACTTAGAATCGATATTACTCTTACATCAGTATTTCATATTTCTGAAATATCTCATAGTTAAACAGGAATGTATAAAAATGAAACGTTGTTCCTCCCTATAGACAGTAGTATTGAAAAAGCAGAATTAGATACTTAGAAGGATTAAGAGTTGCTATATCCTTTGAAAAGAAACAAAATAAATGAGCAAAACGTACTAAATAAAAAAATGGCAAGTTGCAAACTTCAAGGTGTTTTATGTATGCAACTTGGTTTTGACTGGTAAGTTTTAATGCGTAAAAGAAGTTGTTTTGTATCTTGTTTGTGTATAATATTTAAAACTGAATAACCGAAAAATGACTGCAGTAAAATTAAAAGCATATAGTACATCAAGAGTATGTCTGCTACGAGTATTGGCGAAGCTAAAATTATAGGCAGAACTTTACTGAGAACGCAAATAATAAGAAATCGATGTTTAAAATGCATCCAAGGAAAGGATTGTTCCAGATTTAAGGTATTTTGAAGAAGGTTATTTCCCTGTGTATCTTGAGGAAGAAGCCTCATTTTACAATATAAATTCTAAAATCTCCCCTTTGCATTGCAAATGCTGACTCTGGGATACGTGAATATCTGTTCTGTGTGAAGCTATTTTAATATTTTTCATTTTTATGACTCTGTTCCCAACTGCCCTACCTCCACAACTGCAACTTGAGCACAGCCCCTCACGTAGTCAAGTGAAAGATTAAAGATTTGATGCGAGTTTGCCATCTTGAGTCAGAAACCACACTGCGTTCTGCTATTCTGTTTTGGCTTTCTTCTTTTTTCTTGGAAGTTATCAATCTTGCTTAAACCCATGGAGCAAGCGCTCTGTAAGAAGAAAGCAATCTAAAAGATTTATCGTTGCTACTTTGTACTGCTTTGAAGAGGCTGGTTGCTGTTCTTGCTGTAGCCACAGCAGCTGTCTAGAATATAAATAATTGAGGAAATTTTGACAATTACTATAATTTCATGTTCCACAAGTGTATCCTAAGGACTTGAATTTCATTCAGGACTGGAGTCTATAACGAATTCCAGGACATCGTAGCTAAAAGTCACTGTAAGTCGTTATTCTCAATGAAGAAGTCGTTATTCTCAATGAAGGAGCGGCGTTGTTCTGTTGGCTAGTTGGATGCCCGCTGTAGGTTGTTTGTAGAAGTCACATCTGGTTATAACCAGAGGCGTGCAGAGGAGGGCATGAGCTGGGTCAGGACTTGTGGAGAGCGCTAGGAAGAAGCATTTGCTCTGCGCTGCCTCCTCTGAGGTTATCCCGGTTGCTCATTCAGGAGGGTGGAGTGAGCGGGACTGTTCCCCCTGCTCATGAGACCTAGTACATCAGTTGTAGCTAGGTGTCCCCAGTGGTTTTCCTCACATGAGGAAAACCAGGATTATGCTTACGGCTTGCTTATATTACGTGTGCATGCTTACAGAGCTCTTTATCATCTCACAGCAGAGGTACTAAGGCAAGAACATAGGTATCTGCATAGAGGTGGTGTTCACACAACTGCTTGCAGTGTTCAAGGAGATAACCCTTCCCCAGGTCTCCTGCGTGCTAGGAAAAATGCATATGTTACAGTGTTTGGGGTTTAGGTTTTTTCCTTTGTTTTTTAAGGTATGGCAGTCTTCATCCTTTGCATTTTAATGCACTTCCCTGTTATACAGCTTCCAGCATTCTCCAGACTGTGGGAACTGGTGTTTGCCTCTGGTACTTTGGGTTCAGAGGGGTGGCAGAGGCAAGGCTATCCAGTCAGTTCTAACACTCAACCAGGGGGTCTCTGGTCTTGTTTTTTTCAAATTAATCTTCCAGTTACAGGTGTCCGTATCTATATTGTAGTGTCTGTAAGGTGGCCATCGCGGATGACTAGATTGGGGAAGGGGGAGAAAAAAGGTACCATAAATGACAATTTCACTTTGCTCATTAAATAGAAATACAACAGAGCTTAGAGGGAAGCCTTCTACCATCGTCTTCCCCCTGTGGGCAGTTACCTTGTTTGTAGATTCATGATGCCACGAGCAGAGACACATGTGAGCTGAATTGTGAAGAGCCAGCTCATGTCCAGCCAGAAGCATCAGCTTAGAAAGCTGGAACAAATTTGTGTCCTCCAAGCCCATGAAAGGGGGTGTGAAAGCAAGTATTTTTGCTTCCATGTGGCATGGTCCTAAGCCAGTAAAGCCCGCCAAACCTTAGAGAGCTCAACACGGAGCCAGATCAGCTCTCTTCGCATTGTTGTTCCCATTGCTACAGTGTTGGAGAGCATCACACAAATCTGCCCAGATTGAGCACTAGAGACAGCTTGGGTCTGTCAGGCTCGGAGCCAGTGCTAATAAGCCTTGTCAAATTAAGTTTAGTACTGCAGAACCATTTGGGACCATCAGTGCTTATCAACCTAGTCCCAAAGCCAGAAGTGACATGACAAGGACCCCCAGTGGCTCCATGAAAAATCACTTAGGTGAGAACCTCTGCCCCCTCGTCATCTTGTCTGGGTTTCTCTGCTGTGGGGGAATATCCCTGTCTTTGTTTGCTCCAGATGAGATCTGGCTGGCTTTTATATCATCTGTTACAGACTATTCTGTATCTTGTCCTCTGCACAAGAACTGTTTCAGGGTGGGGTGTTTTTTTTTTCCAAACCTCTATGTTTTAGTACTGTAGATACTCCGCTAAACAAAAGCCTCTAATTGTGCTGATCAGTTCCAGCTGGCAGGCAGAAAATTCTGTGGTTAATAGAGGACGTAGTTGTATAGAGCGTAGGCTCTGGGAGTAGGAAGATTTGGAGACGGTCACCACAAACTGCCTTTAGGTTTTTAGGATGAAGCACAAGCAAATATCGGCGTGGTTCTTGCAAAGAGGGCGAAGGAGGGTGAAATAAGATGGTTTTCCTCTTACACGCTCCTGAAAAAAAAAGGCTGAGGTCAATAAACCCGAGTAGGATGATCTCTGCTAATATTGTTTGGTTATGGAAAAAACAGGGATCTTTTTCTTCCTTTCTTCCTTCCAGTTTGCCTCCTGTTTTGGGGGTGGTATTAGAGCTCAACATGTGGCGTCCTGCAGAATGTGGACTCTCTAGGAAGGTACTCTTCAGTCCATTCCCTTCTAGGTCACGTGGATGATTCTTATTGATGTGGTTAACTTTGCAAGTGCTGAATGTTACCTGTCGTAAAAGGGTTCATATAGCCTATATCTGAAAAATGATAAAGCAAGCAAACAGAAAATAGAGTACTTAAGTGAGTTGTTATCTATCAAGTCTGGCTGTAACGGCAGCCTGTAGAAATCGTGTTCTGTAGGGGCTGTGTTCTGTCTGTGAGGAAATACGTTGTGTAAAATGGTCAGGTTTTGAAGGAAGTTTCACAGCAACGTTTCAGCACAGTGCAGCAGCTGAGCGTTTTATTATGTTGTATATTAATATATCCTTTTTGCATGGCACGGCAAGGAGGGAGAGGGAGGGAGGTGGTTGCGTTACCTATTACATGCAAGTGATAAATCATAACAGATGAGATACTGGTAAAGATCAGGTGATACAAGAAAAAGGCGAAGGACAAGATGTTTGAAAGATCAGAGCATTAAAGTGGAGAGTGAGGCGAAGGAAGGAGAAGAGTCGTATCCACTAGAATAGCAGTGACTGGGGAGAGAGCCGAGTAAAAAAAAAAAAAAAGTTAAATTTTAAAATGTGGACTTGAAGACAGAAGAGAGGAGATACTTGCCAGTGAAGGGATGTGTTGGCAGACCCAGGCAACGCTTGAAACAGTTGATGAGACTGAAGAAGGGGTAGAAGAAGCAGCCACAAGGTATCTTCTAGGAGAGGTAGAGGGGTTTTGCCACCTTGAATGTGAAGGTAAGAAACATTAAATCTGGCAGTGGAAAGTGGTAATAAATATCTCTATATTTAAGAAGTATGAGGAGAAGACTAATGAGAAAATGAAATTAATTTTTTCCAAGGTTCAACATTAAAAAAACCCCAAACAGTATAATCACAGCTTATGATACTGTAGAAAGAACTGCAATGTTAGGTGTGAAAGTCTGGGAAGCGATAGTGCGTTACCCTTGTTACGGAAGCCTGGACAAGCGGAGCGGTAGCAAAGCTGTCAGTGCTGAAGGGAAGAGGACGGGGAGTCTGTAGGTGGAAAAAGCAGACTCTCATCTTCCTGTGCTGAGCTTGGGGAAGTTGTGGGACACCCAAGACGAGAATTTGGAGTGACAGAAGGAGGGGGAATGTAGGCTGAGCCAACACTATGGTTCTCTCCTATAAATAGAGTAGGAAATAACTGAGGTTCTCCTGTGGGTTTGTGGTAGGGTTTTATTATTTTTAAGGATGATCACTTTGTGTATGTGCGTATCTGTGTTATCAAATAACAAAGAGGAGGTACTTACTTTTTGTGTGTGTATTGACCAGAAGTTTTTCAAGAATCGTCTCTTTCTGATGCAGATATCAAGCTGTACTAGTAAAATACTACTGTTCAGTCTTTCTACTGCTGTTTGTCTTGCAAACGTAAAGAATCTTGTAGTGCAACATGGGTCAGAGCCTGCATTTCTTCCCAAGGACTTTCAGGCAAGTTGAGCTAAAGGCCGTGTTTTCAATATGATGACTTCATTTGCAAGGAAACCTTACTCCAGTGGTGGCCATTTGACTATTATTTTAATACTTGGCTGATTTCTTGTATTCTGAAAATGAGCTGGTCTGTAATGTATGTGACGCCCAAAGTCAAAGAACAGTTTGTATGGAAATTCTCCAGCCTGGTAGGACCCCTGGTTTTGAAGCGAGCAGCGCTGGGAGTTTTAATTCAGTTGCTAGAGCAGGGTGTCCCCTCCTCAGCATGACCCTTGCCAGCTCCATCCCCTGCTCCATGCATCTATTTCTTTTTTTCTTTTTTTTTTTTTTATAATTAGAGAAAAGAGCATGAGATGTTGAAATCTTCATTACTGTTTGTGTGTATGGCACAGGCTGTACATATTTCTGCGTTCTTTTTCTCAAATAATTGAGATGATAAATGTGAATGCTGCTGTGATAAGGCCCGTACTTGAAGGGTATAGCTGGGTACACATCAGTGAGTTGGCTGGCAGGAAAAACATGAGCTGAAACCATCTGCGTCACCTGAGCGGCTAATGATGTGGGTGTAACATCCACTAAATGGGTGAGCTAATGTGTTTTGTACAAATAACTAAAAATGACTGCTGTAAAATAATAATAAAATATATATATTCTTATTTGGTTGTATTTTCCTCACGGAAAATAATTCTCTTTGCTCTTCAAGAGCAGGCATCCACTTTAGCCTGCTCCTCTAAACGTTTTGAGCGTTTTTGTACACCCAGTGTTGCCTAACGTTGCCATAGCTAACCGCCGTATGTCTGCAAGGCTGTTGCTCCAACCCCTCCGGGTTGGTGGGGGTGAAGTCTGGTCGACGGGCTGCCCATTCCCCAAAGCCGAGGAGGACACTGCTGCTGGGGCATGTGCTGCTAATCCAGGAGGCCAGCTCCGCCGGGAAGATCAAAAGCATTACAAGCCGGTTTTTTTTTTTTTTTTCTTCCCCTCTGCAAATTCCCGGCATAGGATTTTTGGAAACATATCCCAGTGGTTAAATATAGCCGTGTATTTTCAAGTAATCCTACTCCGAGGTTGTTCTGAGCAATGTGGTAAAGAGAACTTTCCTGTCTTCTGCTGAGCTTTCCCCCTGCTCTGCTTGGGGAGTTTGTATTTTACTGCCAGTGTTATGTTTAGAAATTTAATCCGTTTTAACGTTACTATCGTAACAAATGAGTATCTTTTGGCCCTAGCCTGTGGTATGTTTCCTGGCAGCTGAAGGTTAGCTGGAGGGGAGGACGTTACCCGGAGCCGTCCCAGACTGGCCAGTGGCAGACACCAGCTTAGCTCCTTCAACTGCCTGTGGAGGCACTTGGCCAAATATTGAGTTTTGGAATGTTTATTTTCTCTAAGCTCCCTGTATTTCTGTTGGTCATGTATGAAGTTGTGTTGTCACATAGACAAGAATGATTTACTACGGAGGTGACCTGGCAGGTTGCTTGTACATAGATGTCCTTCTTTCTCCCTTTATGACTTCTATATTGCTCCTAGATAAATTGGTTTCACTGTCTCCATTTTTTTTTTTCCCCAGAGACCCAGACTATTGTTATACTATTATGCATACCGTTTGTGTGTTGTTATCAGTGAGCCAGGCCTGGTAGGGTCATAGGTTTCTGTGTTGCAGAGCTTGCAGTCTCAAGACAACCACAAGGCGCCCTCTCATCCCCGCCATCACCCTGCAGAGAAAATAAAGTGACAAATAGAGCTAGACTGGATTGGGAAAGGCCAATACGTACATCTCCCTACAATAAGGCATGATAAAGTGTCCCTAAACAGATATTTGTTTAATTTCTGGAGAGAGAGGCTTCCAAATCTCTTCTGCGTGCAGCGGTGGGAGATAAGGCAGTATGTGCATGCTGTTCTGTCCGTTGGCTTGGATGTACGTGGTACCTTTGGAGACATTGCTGATTCCCATAAGGGATCATCTTTGTGGTCCCCAATGGTTTGCTCCAGTTTTTCGCCCTATACAGCAATGCAAGAACTTAAACATCATCTGGCTCTGAAACAGTGTGAGATATGATGAAGAGCAACACAGGAAAAAGTCATTCTTATGGAAAAACAGGAAGATGTGAGCTTAACTATAAAGACAGAATTAGATTCTATTTGATCATTTGTTTCACTGTTAAACTGAATTATCATGTTTTGAATACCTATGGTTCTACCTCCTCCCCGCCCCGTGGACTAAATACATGAAACAGCAAGTGCATTAAGGAGCCAGGGTCGTTCCACATACATATATGGAGATGTCTGTATCTTTCACTTATGTATTTACACCTGCACCAAAGTCTAGAAAAATAATACTTTTTTGCGATGCCTATTATTTATGTAAAGTTATTACATAAGTACACCTTTTATGCAATACTTTGCAAACACGTAGCTTCCTGCTGTGTTTTGCATAAATGGGGAAAAATGGGAAATCATAGAATGGTTTGGGTTGGAAGGGACCTTAAAGATCATCTAGTTCCAACCCCCCTGCCATGGGCAAGGACACCTCCCACTAGACCAGGTTGCTCAAAGCCCCGTCCAACCTGGCCTTGAACACCTCCAGGGGATGAGGCATCCGCAACTCCTCTGGGCAACCTGTGCCAGTGCCCCACCACCCTCACAGTGAAAAATTTCTTCCTAATATCTGTTCTAAATCTCCCCTCTTCCTGTTTGAAGCCATCATGGATGAAAGCGTATAACTTCCCGCGCCTGTGTGTTAGGGCGTATGCAACGCATGAATTCGTGTTCTTGGTGAGGCTGTATTAGGTGCAGCGGAATGTATTAACTTCACCCAGAGTCTGTTGGTGGTGAATTTGGGATCTGTCGTGGTTTGGGCCAGATTGGCCCAATCCAGTGGAACGACGAGATTGTGCACAATTTTTGCTCGAGGTCTGTCCTGAACCCTGGCTATGAAGAAAACTTTGTAGTCTTCCAAAATGGCAGCAAAATCACAGTAACCTGAGTTTAAAGTTTAGGTTGGTAACAAAAGGTATCTGCTTGTGTTTACCTAGTTTAATTCTGGTTTTGGAGTTGTACGGCGTTTCCCGACAGAAACCCCGCTGTCTGCTTAACCCCGCTGCACTGCTTAAAAACAGTACAGTGAAACTGCATATTAAACAAGAAAGTTTTAAATTTCTCTGACAGGTTTGTGATGTAAGAATTAAAGCTGTTTGTATGGCAATTTCTTCCAATGCCTAGGTCTTTGTTTCTTTTTATGGGATATGTAATACCAAGCTGTTCGCTCCTGAAGATCTGAAATGGGTCATAGCTTTTACAAAGCATCATACACCCCAGAGGAATAAATATTTATTTTTTCCCCTATGTGTCCTGTCATAAGTCTTTGATTTCCAGCCATTGCTTGTACACTGTAACTGTGTGATAATGCTTAAATTAATTAATTAGTCTGTGAAAGTAATATCCAGAAAATGATATTCTTTTGCTTTTTATGTAAGATTATTTTTATATATTTAAACAGTACTATTGTGCTTGTCCTAAGCAATTATGCAGGAGAATTTCCATGGGAGATGTTAGGATCCAGGTGCAAAGCCACATATGTGTTGGTGTCCTTCCAGCCACCAGAATCAATCTGTTGGGAACAGGTGGAGCTGTGACCCTCAGGCCTGCAGACAGAAGTATGCATGTTGGCCGGGACGCAGGGGGCACGCTATGCCTGGGAACGGGCTGTGGCCATAGCTCCCTTCCCATGGATCGTTTTTAGAAAGGAACAACTGTCAATGACTGTATTACAAGAGCTCCTTCACGTGACATGGCCGTGGGAGGACCGTTGCTACTTCTTTAGTTGTGTGTGTTTGAATAAACAAAACCAGATCATTTGCTGGTGTGCTGTCATCCCCCTCCCAGTAATTGGGAATCTGTAATTTACTTGCAGTACTTAAAATTAATTTTTCATTGGTAGGTGTCGTGGTTTGGGCCAAACAGGCCGCTGGGTGGAACGAGAGATGCTCTTCCCCACCTCTCTTCGAGGGGAGGAGGGAGACAGAGAGACTTAGGAGTCTAGAAGGAACTAAACTACTTCAATGAAATATTAATAATAAAACAATAAAAAGAAAATAATGAAATATATACAAAACTGTATCCAGCTCCCAGGACAACAGTCACGTCACTGGCAGGCACTGGGAAAGTCCCAGATTGGACTAAGCAACACACAGGAACTGGATTCCGGATCGGGATCAAAGGCAGATGGACAGACAGAGTCCTCCCAGGACGCCAGCCATTGAAAAAGATGGCTGGCCCTTTGATCCCTCAGCTTTTATACTGAGCATGAGGCAGATGGGATGGAATACCCTGTTGGTCAGGTTTGGGTCACCTGTCCTGTCCGCTCCTCCCCGCAGGTGTGACCCCTCTACGCTTTTCCGCTTCTGACCCTCTAAGGGGGCAAATACCAAAGTTGGCTGCCCTTGGCTGTTACAGCAATAAGGATAAGCAAGAGCCTCTCTGCATCCCATTCCTTGGCATCAGCTACAAACATGGGTCTGATCACTCTGAGTGTGAACAGTTTTCTGCATGTGTTGGTAATTTCAGCAGTTACAAGAGGCCTAGCTCAAAAGTAGAACTACTGAACAGAAAATTGGTTCTGTTTTACCTCAAACCAGGACAGTAGGTTATTTTATTTTTATAATTAATCATTTAATAGAGTGCAGCAGTATTAATATGAAACGTTTTTCTGAGCTAAAAGCCCTGTTTGTGATAAAATGTTCTGCATAGTTCTTTCTAAGCGAGTTTGATTAAATTCTGGATTCCTGCTGCAAATTCAGGTTAATGATATACAGAGCCTTCAACACTTGAGCCTAGTACTTGGGGAAATACTACAGTGTACAAGAGCCAACGCTTATATCAGTAAGAGTTTTAGTGTCCTTCCTTTTAAGCATTCATGCTCTTTTAAAAATACCGTTTTATGTAGAGTTCGAGGATGTTTGGGGAGGAAGTCCATCTTCACTAGGTAATGATTGTATTTTACATTTAATCCCAGCTGCACAGCACTAGAAACCTAATTTTCAGTCTGAAAGCCCCAGGTAGGAAAAGGATCTTCCGTGAATGGCCGGGGAAGGTGGAAATGAAGGATTAATGGGACTCACTACCTGCCTCGTTATGTATGTACGGAGCACAGTCATGGTTTCTCCCCATCTGTTCCTGTCTTCAGTTATATGTAAGCAGTGATTTAGTGCCAAGAACGTACAGTTTGTGTGGTATGTGCTAAAACCTAGTCAAGTGTCTGTTGAGACCAGCAGAGAGTTTTATCTCTACCCTAAATTAATGATTCTCCAGAGGCAGGATACTCTGTTGATAATGGTGTTGCAAAGTTGAACTTCTTGTCGCTTAACTAATCGTAATTTAGGACGTCTCAAGATTTCGAATTAGGTCAATGCCCAAACTGTCCTTTTCTTTAAAAACTCAAAGTAATGCAGTTATAAGGGAGATGATCAACTCTTCGCATACATGTGAAAACAGTATACCCATGAGAACAGTTTTTTGTTTCAGTGGCTAGATCTGTTACAACCTGGCTTCAGAATATGGATTAGCTTTATTTTGCCCTCATGTTACATCTGTTATTTCAGTTCTGAGATACCCACCAAGTTCTGTCAAAATCCTGAAACTGAATTTTGAGAGACTTTTT
>VFFE01007487.1:810704-918354 GCA_008921705.1 Burhinus oedicnemus
GGGGCACGCTATGCCTGGGAACGGGCTGTGGCCATAGCTCCCTTCCCATGGATCGTTTTTAGAAAGGAACAACTGTCAATGACTGTATTACAAGAGCTCCTTCACGTGACATGGCCGTGGGAGGACCGTTGCTACTTCTTTAGTTGTGTGTGTTTGAATAAACAAAACCACATCATTTGCTGGTGTGCTGTCATCCCCCTCCCAGTAACTGGGAATCTGTAATTTACTTGCAGTACTTAAAATTAATTTTTCATTGGTAGGTGTCGTGGTTTGGGCCAAACAGGCTGCTGGGTGGAACGAGAGATGCTCTTCCCCACCTCTCTTCGAGGGGAGGAGGGAGACAGAGAGACTTAGGAGTTTAGAAGGAACTAAACTACTTCAATGAAATATTAATAATAAAACAATAAAAAGAAAATAATGAAATATATACAAAACTGTATCCAGCTCCCAGGACAACAGTCATGTCACTGGCAGGCACTGGGAAAGTTCCAGACTGGACTCAGCAACACACAGGAACTGGATTCCGGATCGGGATCAAAGGCAGGTGGACAGACAGAGTCCTCCTTGGACACCAGCCACTGAAAAAGAGGCCTGACCCTTTGATCTCTCAGCTTTTATACTGAGCACGAGGCAGATGGGATGGAATACCCTGCTGGTCAGGTTTGGGTCACCTGTCCTGTCCGCTCCTCCCCGCAGGTGTGACCCCTCTACGCTTTTCCACTTCTGACCCTCCAAGGGGGCAAATACCAAAGTTGGCTGCCCTTGGTGGTTACAGCAATAAGGATAAGCAAGAGCCTCTCTGCATCCCATTCCTTGACATCAACTATAAACATCGGTCTTATTCCTCTGAGAGCCAACAGTTTTCTGCACAACACGCTGGTAATTTCAGCAGTTACAAGAGGCCTAGCTAAAAAGTAGAACTACTGAACAGAAAATTGGTTCTGTTTTACCTCAAACCAGGACAGTAGGTTATCTTATTTTTATAATTAATCATTTAATAGAGTGCAGCAGTATTAATACAAAACATTTTTCTGAGCTAAAAGCTCTGTTTGTGATAAAATGTTCTGCATAGTTCTTTCTACACGAGTTTGATTAAATTCTGAATTCTTGCTGCAAATTCAGGTTAATGATATACAGAGCCTTCAACACTTGAGCCTAGTACTTGGGGAAATACTACAGTGTACAAGAGCCAACGGTTATATCAGTAAGAGGTTTTAGTGTCAGTCCTTCCTTTTAAGCATTTATGCTCTTTTAAAAATACTGTTTTATGTAGAGTTCCAGGATGTTTGGGGAGGAAGTCCATCTACACTAGATAATGATCGTATTTTACATTTAATCCCAGCTGCACAGCACTAGAAACATAATTTTCAGTCTGAAAGCCCCAGGTAGGAAAAGGATCTTCCGTGAATGGCCGGAGAAGGTGGAAATGAAGGATTAATGGGACTCACTACCTGCCTCGTTATGTATGTACGGAGCACAGTCATGGTTTCTCCCCATCTGTTCCTGTCTTCAGTTATATGTAAGCAGTGATTTAGTGCCAAGAACGTACAGTTTGTGTGGTAAGTGCTAAAATCTAGTCAAGTGTCTATTGAGACCAGCAGAGAGTTTTATCTCTACCCTAAATTAATGATTCTCCAGAGGCAGGATACTCTGTTGATAATGGTGTTGCAAAGTTGAACTTCTTGTCGCTTAACTAATTGTAATTTAGGACGTCTCAAGATTTCAAATTAGGTCAATGCCCAAACTGTCCTTTTCTTTAAAAACCCAAAGTAATGCAGTTATAAGGGAGATGACCAACTCTTTGCATACATGTGAAAACAGTATACCCATGAGAACAGTTTTTTGTTTCAGTGGCTAGATGTGTTACAACCTGGCTTCAGAATATGGATTAGCTTTATTTTGCCCTCATGTTACATCTGTTATTTCAGTTCTGAGATACCCACCAAGTTCTGTCAAAATCCTGAAACTGAATTTTGAGAGACTTTTTTTATCTGAATAGGCAGGAGCAGCATATAAGCACTTGGAACAACATATTCTTTTCTTTAAAAAAGGATACGTTTTGATTGGGATAACTACAAATGAAGATGTATTTTAAACAAAACAATAATAGTATTTATATTCTTCTGGGGAAAATGGAATTTGCAGTTTTGCCTTGGTACTTCTTACATATAATTATGTTTAAGAAATAGGGTTTTAAGGATTGTCAATGTAATGACTTAAGATTTTAAGGTTCTTCCTACACTTTGACACAAAAATATTGAGCGTAAATGCTTGATCTGGAAATACAGACAAGGAATATATTTGCCTGAAGAAAGAGCTTGCTGTAAACAGCTTGTGTCAGGCTCTTTCCTTGTGTGTATGTTGTGAGTGAAGGCTGCTGGAGTATCGCATAGGAGTCTGTGAAACTTTTTAAAAGTTTCACATGAAATCGGTTCTCTTTTTCTCCTTTGAAAACTAATATACTGGCCGTAACATGGAGCCTCAAGTTAAATGGAAAGCACTGGTTTCAATATAAGTAGTGAGTTTTCCGGATAAGCTCATAAAAATGCCGCATCTGTCACTGTAAAAGTTGGGAGCAGAGGTCTCGCATCATAACATGAGAAACTTCCCATGGTTTCTAAGTCAAGGAACCTACAGCAAGTTTAATTTTGATTATTGTTTGAGGAAATACATCTGTATCTGCCGCAAGGGCAGCACTTAGTTACCATTTACCTTGTGTATTTGACTTGGTAGAGTTGGACGTACAGATCTGACTGTAGACACTTTCTATATTCAAGTATTTGTCTAATATAGTCAATGTTCAACATATATTGGTGCCCACGTATGGGTCTCCATTTACAGGCTGCAGGCTGAGGATATTTGTTTGGGGGGGTTCGTTTCTGGTATGCCCTATTCCACTCGTACAGGCCGGGGCATGTTTCCTAGCTCCTTTTCTTTCTGGCACTGACGAGAATAGGAATTGAAATTGGTATTATGTGACAAGTGCAAAAACTTGTGTGCGCCTGCTGGCCAGTGTTGTCAGAAATGCATAATTAATGTAAGGTATGTTTGAGAACAGAGGAAAACCTGAGTAACAGACCTGGGAAAGTAATAGCAGAATAAGAATTAGATAAATACATTCTGATGAACATACAGGAATTCAATGAAGCTGTTAAATTTGTGTCTACTTGAGTTTCGTATGTGTAGAAGGTAGGAAGGAACAAAGAGCGTGCGGGTCTGGTGGGAATGAAAATGGTGATGTGCAACGGTGTCCTTTACAAAAATACTTAGAAATCAGTAAATATGTGTGACCGCTAGCTTTTAATCCGGCTTTTCCAGTAAGAGGCTGAGGGTCTTACGGGTCTTACTGGTCTAACAAACCAACTGCTGCTGGTCTGGTGCTTGGAAGTTATGCATGTGCAATACTTTTTAGCCATGATGCCTTCTGCTCCCATCTTGCCAGGTAGCAAATGCCACCCAGAGATTCGTGTTAAGAGGAATTTTTCAGGTAGCTGACTGAAACGTGTATTTTGCTTCTGTGAATATGAGAATGGGAGTTGTGACACTTGCTATGTTATGGGTGTTTATTTTTTCATATCCTCTCCTAATTATAAGAAAGGAGGAGGAGCCCCTGGAGGTGGGCAGCCTCTTGGGTGCAGGCTCAGCTGTACTTGGGTTACGTTTAGGAACATTTCAGAATAAATAACTGTGGGACTGATAATGCACTTTGATAGTTGACTATACCTGAAACAGTTTATATGCGGCGGTTCAAAATTGCAAATTCATTTGACGCTTTTGGCCAGGAAGTGTAAGAAAGCAAGGCTCAGTTTTGGACACTGCTGGTAACATATCCGAGTCTGATAATCATTGTGGATGGCTGTCCTTGGTTTTCCTTCTCCTTTTGCACAGCTTTCCCCTATTTTGGGTAGGCGGGAAATGAGAGCATCCAACTGACATCATTCCTGCTTTGCTTCTGCTGTGTTAAACGTTGCTGGCAAAGCAAATGAGAAATCAGAATTGTCAGCCAAAAAACAATTGTAGCTCACAGTGGAAAAGAAAATACACACTCTCCTTTGGCAAATCCAGTCTTTTCACATCTGCTTAAAGGTTTTAAGCAATATGTGGACTTGGCCATGAAAGGGCCCGTAAAGTCTCAGTGATGATTTGTTGCTGAATACCGTAATTTCAAGGAGGCAGCTGTACTTTGTGTCGGAAGTCACCACGATGCAGGGTCATTAGGTCTTTTCTTAGACGAGATCTGTTCAGGAGCTTCACTTCTATCCTAGCCACACACATCTAAATGATCTAACTACCGTGCTGCTACTTCAGAATAGCTTGCTATCTCCAACCCTATATGCGCTGGGGCATCTTTCCTTCATAAAACAATATTTGCAGATTATAAAGGGTTAGTTCTTAGGTTAATATAGCAGGGGCTAGAGTCAGAACCCTTCCTTGGAGCTTTTATAGATAAAATTCATTAAATGTTACACCATTGGAAACTCTTCTCTTTAAACAAGCAACATGATTTCTGATACATTAGACTAATTTAGCCAAGTTTAGGGTTCTTCACTCAAGCCACTGGCCACAAAATAGTGTTCACACCTTAAGCTATTTGACATATGAAGATTTCGGTATCTTTCTTGTCTTCAGTTTTTGTGATAGGAAAAAATCAGTGATTGCATCCCTCATGCATCCCAACATCACTGTTTTCATTCATTTTTCATACCCTGGACTTCAGGAGAGCAGACTTTGGCCTCTTGAGGGATCTACTTGGTAGGGTACGATGGGATAAAGCACTGGAGGGAAGAGGGCCCCAAGGAAGCTGGTTAGTATTCAAGCATCACCTCCTCTAAGCTCAGAAGAGATGTATCCCAACAAAGAAGTCATTAGACAAAAAAGCCTGGAGGCCTGCGTGGATGAACAAGGAGATTCTGGACGCACTCAAAAGCAAAAAGGAGGCCTACAGAAGGTGGAAGCAAGGACAGGTGGCCGGGGAGGAATACAGAGAAACTGTCCGAGCAGTCAGGGACCAGGTTAGGCAAGCTGAAGCCCAGATAGAATCTGGGCTTAAATCTGACCAGGGACATCAAGGACAGCAAGAAAAACTTCTATAAGTATGTCAGTGATAAAAGGAAGTCCAGAGAAGATGGGGACCCTCTCCGGAAGGAGACAAGAGACCTGGTCACCCGGGACGTGGACAAGGCTGAGGTGCTCAATGACTTTTTCATCACAGTCTTCACCGGCCAGGGCTCTAACTACACCGCCCAAGTCGCAGAAGGCAAAGGCAGGGACTGTGAGAATGAAGAACCACCCACTGTAGGTGAAGGACAAGTATGAGACCATCTGAGGAACCTGAAGGTACACAAGTCCATGGGACCTGAAGAAATCCATCCACGGGTCCTGAGGGAACTGGCGGTTGAAATTGCTAAGCTGTTTTCTATCATATTTGAAAGGTCGTGGCAGTCTGGTGAAGTTCCCACTGACTGGAAAATCACAGAATCACAGGGATTGGAAGGGACCTCTGGAGATCATCTGGTCCAGCCTCCCTGCCAGAGCAGGTTCACCTACAGCAGGTAAAAAGGGGACACGTAACCCACATTTTCAAAAAGGGAAAAAAGGAAGACCCAGGGAACTTGGCAGATAAGGAACTGGGTGGATGGCCGCATTCAAAGAGTTGTTGTCAATGGCTCAATGTCCGAGTGGAAACCAGTGATGAGTGGCGTTTCTCAGGGGTCAGCACTGGGACTGGTGCTGTTTAATATCTTTGGTGACATGGATGGTGGGATTGAGTGCACCCTCAGCAAGTTTGCCGACGATACCAAGCTGTGTGGTGCCGTCAACACGCTGGAGGGAAGGGATGCTATCCAGAGAGACCTGGACAGGCATGAGAGCTGGGCCTATGCCAACCTCATGAAGTTCAACAAGGCCAAGTGCAAGGTCCTGCATGTGGGTCAGGGCAATCCCAAGCACAAATACAGGCTGGGTGGAGAATGAATCGAGAGCAGCCCTGAGGAGAAGGACTTGAGGGCGTTGGTGGATGAGAAGCTCAACACGAGCTGGCAATGCGCGCTTGCAGCCCAGAAGGCCAGCCACGTCCTGGGCTGCATCAAAAGAAGTGTGTCCAGCAGGCTGAGGGAGGTGATTCTGCCCCTCTACTCCACTCTGGAGGACTGCATCCAGCTTTGGAGTCCTCAGCACAAGAAGGACATGGACCTGTTAGAGCGGGTCCAGAGGAGAGCCATGAAGATGATCGGAGGGCTGGAGCACCTCTGCTATGGAGGACAGGCTGAGAGAGTTGGGGCTGTTCAGCCTGGAGAAGAGAAGGCTCCAGGGAGACCGTATAGCCCCTTCCAGTCCCTAAAGGGGGCTACAGGAAAGCTGGGGAGGGACTTTTTACAAGGGCATGTAGTGATAGGACGAGGGGTAATGGCTTCAAACTGGAAGAGGGGAGATTTAGATTAGATATGAGGAAGAAATTTTTTACTCTGAGGGTGGTGAGACACTGGCCCAGGTTGCCCAGGGAAGCTGTGGCTGCCCCATCCCTGGAGGTGTTCAAGGCCAGGTTGGACGGGGCTTTGAGCAATCTGGTCTAGTGGGAGGTGTCCCTGCCCACGGCAGGGGAGTTGGAACTAGATGGCCTTTAAGGTCCCTTCCAACCTAAACCATTCTATGATTCTCGGCACCTTGGAGTGTGGGGTGGGGTGGGTGGGTGTAAAGGGCAGCTCCCCAGTTGAGCATTCAGGGCTTTTGCCTCTTATGAGACCAAGTAAGCATGAGCATTTTTCCACTGGAGCTGGATGGCAGTCACAAATCACTTTTATGTGGGCCACCAGCCAGTCATTGTGTGGGAAGCACCCTGAATTTCTATCAACACTAAGTTTTAATCATTTCAGCTATAGACCTGCATTCTGTGTTTCACTTTCTTCTTGAATTTCCCCAGCTTGCTTTCCGCTTTTCAGGTTGTATTTTTCCTTCAAAGTCAACTAATTGCTCACATTCCTGTCATTCTGCCATGTACCGTTGTTAGTATCACAGGTGATACTGCCTAAATGTTAACAGCATCATTGATGCTTTTTTTGTCCTTCAGTTGTATTTTTTTAGTGAATTCCTTGTGCACGCGATGCTGTACGTCCCTGTAGGATCTTATCGTGGTACTTTATTTTCTGAACGTAGGAGGTTTGCTTCTGCAAGCCTCTGTTATTACCACTTTATTTCATCATGCCTGGTTTTAAGTGCTGAAATATGAAATTTTCCTATTTCTGTAGTGTTTTGATTCTTAAGACTTCTTGGCTGTAAAATCATATGTAAAATAATCATATGTAATCATATGTAAATCTATGTAAAATCATAGATTTTTGGTAGTCCACTTCCTACAATCTTTTTTCTGCATTTTATATTACTATATTATTTTTTTTCCCCTTCATTCTTTTTCTATGTCAAATAGTGCCAAAAAGCCCCAGCTTCTTACAGCCTCTAGCCACGCATTACAACTGGTGCCCGTCTGTCCAAGGCAGCAAGGTCGAGGTCACTCAACCTGTGTTCCAGATTCATACCTCAAGGATTCCCGCTCTACTGGGGAGTCATCCATCGGTCTTGGGCGTGGGAGCCATATATCTTAATTAGGTGGCTAAAAGGCTCTGTAAAAACTGCGGCTTTCTCCCAGGGAAGAGGTGGTCATGATTTTAAAGGAGGCTCCTTGCATCTGAATCGGCTCTGCAATGAGCCTGAGATTAGGAAGTCAGCAAGGACTACTGCGTGGCACCAAGATTGAGGGCACGGATGAGGAACTTGGTCCCCAGAAGTAAATCTTAATCCTACAGTCACTCTGTCCTAAAGGAGAGTTGAACAAAGAGGAGGGACCTGGGAAGAGAAGCAAAGCAGGACTGAAAGAGCTACCTCGGGTTGCTCCATTGAGACGAGATATCGCTTATCTTTACTCGCTAACCTAAGTAATCCTCCTTGTTAGGAGAGGAGAAATCTGCTCGCAGCTGTGGAAGACTGGAAATGTTCTCGGAATGGTGAAGACTTGTTAAGGTCAGGTGCTAGAAATGGATTGATGCTTTTGTGTGGTATTTATTCTTGAAAAGGTAAACTTTGGCTTTCTGGCATAGTCCCAAATCACCTCAGTAAAAGAGCTGTGTTGAAAACTTGAAAGGGTTGTTGAGCGCTGAGGAAGGAAACGAGTAGAGATTGGCTGTTGTATCGTACTGAACTGTGGATAAACGAACCTTTGAACTGCGCCCTGCTACAAGCTTTAAGGTGTGAACATTACCGGAAATGTATTCTTTGGTATCTCTCTGGGTTTGGAAGTATATAGTATACTCAAAGTATACTACGTATTTTGTAAAACTTGATATCGTATATCGCAAAGTATAATGAAGTTGATAAAAGTTTCGAGTGTATCAGTGTTTATAATTGTTGAAATCACAGTTAGGTAATGCCAATACGTTTTTTTCCCCCCCCGATAGCCGAGAATGTTCTTATTGTTATGGACAATAAATGAAAGTACCTTGAGAGCAATCCATGCCGGAGGTTTTCTGGCAGCTTCCCTTGTGCTTTTTTATTACTTTGAGAAGATCGGGAAGCACAGGTCAGGTGCAGGGAGTTCCGCCTCCAGAATGCCACACAGCCCTCATTTGTATATTTTTTCGAGGGCGGGCAGGAGCCGACAGGGAAGCTGGATCTTTCACATTCCTTTTTGATGTCTCCAAACTTCACAGAAGAAAGGTAGTTACCTGATAGCAAGTGTGGGGCTTGGCGCCTGTCTACTTCCTTATCTAGAAAGCGAAAGCAATGTTTGGTTGCGACGTTTTGCGAATAGATAAATTAATGTTTGCGAGATGCTTGATTACCATGATAAAAGCAAAAATGGCTCAGTGGTATTATCCAAGTGTCTTCTGTGTAACCACACGTGAAACATAGGATTATTTCCTAAAATGTTGTTTGTTGCAGCTTCTCGAGGTGTCTGAACATAGGCTTCTGCCTAGAAGTGCTGTTGTCTGGCAGGGCTGGCGTCTCTCTGCATCTTCTGAGTATGGCAGCAGAGCTTTGGTGGTAGCTTGGTGGGAAACTAGGTGTGAAGCTACTGCAAGATCTCTGTCGTGATGTTGAGATGCAGGGGAGAAAGTGCCGAACTCGTCCAGCCCTTCTGGAGTTCACCTTGTTAGGCAGGATCCGAATGCCGCCTGTAGATAGCAGCTGTGGTCACTGACAGTCGGACCTGTTGTGCAGAAGACCCTACCCGGTCAAAATTCATTTGATCTTGTGCAATTTAGTACCGTTGTACCGTCTCGCTGAGGGGCAGGATTTGCCCCACAGCGAGCGACCAGAGTTGCCTGTCATTTCTGACACGCGGAGGATGTTGCGAGTGACCATTTTTGGGATTCCAGCTGAGGTTTCCAGTTACGGTTTTTATATTTGACTGCTTTTGTGGCTGGAAACTTTTGCCAGCTGTCAACTTAAGAGCAAGTGGCAATCTGCCTCCTCAAGCAAATGTGGCCTCCGTGTTTATTTTCGGTTTCGTGTTTGTTATACTTACTGTAGGTTAAAAATCTTGGCATAACATCCTTGACCCTTTTGTAAGATATGTAGTGATCCCTTCTGGTGGTTAGAGTATTGAATAACTTGCTTCACGCAAGTACAAATAACAGAAAGTCCCGACACACGTAACGCTCGATCAGTTTAGGACCTCAGTAACTGAGGAGGTTTCATATTATGGTTTCCCCGTAATGAGCAAAGGGACTTTTTACGTGCGGCAAAGACTGAGTGCAATAACGGGTGGCGGGAGAGGAACGTAAACGGTTATTACAATGCATTTTCTCTTGTCTCTCTTTTTTGTTGTCGTCGTTGTTTGTTTGTTCTCGAACAGATCGAAAACATAGATGCATGCCTGAGTTTCTTGGCTGCCAAGGGGATTAACATACAGGGGCTGTCAGCAGAAGGTGAGTCAACTTAAAGTTTCATTTTAAATGAGCAACCTGAATTACTGCTTGTGATTGTGACCAGCACGTGGAGTGTAATGGAAGATCAAAGTGATATGGATAATTTAAACTTTTCCCAGTCTTTACTCGTTTTTTTTTCCCCCATCTCAGTATAAAAGGTAGGTAAAATATATATCTAATCTCCACACAGCTGACTTGTAAAAATAGTCAATGAGACCAAATTAGAATTCAGTCACTTCTTTCTTTCTGTTAAAAACCCAGAAATTTCTCATCTAAGTTCTGTAATTGGCACATTGATCAGAGTGGAAATTTTATAGATATTTAAAGTGAGCTGCTGGCAGTTGTTTGCCTTTTGAGAGAGAAATTTGTTTTCTCATTCTTCAGTTATTTTCTTACCTGAAGAAGTATCCTGCTTTCTTTTCTTTTCTAAAGAAAGGTGCGGGTTTTTCTACAGTTTGTTTCCAAATGCACGAAACAATAAAATGTGAATGTTTTGAACCAAAACAAAAAAGACATTTTGACCTCTAATTAATCACTCTGCTTTTGAAGAGCACCAGAATTTTTCTGAAACCCAAACATGACCCAGCGTGCTATATTCCTTTATGCCAGTGCGTGATGTATGTCAGGATGTATGGTAGGTACCTTTTGGCTCAGAAGCTGTTTAACTGCCGTCTTACAAAGAGATCAAATGGTTTTCTGTCATCCTCAGCACCAGTTTTCACTCATACTTTCCTTTAAATACGCTGGAAAGGCAATTGGGTTCAGTAGCTGCTAAGGCAAACTTTGAATATATTACAGGACATCTCCTTCGGTGCTTCACAGAACAAATAACTCAACGTGTGGCATCAGGTGAGACTTTTAAGTTAGATCTGGTGACTGAGTCTCTTTGCAATTTTAGTTTTGAGGAGGAGGTTACAGCATCAAGTCATGCACGCCCGTTTACTTGGGTGTGAATAACTTAATTGCCTGCGTGTTTAAAGCTGTGTTTTCTTCCTCTGAAGGAATCCCGTAGCGCAAAGAAGGCAGGCAAAAAAGGATGTGTAGGTGTGGTGGGCTGAGCCCGGCCGGCCGGCAGCTAAGCACTGGAGAGAATAGGAAGAGCAAAAGTGAGAAAATGCATGGGACAAGCTAAAAAGAGTTTAATGAGTGAAGGAAAGAGGAAGAGCAAAGCAAAGCAAGCGATGCAAAGGCAATCACTCACCGCCTCCCACTAGTAGACAGATGCCCAGCCAGTTTCTGAGCAACGGCTGCCTCCACCACCCACCTCGGTCTTTATTACTGAGCGTGCTGTCGTATGGCACGGGATATGATTAGGGGACTGGAACATCCTTCTAATGAGGAAAGGCTGAGGGACTTGGGTCTTTTTAGTCTGGAGAAGAGAAGACTGAGGGGGGATCTCATCAATGCTTATAAATACTTAAAGGGAGGGTGCCAGGAGGATGGCACCAGTCTTTTTTCAGTGGTGCCCAGTGACAGGACAAGAGGTAACGGGCACAAACTTGAACGTAGGAAGTTCCATCTCAACACGAGGAGGAACTTCTTTCCTTTGAGGGTGGCAGAGCACTGGAACAGGCTGCCCAGCGAAGTGGTGGAGTCTCCGACTCTGGAGACATTCCAAACCCGCCTGGACGCCAACCTGTGCAACCTGCTGTAGGTGACCCTGCTCTGGCAGGGGGGTTGGACTAGATGATCTCCAGAGGTCCCTGCCAACCCCGGTGATTCTGTGATTCTTTGGTCATTTGGGGTCAGCTTTCCCGGCTGTGTCCTCTCCCAGCTTCTTGTGTCCCTGCTCACTGGGGGTGGACTGTGGGGGAAAGAGAAAGCCTTGACACCCTGCAAGTGATGCTCAGCAGTAGCCAAAACGCTGGCGCCTTATCACCGCTGCTTCAGTCACAAATCCAAAACCCAGCCCCGTGCTCTTTATGATCACGATTTGAAGTCTTAGCCGAAACACACTTTCCCATGTTGATGGTAAATTATGTTTATGAAATGTAGGCCAGATAACCATTGTGGGTGAACTTTACGGTGAAACTATCATGTACACAAGTTTTATGTATGTACATTAAATTTAAAAAAAAACCCAAAACACAAAAATATAAAAACTTTCCTAAAATTACTATAAAATTAAAGCTATTATTTTTAAAAAGCCTGTTATTACAAATTACAATTTAAAACTACATTTTGACAATTTGGAAAATAGCTTAAAGAATTCCTTGCTGTCCTCGAGAGGAAGCCCCCTACCTCATCCTAGTCTCTGAGATCTTGCAAGCCACTTGAAAATGTGTATTCGAAATGTAATTTCACAAAATTTGAGGTGGTTTGTAAGCACGGAAAGCAGAGTAGCAGATATTTAGTACACATTTTTCTAAGCTGCTTTTACTGAAATGAGTAGGAGAAGAGGGGACTGAAGGTGTCTTTTTCCGTGGTGTGTCCTTAGGCTGGGTTAGAGCACCAGTAACAAATATTTGCCTGCATTGTGTGCCTCGATAGCTCAGTTACAATCAGAAGGATTCCCATGTGAAGAACAGAAAGTACGAACTAAAACTTCTAGCAGCATAGTTTGTTTACCAGGAAATGGTTAAAAACAAAATGCAACTTGTAAAAGCCAGTTTCGACCTTGACATGATATGTAAATATTGTAAAAAAAAAAAAAAAAAAAATTCACATTAGTTACCTGTCTTGATACAATGCAAAATCTAAGAAAAACGGCAGATTAGTTGATGGGAAGACTGCCTCAGTGTGCAGAGTTGGCAGCGTAGTGCTGTTCACACTGGGGAAGGGACAGCATGATTAATGTTCGTTGCCCTCCCACCAAATCACAAGGCAGACTCAGCAGGATATAGGTTATCCCATGGCTTCTGCTGATTTTGTATTTCTTCCTTTCTTTTGCACTGTCTAGGAATTAACATATTAAATCATACGGAAGCTAAGAAGAGACCAATAATGTTTGCTGCCCACATATGAATAAGAACATTTACTGGCTCCATGGCTGATATCGAAGGAAAAGAGCGACAGCTAGAGAGGGGGAGAGCAGGAACATTTTTTATAAATTAAATTAAAAGGCTTGAATTCAACAATGAATTCAATTTCTGTTCTTAGTCACTCCTTAACTGAGGAAGGAGGGGGAAACTGAACAAGAGAGAACACAGAATCACTTAAAATGAAGCGTGCCGTAACCAAACAAGCCAATATTTGTGTGCAAGTTGCCAAGACCTGCTAGGTCAACTGCAAATAACTTTGTTTACTTCACTGGCAGATCCCCATCTAGGAGGAAGTAGAAGATTGTAATTGCTCCCAAATGGAAATAAACATTGAAGTCTCTCTTGGGTTGCTTGAGAATACTTATTTTTCAATAGTGCAGTTTTAGCGTGGCGGGAAGCCGATGACTCAAAACTGGCATTTGGGTGACTCCTAATTGTTGAAATCATTTGGGACTTCATATGTCATATCCTTCCAGTATTAAAAAAATCCTGGTTTGATATACGCGTGCCACTTAGATATGGTCTTTTTTTATTGGTTTATGCAGTGAAGATGCTAAGGATCCGCAATCACTGATGATGACCATACTATGCTAGAGACACGCCTTCCCCAGCACCGTGCACCCAAAAAGGCGTTCCCTTCTCAAAGATTCGTAAATCCTGAAATCTCCACTTTTAGTTACTAAAGGAAACTATATGGGGATGCTGGAAAAATCTTTCCTGTTCTTGCTGCAGTTTTTTGTTGTCCGTCGCTTTGAGCTGTCTCTCCATATCCATGCTCTTAAACTTGTTCCCACACCAAGCTGGGTTTTAGACTCCTGTAATTGCAGCTGCCCAGCCAGGATTGCCCTCCTTCACACAGTATCTCCTCACTGCCAAGACTCTGAAGATTATGGAGAACACAAATGTGCAGTAGAAACTCCAACTGGTGTCATAGATAGGAGCTGCACCTCTTCTGGGTAACAGATTAGCTGGATAACGATCAGCTGAGCAAATCGTGAAACCATAAAGTGATGAAAGAAAACATCTCATTGGACTCCGGAACAACCACGATTCAGCGTAGGCTTTTGCCTCTGAAATGACATTCACGCTTCTGTAGGCAAATGAATTTCAGTGTGCACACTGCAATACTGCACTTCATCCATTTTAGGTCCTTGAGGTCCTTTCCAGTGTCAAGGTGGAATTTTTTTTTTCTGCTGAAAAAATATCCCGCAGCACTATTCTAAACGTACCTGAGTAGGGCATCTCACCGTGCTGCCAAATTTTGATGCTACCACGTTGAGTACAGTTATGTAGAGTCTTCAAAAAATTACTATTTAATTACTCAAAAAATGCCTGCAAATGTAATGTTTGTTCTGGGAATTAATTCCTCCTTGCATTCCCCTGCCTGGTTTCTGTGAAGTTCCCAGTGTTGTTCATAATCTGATCACATTCCTCTGTAGAATCTACAAAGTTCATCCCAGAGCTGTTTTGCTAGCTTTGCATCCCTAAAGTCAGCTTGGAGCCCCGTCAGCCCCGAGCACGTGCTGACTGAGGTTGAGTCTGTCTGTTCTTCGTGATGGATCAACTGTGAAGTACATCTCCTCCTCACCATTTTGTCTTAAATTCAGACCTGCTTGTAGTTCTTTTGGCCCTTTCTCTCCTCTCCCATCATTCACTGGGGACAGAATATCCTGCTTTTTTTCACTTTGGTCTGTTCAGCAGACCATCTTGTCTCACCTCTTAAATGAACTAAGGGTTAATGGGGACTAAGAAACGTGCAGTGATTCTTAACTTATGCTCCTGCTAGCCAGTTTGTCTAACCAGTCTAGTCCATGTAAACTAGTTCTGTTTTTTCTAGTCCCACACGCTTTACAGAATCAGATACAAAATAAGCTTTAGAGAAGCAGATGCAAACCAGCTTAAGTAAATAAGTGATAGGCAATTTTTCTTCTTCATTGGTTTGCTTTGATCTGTATTCTGTAGACAATAAGTAGTTTGTGATTTGCAAAAATTTCATTCGCAAATGTTAGAGGCATCGCATAATGACATTTCTCTAGTAATCTATCCAGCAGAGCTTTCTTCTCTTTACCTTTTCTTTGTCCTGAACTGATTTCCCACTCCCCCCAGTTTCCACCAAGTCTAATGTATTTCTGTCAAGACAGACAAGGATGACTGGCACGGTACAGTGGTGGAAGTTCGAGCTGTAGATGAAATAAGCAGCAACAGAAATACTCCAGGATGGAAATTCCCAAAGGGTAGATTGGTGGGGATTCTCTGAAAACCAAATTCCAGGTTCCTGGCAAATGTCTAGAGCGTTTGCGTCAAGTAGGCAAGATGAGTCATTTTGGGCTCCAAATTTAAAATGGGTGGGTGACGTGCCTGTCCTTATTTAAGTTAATATGTATATTTACGCTGATGCATGGACTGGAGGGGACTTAAAGCAGGAAGCAGTTGAGACGGCACCGATGGGCAGAGCGCAGTGAGGCTGAAGTACTCTTTGAAATGCTCTTTTTGTGCAAAGTGCAGGGGCAAACTGCCAGGCGAATTACCTCAGTCTGTCTTTAAGATAAGAGAAACAAAACTACCTCTCAAAGTGCCGTTTAAAATATTTTCCTGAAAACCCAGAGGGAAAGAGATGGCTTCTTTTGAAACTCATTAAAGGTGTTTTTCTTTTGATGATTATTTTTTGGTCACCTTGGAAAAATGTCAAAAGCAGGCTGTTCTTGTGATGAATGCAGCAGAAGACAGGCAGACGGAGAAAGCAACAGGTTTTAGGTGGGGTTATTGTTATAATCGCCTCTCCCTTCACATTGAAATCAAGTCCTGGTTTCCAATTGCGTATAGCTTTGCAAAGTTTAAACGTGCAGACCCATGGTAATTTCTTTTCTGGCCCGTGTTTGTACAGTTAGGCTTCCCCGCGCCTCTGGGTCTGTTTAGTTATGCTTTGGCCTCTGATTAAGTGCTGCTTTCCTTACAATTCCCAGGAGTAATTTGAGTTCTTTGCTGAAGACAAGGCGATCCTTCTTCCCGTGCTTTTCTGTCTTTTGTGTCTGTTTTACTTTATTGTCCGCTTCCATCACGTGTCCTCCCTAGCTGAACCCAGGCAGATGAGAGGAGGAACCTGCCCCGTGCAGATGCTGGTGGCGGTGGGAGGAGGCTGGGTGTGTGGCACGACACTGCACGGGAGCAGGAGTGGACTGGGAAAAAGGGAAAGGGGCAGGATTCATTGGGACCCCAGTGTCCAGGAAGAGACTAAAATTGGTGAAGAAAACAAAGGAAGACAGAAAACGGCTGCTCAAGGGCCCTGGGATTGCTAATTGTTTAAACAAGGGAACAGGGGAGGTGATGGGAAAGAGCAGTGGTGGAGGGGCCAGGCTGCAGGGAGCGAAAAATGGGTAAGGAAATTTAGTCAAGAAGTAGGAGAGGAAAGGAAAGGAATATCGTGAGTCTGGGTGATGAGCAGGACCATTTAGATAAGGTCTAGGAGTTGCTGAGGAGATGGGCATGGGCCAAAACAACGTTAAGGAAGAAAGTAAATGGGATTAGTGGCTAGGAAGAAGGGGTAGATTGAGGCACAGGTAGACAAGGAGACCAAAGCTGGAAGCCGGTATAGAAAGGGGAGTAAAATTTTTAAGCCGTGAGCCTGAGATTTGATGGGTAAAGGGCTTGGGGTTAAGAACAGAAGCGGGTTACACAGCAAAGGTGAGTAACGTGAGCAGAAATGTGGCTGGGAGTGGGAATAAAGATTAGAGCAGGGCCCATTGCAAAGTCCAAGCAACGTTTCAGCCAGAACTGAGAACAGAAATTAAAGTTCCGATTCTCACTTTTGTGCTTAGCCACGTGTCCTTTTCTTCTCCTCTGGCACTAATCCATGCAGAGGGATTGAAAAGCACAGGGCAACAGTAAGTTTTATTAGTTCAAGTGGTCTGTATAGTGCATGCAAAAGTTTGGCTCTCTGATGGAGCTGTTTTAATTCACTGTTTTAATTTAGGAAATTAAACATGCTAAAATAATTAAGTCACAGCACGTTATTAAGGTGGTCTGCAAGACTGAATTGGCCCTCTTGCATATTAATTACGGTACAGCTGTTAAGTGCGTGTTCTGGTACACGTCTTTATCTTTGTACTTCTGTTTGTTTTTACATTTTCACATTTGATATTGCATAGAACAGGATGACTTTTAGGGACTGAAATGTCTATACGTTCACTGTCAAACTGTCTTTAGGTACCTTGGGTATCCATTCCTTATCTTCTTGTGAGAGTATCAAACTGGTAATTATCTGTTTTAATCCAGCTATTTGACCCAATAATCATATTTTCTATATTATCTGTTTAAAGGAACTGTCCTTTTAAGCACACTGGCGTTAACACACAGACCACAGCAGAAACGGAAGCCATCGTGCAGTCACCCCCCGGGAGAAATTAGTTCTTTATTTGTAGTTGGTGCTCACTGGTAATCAGCTGTAATGCCGATTAGATGTGCGGAAAGCCTGTCATATCCTAGAGGAACTGAGTTCAGGCGGCGTTACGCAGCGTGCGGTGGCTGGTGGCTGACGAGTGACTTCTGACCGTTGCCTTACAGAAATCAGGAATGGGAATCTAAAGGCCATCTTGGGCCTTTTCTTCAGTCTATCTCGGTACAAGCAACAGCAGCAGCAGCCACAGAAACAGCCACCACAACACCATCCCTCCCAGCAACCTCCCGCAGTGTCCCAGCAAGCAGGGTCTCCATCCCAGTGCCCGGTCGGAGTACCGCAGCAGCAGGTGCCGGCTTCGCTCCAGACTCTGTGCCAACAGCCCCCGCCAGCTGCGCAGCATCAGTTCAAAGCACAACCCGAAATGCAGTCCAGGTGGGGAAATTTCTTTTATGTTGGCGTTTTGGGGTTTTTTCATTGTTTATTTGTTTGTTGGTTTTTTGTTTTTGTTTTTTTTTTTTTCTCGTTAAAGGTCCTCAAAAGTCAAAGAAACTTCTTTCTTTAGTTCTACTCTAGAATAAAGAGTGTGTTGGAAATGGAATGCTGGGTAACAGGTGATTTCACACCTCTGGAAATCAAAACAGCTGTGCTTAAATATGTTCTCAGTGCTGGAAATATGCAGTCCAGGGGGTGTAAAAGACCTGCTAGACCAAGTAACCACAGTATTTTATAAGGCAGTTTTTCTCAGTATTCCTTTTGCTTCTTTCTACTCACAAAGCACTTATATCATTGCCATTATAGAATATATACTTTGGACATCTGAAAATCAACTTTGGTTCTCGGTTTACCAGAATTTCAGTCCTTGCTAAGAAGTGGAAGGCACTGGCAACGGTAAAAGAAATAGAGCTCATCACAGGTGGTGACAGGCCAAATCAAATCTCGGCTTATTGGTCCAAAATAATAAGCTGCTGGCTTACGTGAAAAATAATTTTCACAGTTGGTGTTTGTTGGTGCTCCTAGATGAGAATACAGATAAATTAGGGTGTCGTTGTCCCTTGAATGTCTTTAGTCCTATGGGTGCTCTTTCCCGGTTAGAATAAAAGCTGTTTATGACGGCAGCACCACCATGAATGCACGTATGGTCTTCTGCTTCTCTGACCCTTCCACTGCGAAGAAGGGTTTGGTGGGAATAAGTGGGCAGGATTAAAGGCTGAAACCATATTCGCACAACTACTAAACTATGAAGGGTTTGTTGGATTCTTTTAAAATATCTCAAATTCAGTTAAGGCTTATTTCTGTTAAAATAACACATATTAAGGTGAACACCAGCTTAAGCGCTGCTTTATGAGGGATATTGACAGTTTAAATGAGGCCTTCCAAGTGAGACTACTGAGAGCTTATTTGGTTTTTGCTTATGTCTTTCTTCATGAATCATGCTTATTTTGGGTGTGAACAATATTTTTGTATAATTGAAAAACATAGTGTTGCTACAGCGTGTATAAACTTGTACAGGAAATAATTACTGTAAACCAAAGATGTATTTGAACATATTTCTGGGGCTTTTCCGTCAAAAATATGCAGAGATGCATGGGACCATTTGAATAATGCTTTGATATTTTCAGTCCATTATGTGGATTGTGCTGCATTTCAAATAATTTTAAAAAAATCTAACCTGAAGGTCTTAAATGCCATGTTTTCTTAGTTACATACTAAAGTGAGATTGCTCAGATTCTGCAGAAAAAATACATGTAATAACAGATTGAGAAAGAAAACGGTAATAAAGTTGGGGTTTGCATGCAGAATTGCAGGTTCATTGCTCTATAAAAATTAACTCATTTCTGATTTTAGGAATTTTGACATGAAGTTATACTTGGACGAGTAACTTTTTTTTTCCTGTGAAATTCATAAAAACTCTTTCCTCCCTAGAAAAAGTTACTAAGTTCAGTGGCTTAAAAACCAAAAAAGTTTCTTTGTTCAATGTTATATTCCGCTTTTTCTTTCCTGTCACACAGTGCATCTCCCAGGGACTCATCTCAAAGCAAAATCATCCGATTCACTCTTGGTCAGAAAAAGTCTTCTAGGTTAGCATTTCTTCATCTTCCGCAAAGCATGAATAATCCTTTTGCAATATTCCTGGATGCACGTTTAGGGTTCCTGTTGAAAATATTCACCTCCTTGTTTGTAACTAGGCTTTTTACAAGCAGCTGAAATGTGAAAGTGTTAGATGGATTTTAATTTATTTTATTTTATTTTATTTTCCTTGAGGTGTGGAATGTATTTTGGCCCGCGAGAAAATAATTTGATTTTCTTGTCCTTATGAGCTTTTGCTTTTGAGAACAAAACATGGTTCTGGGAGTTCTCTCCCCCCTGTACGCATCTCTATTAGTCGTATTCAGATTTGCGTTGTTGAAACCAGCGTGGGGCTAGAGTCTTAGGTAGTGAAGAGAGCATCACACGCACCATGCGAGCCCGGGCACACCGTGCGGGTCTGTTTCCTCAGAGCCCCTGCGCTCCCCAGTGCTCGGAAGCCGAGCACGTCTAATATCCCTGAAAATGATTCGTAGGTATTTCAGTCAATTTTTTTCCTGAATGCCAGCATGACTTGCATGCCAGCTCATACGACCATCTCATCCCAGCGATCATAAGGTTTATTGTGTTATTAACGTGGTTATTAATCATGTTTATTTTTACTACTATATTAAAATGTTTTACTAGGAATTTTTATATAGTTATACATTGGTAAACTATACTATCCCATTTTTGCTAAGCTTGTGAACTATTACTTATGATTTTTATTCAGCTTGGCAAGTTTGTATAGATTGTTAGTTCTGCTGTATAATTTGGATTTATTTTCCCCATCTTATTTCTTTTATGACAGCAGTGAAGGTCTGCAGTATAGCCCCTGTTAAAATGTTCCATGTTTCCTTGTCGTGTTCTCTGTTGGTCGTAATTACGGCTTGACAGTTTGTACTTGCCTAGAAGAGGTGCTGAAGAGTAGTAATGGAGAGCATTCTCCAGGCTCAGTACCTTGTCTCTAATAGCAAGAAGCTAGAAACGTCTCCCTGAGCCTATTTTTTTTTTTCCCTAGATTTCACAGGCACTGCTGTGAAATATCTTGACCTAATACCAAAAACAGGGCTTAAAATCAGTCATTTAAACTACAGGGGCAGGGGGGGAGAGATCTTAGGAGAAATGCTGTCTTCTTCAAGCGTGTTTTTAGCACTTTTTTTTTTTCATTCTCGGTATGTTTTTATTGGCAGCGACAGTACTGACTTGAATCGAAAAACCTGTCACTTGTCGAGTGGTCACATGGTTTGAGTGGCTTTATTTATTTTAGAATGTGACAGATTTGCAAAACCTGTGTGGGCATGTGTGGGGAGCCTTTTCTTACCCGTCGGTACAAGAACATTATCCCTTCCCGCCTGCCAAGCCCTGCTAGAAAACTCCCCTGCCAGCACCGGGGGCTCTAGCAGCCTTCCTGTGGTGGTCAACCCATGCTAACAATGTTTTTTCATCCTGTAGAAACATTCAGCTGAGATATCTTGTGCATCTTTCCTACCTGTAAGAAACCTAGCTCGTTTCCTATTAAGCAGAATGAACTCTTAATGAACTTGGTGACTTCCAAGTTCTCAAGAGCAGCGGTTGTTAGGAAGAGCGTTGGTCCCCACTTTACCTCTGCTTCTTCCCGTGTAGTCTCCTCTAGGGTGGATGAAGCATCTCTGGGGCGTTCCCATTCACACCTCGCTGCAATGATGAGTATGTACAACTTTCTAGCACCCCCCAGTGTTGAAAAAGGCTGGATAAATTGAGGGGCTCATCTAAAAGTCTTCAGCAAAGTCAACCTCAGAACCATGATGTGCTGTGCCAGATCCGTGGTGGTTTGAGTTTCTAAATGAATTTTTGGTTTTGTATTTGAATGATGCCCTTATGTCTTATCCTCTTTTGAGCTTTGAATGCATGTGCATGCAGCTGCTGACATTTTTGCTCTTTTCCGTCATGTTTCTTTCCATATTTCCTATTTCTTCACTAGTTTCGGAAAGGTCAGTCTGTTTAGGAAGCACTGCCAGGCTCCTTCCTGGCTTCTCTTCCTTCCCGTAGGCACAACGGGGATTTGGTCGGTTGCATCCCCCTTCTCTCTGACAACTGGAACTTCTTCATTTTAGCCTGTTACTGGCACAGGTTATTTAAGACAATTAGATTTTTGTGGTTTATAGAAAGAAGTTTTAAAGAGATTCTGCCATGCAGAAAATACAAAGATGGCAAAGAGCGGTCCCTTGCGTTGCTACCGTAGGTGACATGAACTGGTTTGAGCTTTTAGTCTTTCATGTGATGGCCTTGCTTTTCAAAACAGTCAGCTGTTTCACTAACTCTTTTCGGTATGCATTTTGAGCAAGTGCCGAATTTTTCAATTTTTAATACTTCATCTATTTGGAATGTAGAAATATGTGCTCATGAATGCACAAAATACATTACAAACACGGAAACTTTATGCATGAACTTTGACTTTGAAGGACTCAAGCACACGTATTGTTCCGAGATGCGATACCAGTGGCTTTCCTAATTCTTTTGGGCTTTTTAGAAAAGCCTTTCCCTCCCCTTTTGCCTGAAAAGCATGAAAGTAATATCCCTCCTTGTCTACTTACTCCAGAATCCTAACTATGTTTTTTTTCAAGGTAAACGGCTAAATCTGGTAAATACAGGCTACGGTAAGGAAATGCTGGAAGAGATCAACCCAGTTTAAACCAGAGGTTTATACCAGCTCACTGATAATGTGGGTGCCCTAAGAGGGGGCACTTAAGCATTGTGTGATTATTTTTTTTTTTTTTTATAGGCTCAAATAATGAAACCAAGTTAAAGTTCCGCTGAGCTCAGCTGCTAGGCTTGGTAGCTTTCAGAGCAGAGATGTGATGTGCCTCTCTCCAAGGGAGAAAGCAGCCATGATCTGTCTCGTTGTTGTTCCCAAAAAAAGGGTAGCCCTTATGGTGACCAGCATATAATAAAGTCTCCAGCAATCTGGTTTAAAAACAGTAGTGTCTCGCTTAGTCTTAACCTTGTACTAGTGGTGTTGCTCCACCGAATTTACTTGCAACTATTTCTGATTCACAAGGTTTATGGCAAGTGGCCATCCATTTTAGTTCAGGCTTGGGTTTTTTCCTGATGTAAGACAATTCAGACTAGCTTTTTTGCCATGTATTTTTCATCTGGGATGATTTTTTTTATTTGTTCTTATAAAAGAACAAAGACTTTTATGAATATATACTTGTGGTATTAATCCTTTTCTTTTCAGCTTATGCATGGTATTCCATAGTTTCTTTCCTAGAGTGCTTTTTAAATATATTTAATTGTATTGTAATTCTTTCATCAGACTTCCAGGCCCCACCACGAGGGTGTCCGCTGCAGGCAGTGAGGCCAAAGCTCGTGGTTCTATTAGTGCCAACAATCGACGCAGCCAGAGCTTTAACAATTACGACAAATCTAAGCCTGGACTTCCCCCTCCAACACCAACAAGTAGCAATGACAAAGGTAAGCACTTGAGATTTTTGACATCCTCACATTTTTCTTAATAGCGGCTTCGTTAGGGGGGAAATTGAATTTTCCTTTGAGCTCCAGAAGCTGTAGGACTATCTCAAAGCTGTATGTTGTAAACATGACATTTACAATCCAAAACCCAGCTGGCTTTTCTTGGAAAAGGTATAGTTCTCCTTTAACATAACTGAAGTTGTGACTTGCTGTCCTGAAGGTACATGCAAAAAATAGCTTCACAAAAAACTGGTACTGGTGAAACGTGGTTTTTTTCATTTTGCTTCAAACACAGATAAGGGGGAGTGGATTAATCAAAAAATAAGACATTTTGATGAGTAATTTGACAGAAATGGAAAATGACCACTAAAGACTTCTGCAATGTTTTTATATGATAAATAGTACCGTTTTCCTTTCCTCCACTATTGTGGAAGATCCTTTAAGTTACAAAAGTACATGACTTAAATCTAATTTCAGGAATCGTATAGGGAAGGCAGGACCATGTTACAGTTTTATGAATGTTGCAGTGAAACCGTGTCTCTGGCAGTGCATCAGAAATGCCAAGTGCCCTGTTCCGTCTGAAGTGCTGCTTTTTTGAATGACATGTCCTGACTTTGTGTCCATTCACTAAGCCAGTCATCTGACAGCATTCGTTAGCTTGAGTTTGTAGCTCGGAGCTCTATAACGCAGCATTGACCAGCGGGGTTTTGGGGGGATGTGACTGGGGAGAAGCGAGCAAGTCACTCTAACACGGCGAAATTGTTGGCGTAGGCTGGCAGCTAATTCTGTATCTTTAATGAAGTCATTGCACTTACGAAGATAGATCAGCGTTGAATTTCAGTCCGATCATCTTGCAGTGACTTGGCAGTCGCGCCCTTCAGGCTGGCGTCTCCTGTGCCCAACTTCTATTAACAGGAATGGGGATTTTGACTGAGGGAAAAATACTGGTCTGGTTCAGCTTGCCTGCGGTTCTCACGCTTGTTTCTTTTCAGGAAATTGTGTTTTTCCTTCTCTAAAAACTGCTGTCCTAAGACTGCATATCATTAGATTTTGGAATATTACCCCATCTAACCGTTACAGCCCAAAACCTTGTCTTGTGATGATGGCAATGGAGGGTCCTCAGCATCCTTCAGGAACATTCTGAGTCACCCTGATCAGACCTTGTATAAGAGGAAAATTACATTCACAGCTGAATAATATCATAATTATATTATAATATATTAGCATAATATGCTAATAAATTGGCAACACACTACCTTGCTAAATCCATGCTTACTATTTTAGAAGGTTCACTATGTAAACCGTAATGATTTAACTGTAACATCAGCATGTAATGGTCTTTAAATCCAAACTAGATCTGGCTTTCGGTTAAAAGAACAAGCTGACAAGGTATGGTGTGAGCAGGAGAACTGATGAAACCCTGTTTTCCTGTGTAATATCTCCCCAGTCTCCCTCCATCTCCTCCTTGTCAATACTCTCCTCTTCTGCTCATGTCCCCTAACTACTGGACTGGGGAGATGCGAAGCGGGATGCAGCTGGTCCTGAGGCATGTGTTGGTTGGCCAGACGATCCCTACCTGCGTATGGGTGCTATGCTGTTAGGCTGCATTGAAGAGAGAACTTGAACTCTCTTGGCTTTTTCTCGATTCACCAAGATTACTAAATACAAAAAGTAAACTACTGGTTTCAGTCTTAAAAAAAAAAAAAAAAAAAAAAAAAAAGAGAGAGAGGGAAAAAAAATCCTCCCACATACGGAGAAATAACAATAATTTGTCAACCGATTAACTTAAATATCAACTGCTTTTAGGGAGACAGTTCTATGAACCCTCATTCCTCATTGTAATCCAGCTCTTCAGAAAGATAAACTGCTTGCTGAAGAAGCATACAAGATCATCTGCTTCTTATGAATAATACAAATGACTGAAAGAAACAAAGTTGTTTTTTAGGTTGACAGCCTACATAAGTTGCATTAAATACTCGGAATTTTGCTCCAGTCAAAATTTCCAGTCATAAATTATGGTCTTAAAAAAAAAAAAAAAAAAGGCTTATATAAGTCAAACTTGAACTTTACTTAAAAATATAATCGTGACACAAAGTTGGTCTGCATCCATGAGAAACAAAAGAAGTTGGTCTGACAAATTTTTGGCTTATTTTAAGTTAATTGTAACGTTGCCAGACAAAGTTTATTGTCAAAGTGCTAAGACAATTCGAGTTTTTCTGACCCGTATCCTGTATTTTGCCTGAGGAAATGAGACTTAACATGACCATGTTGTGTGCCAGTCTTGGTAAATTTTCCTCTCTTTACTCAGTTGCATGTTTTTGGAGAAGGAAATGGGAGGAAGAGAACTCTGTCTGTTTTGGCAGGCTGCTTTGGCACGGGTGGTCACTTTGTGATTGAAGGTGGCCCTCAGTGTATTACATTTGAATCATTTCTTACAAAGGAGGTTGTAATTTTCAGCTTTTATTAATTTGTGGCCTTTCCCTCCAAATGTGAATTGTCTTGTTAGTCAATCGTCTGTGTCTTGTTGCGGGGAAACTACGTTAATTGAAACGGTATACATCAGAAATGAAGAGGACGGTAAATGGAGCATAGAGGAATAGCTAGCTACTGATAAATAAATAAGCTAGATTTTTTGAAAGATTCCAGTAGTCAATTAATGATGAGACCATTGGTTTTCTAGAAATCTCGGGGAAAGGATTTATGTAACACGGAAAACAATTACACTGTTGCATAAAAATCAGAGATTCTTGGATGCAGGCGCGTGTTTGTTGTGAGACGCGTATGTCCTCTTAGCAGAGGAGCACACGTGAGGAGATGGGAGTCTCGCTTCCCCACAGCGTACGTTGTGTCTTCAGTATTTGACCTTGCTTTCTCAGTATTCCCGTGCTGTCTGACACCAGTTTCCGAGACGTGGAGGAGAGATAACGTCTTCCCTAGCGAGGACGACTCAGACACCGGGTTCAGTCCTATGGACGACACCTTCTTTGAGGTTAGGGCATGGTAGGTTTGTCTTGCTTTCTGGAGTTAGCCCCACGGTTTATATGCAGAATTCCCTTCAAATTTACAGGAATTTCAGTGCCCTCATTCCTCACGTCATAAAATGGTAACACACTGTGGTAGGTTTTTTTTATTTATTGTCACAGTGATTAGCCATTTATAATTGCAGTAGCAGTCTAGGCAGCATATTTTAATGTGTGTAATTGCTGTTACAGGCTTTTTTTTTCTTAAGAAGAATGCAATTAAAGTCTAATTGCATTTTTGGATTGTGGGGAAATAATGAGCCACTCAAGCTTGTGATTTGTGATGTCATCATAATCCCTTCATACAGCTGGTGCCTTTTAATTCACTTCTGAATTGTCAGAGTTATTTAGTGTATGTAAGTATAACTTTGGTTTACGTTCATATCCTTTAATATCCTTTAGCACCACAAGCGTACTATAGCATGAAAAGCATCAGCCACCTCCCAAGGTCACTACTGAATTCATCTAAATTATCAAAAACATTTCTAAGGAATGTAAGGAGGCAAATGAGCTTTGCATTTCTATGCTTGTATGTAAATTATTAGTTACTAGTTATCTTGAGGCTCCACGTTACCATGTCCTTCTAATTGTCTAATATGATCACCAAATAAAAAATAGCCAAACATTTTATTTGCCTCTGCAATTTAGAATAAAGAAATCTATTTTTTGTCGATGGCAAGAAGGAGCAGAACTGCGTCCTAGGGAGTATCAAGAATGAAACTTAAATATTGAAGCATGCGACTTCAGTAAAGACTTTGATACAGTCGATTTTCTCATGAATTTATTTCAGTGTTTTGCTTAGCTACACACAATGGCGAGTCTTTTGAGACATGCTTTGAAAGCAGTCTGCAGTTCTGAAAACTGGTGGGTATTTTTGGCTAGCTCTGAACACTCTCGTATATCCCCTGTTTTCACTGATCTTCAGGCACTCAGTTTTGATTTTGCAGTCTCCAAAGTCTGGTAACATTGTACGGGAACATTCTGTTTATTGCTTCCTGATATGGATCCACAGTCTATAAAATCCCTGAACTTAGGAAACTATAGGAAACATCAACTTAATATGCCACCTCCAGTATGTTTATGAAGTGATACAGTAATGTGACAGGATTACATGCTTTCTTTTTAGTTTTTTCTTCTACTTTGTTCCTAATATTTTATTTAAAATAATCCTACAGAGGGCAGTAGAAGTCTGTGGGAAAAATGACACTTTTCCTTTGGATTGAATGTTAGGTAATATGTCAGTAGAAAAAAAGCCACTACCAGACTTTGACCATTTCCACGTGAGATCAAAGGAAATTTTTATTATTCAGATTTATGAAGAAGGCAGTGCTAATAATGTCAGGTAGTATTAGAAAAAAGGAAAAAAAAAAGAATATATGCATACAGATTCATGCACTCAGATGAAATAAATTACTGCTTTAATAGCAGTGTTCTCGCAAACTTAGTTGAAGCAAATCTCACAAGAGGGTTCTGAAACCAGATCCTGCTGACTCAGCAGTAATCTTAGCTCTCCGTGTCTCCATTTCCAGGTATGGACATACTGTATGGGCAGGAGAGTAAGAAAAGCATTTGCTTCTCTGGTTGATGCTCCTTTTCTTTTACTTCTTTCACATTTTGCGTAATCCCTTTTAACTTGGCACTCAGTGTATATTTAATCACTGTCTTTTAATATGTAAAGGGTAGTGAGTATATCCACACAGCTGCATGCTGACAGGACAGGAGGCACACGTTCCTTTAGGGGAATTTCTGTCTAGCAATAGGAATAAAATTCTGCATTACAAGAAGAATTAAACATTGGAGAAGTTTGTCCAGAGAAGTGGTGGAATCCCGCATGCTGGAAGTATTCAGGACTTACCTTGGAGGAGCCCTGGATAACCTCATCTAAGGCCCTGCTTTCAACTGAAGGTTGGAAGGAATGATCTCCAGAGGTTTCCTCCAACCTCGACTGTTCTGTGATTTCTACAGTTTAAATGTATGGCTAGTTTCTTAGAGCGTTAAAAGTATACTGGACATTGACTAAACAGTTACCGGTGATTTGTTGAAGGGACTCTTGGCGTAGGGTTGAGGGGAGGCAAAGCAAAATTGAAGTGTGCTTCAGGACTGATAGTTCTACAAGTTCAGAAAAATCTCGGATATTTTATGTGTCCTACATGCCTGCCTTATTTAAATATGTTCCAAGTTTTCCCTTCTTCTGTGTTGATGCCCAGTTGTGGTCTGTTGTTGTGGAAAGCTGTGTGTGTTGCGATGTGATGCAGCGATACTCAAAGCGGTCGGCGTTATACCCATTACAGGCACATTTACCCTGCTGACACAGCCAAAACACTTCCAGTACAGAGGGTGGCGTAGAGACGGAGGGGAAGTACGGGGACCTGCAGATGCCAAAGAGACTGGGTCTCATTGCAGTGACGGTTGTGCGTGCATCAGACCTGTATGAGCCAGCGGTAAGGGGCTAGTAGTACTTGAGTCCAGCTCTGAGTTCTGGTAGGCGTAAAATTACCGCACTTAGATACCTTTAAATATTGGTTCCTCTTAAAATGTATTTAAGTATAGACTAGTTAAATAGGAAGACATATTAAGACGTTTCAAAGGACAGTTGTGATTTCTCTCCTATAACTTTTTAACTTTGTGTTACCAAAATAGGAATGACTACCAAGTAAGTAAAATATTAGCAAGGAAACGTAACCTCCACTCCGCTGAGCAAATCGGTCTTCTTGGTGTATGGTTACATATGCCAAATGTGTGCTAAAAATATGTGTGCTTTATATATAGGCAGTTATATTTATCGGTACAGTTCAAGAGGGCATGGCGTATCTTGTCATAGCTTTAGTAGAAATGACTCTTCAAAGTTAAATCTATATAGTTGCAATGAGATTTTTCATGAGCAGGCATATGAGAATCCACATGGAGCTGATTCCTGGGGGTGCACTGCTCAGGAGGCCCCTGGGGCATTCTCTAGGGTGCTGGTACGTTCCTGTGGTCTAAATAGCAGACGTCAATTTAAAAGAAAAAAAGTGGTTGTCCAGAGTTTGTTTACAAGGTGATCTTTTATTTTACTGATGTTCATGCAAACCATAGTTTTTCATGCCAACTTTACTGTTAAATCAATACTTAATTATTTATATATTTATTTAAATATCCCCTTGTGTAAAGACTAGAAAATCCTAAATCTGGACCCGAGCCACTTAAAATTTCTCCTCCTAATCTCTCAAATGCTTCGTATTAAATCCTGCGTTGATATAAAAAGTATGTGGGAATACAATCTTATGGCTTGGTTCTATGTGATAATGAGCTTGTCTCGAACTCAGCATCGTTTAAGGTCATTTAAAAGGGGCAGATATGGATTACGTCAGCCCCCCCTTTCATTTAAAAGTGCTACTTTAGAAATAGAAAAACTCTCGTCCTCACAAGGAGCAAGGCAAGACCTGTGGATAGCAAGATCGAAACTCGGAATTCTTGAGGGTAGTATCTTGAAGGCTAAAATTTTCAGCAGTATTCAAATGGGCTTTGAAAAAGAGGGATGCTGATAAAACAGAGAGAAGGGCACTGCATATCTAGAGGTTTGGAAAAACTCCTTTGCAGTTAGGTATTTAAAAGGTTAATTTATGTTCTTTGCCTAAAAGAAAGGTTACCCTCAAGATACTTGTACAGAGTGAGATTTATAATAATAAGGATTTTTTTATGACCTCAATAGATAGCATACGAGTATCCGTTTGTTTGGAATTTGAAATTAGCCCAATGCAGACCACAAACTGAATATAAATTTTAAGACTAAGGATGATTGGCCATTGAAAGAGATTAAATCTGACATGATGCATCAAAGTTTAATATTTGCCCAGAGCTGATGTTCAGACAGAAGTTACAGATTTGGCTTAGAAATTACTGAGTGAAATTCTTCAAACCATGTTATCATTAAGATCAACTCAGATGACCCTAGTAGTTTTCTTGAATGAAAAATCTTTCATTTAAGCACGTGACAATGGAGGACAGGCCCTCTTCTGTAGCTGCACATAAAATCAGATGAAATATTTGATGTTCTGAATCACTGGGTTTGGCTCCTGGATCACGTACAGGATGGTCAAATGATGTTGCACAAGTTTCCTCACTGGAACCCTTATGTTCTGCTTAATCTCATGCAGTTTTTTTCACTCCAAATAAATTAATAATAATAAACAGAGACAAAACCCAGGCTTTTGCCTTTGTGCCAAATAAAAGTATAAGAATTAAAAACCAAAAATAGTGGTGAAAAAGAGCTTTGAGACTTGTAAAACATGATAGAAATTCCTGTTACAGAGTAAACTTTTGTGTTTTTTTTTTTTTTTTTTTTTTTTTTTTTTACCCCATTTATAGTAGCATTCAGCCTAGAAGCCTGAATGTGAGAGCGAAGGCTGTTTCTGGGTGCAGGCAGAGGCAGAGTTATCACGGCAGCTACGGCAGGGGAGCTGAGACGTCGGGTTCGATTCCCGTGGCTCTGAGCCAGCCTGACTCAGGGCTGGCAGAAGGTGACTGGGATGGCTGAACGGTCAGTCTCTTCCAAGTGGAAGCTGTATATATATGGCCAGCCTCTTCCAGTGCTCAGTGCTGGCTCATCTTCCCCTTTTCCTGGCCAAAACAAAAGCCATTCCTTTCGATATTTAATAATCGAGGTGATCGGGATAACAAGTATTGTATTTAAAGCAAACAAACCCACTAGCTGTTTCTATTTGGTGAACATCAAGTTGTCAGCTACGGTGCGAATGTTTCGGTGCTGGGTGTGTTAATGACCGACCTGGGCTTGATGTGAACTTGTTTCAAATTACTACTGTCCTCTGGAAGAAAAAAACTTAAATAAATTTTATTGTCCCCAGTTCACACCAGCTCGATTTGTATCTACAGCCCATAACCACCTTATAAAATTTTCATCTAACTGTAGGAGAAAATAACAACACAGTGTTGGTAAATCAGCCTCTTCAGGCCCAAAATAGCAGTCGTATTCTGTGGTTTTGTCCATTTTAGTAATCAGGCTAGAGGAGTTATTAGGCAGGATTGTTTGGCCAAATAAGAAGTGTTAAAATAAAATCAGGAGCTCTAGATTTGGTCTTGCAGGTGGCTTACTGCCGAGCCTGTGCTGGTCGGCTTCTTGGTTTTTAAGCATTGAGGAAAGTTCTTTTATTGGCGTTGTACTGAATAACTCCAGTTTTTGAGGTTCATCAGGGTCTGTGGCCGATTACTCTCGCGTTCAGAAACTATCTTGAAGTAACAAAGGGCGCTGTTCGGCGAGCCCGGTGGGGACTCTTTCTTTAAAACAACCTGAAAACCACTTGTGATGTCCTCCTGGTCTCTTCAAAAACTCACTGTAATGTTGGGAGCTCATAGAAGCTACCAACAATATAACAACATGTTATAATAGTTGTTAATATAGATATAATTATAATATGTATGTGTGTATATATATAACAGTTGTTATAATAAGTCTCAGCATTTTGAATGACGTCTTTTACTAATCAAAGACTAAATAGTCCTGAAGTGTTGGGGTGCGTGCTATCTTATAGAAGAGAGAGTTAATACAAAGCCACAAAGTTAATTTGCGACTGGGAGGACTCCCTGCTTTTACGGTGCTCGCTGCCGAGTCGGTCACTACAACATCTGGTGGCACACAGGCGTGTTGCTAAATAAGACCGAAATGTGAAATTAAGGCTGGTGTCTGGACCCATGTCCTTGATAGGCAGGATGCGGCTGTGGCTTCCGACTGAGCACTCCGATATACTTCAGTTGATGCCGAAAAGGCGTTGAACCTTTTGGTACAAACTGCCAGATCATCACTGAAATTGGCTTTAACTGTGCCAACGGACTAGCGCTGAGCCCGGCTCTGCGAGGGTGGGGGAGAGGGGGAGTGAGGAAGGCTTTTGAAGCCAGGAGCAGCAGAAAGATTTAACGGTTCACTAGAGACTAGCAAAAATAAGCGGAGCTCCTGAAATGGAAAGATTCCTGTCCGTACCGATGAACGCTGTATGGATGTCGGAAAGCTGGGAAGTGATTTTGTAGAATGAAACAGTTGGCTCACGCAACGGATAGCAGTAAGTTAAAGATCATTTTATTTTTTTTAAGTTTTTTTTTTTTGGCAGTTATAACTTTCTTCATGACTGAAAACTCTTTCTGTTTAGATTTAGAAAAAATTTCCTTCTTTTGACTTTTTGGAGCAGTTACTTTCACTTCTGTTCTATATCCAACTCATTTTTAGTTTTCTTTTTAGGTTTCTCTTTCTTTAGAAAATGGATTGAATCTAGTGTTTACTTTTGAAGTGTTGGCTTGATAAGAGTTTGCAAAAGTCACTGAGATTAAAAGGGCTGCAAAAACAGAAAAGGTTTTACTTTTTTAAAGAGGCGTAAGTCCATAAAGTTTGAAACCGATTTACCCACATTTTCAGATTTTCCCTGGGAAATAAATGTGATCGGCTCAAGAAAGTGAGGATACGGTAATTTAACAAGTTTCGGGCATTCCACCTTTTAAAAATGTCAAGCGTTTCATCTAGGTCAGGTATGAAGCAAACAGCATATTCTGCTTAGTGTTTGGGATGCTGCCGCTGTGCTCACCTGTGCTGGCGGTCAAGAGATGCTCTCTGTTTTTATTGACTGAGGGTTTTCTCTGTAAGCCAGACTGATCATAAAATAAGTTTACATGATTTGTCTGGGCAAATAGATAACCAGAGTAGTTGGTATTTTCTACTGTTCTGCTGTATGCGCTACCAAAAAGCAGATGCTGGAATAACCTTATCCGGTTTTCTAAATATAACTTGCATTGAAGGTATTTACCAAATGTTCAGTATGATTTATTTTGCCTTGAATATAGTATAGCGATTGTGAATTTGATGTGGCAAGAGAAGAAATAAAAACAGAGAGAGAAAGGGAAGGAGTGTGGGATAATCTGAAAGATGCCCTGAGAAACCTGGTGGTTTCTTTTGTATTTTCTTCCTGGGAGGATCTCTAGGTTTTTTGTTTGTCCCTTAGTCTAAAACTAATTCTGATACCCTTACACAAATTTGAGTCATACCTTTGCAGTGTAGATATGCCTTCTGGTTTTAACTCCATTTAAAGAACTGTGTTTAAAGTTATGACAAGTTTGCAGCCTACCTTATATATTTATAGAATTGGGTCTGTAAATAACCAGGGGAGTCTGCTCCAACTCTGAAGCAAAATCAGCCGTACCTGTACCTGAGAGCTGTTTGCTAGTCTGTTCTGAAATGTCTCATGACAGGGACTTGATGATCTCCTTAAGTGTATCCCTCCCAGTGTCCATTTGGTCTTAAAGCTAGCTCTTTAAAAAAAAAAAAATACAAAACCAGGATTCTGCTTGGCTAAAAATTAAGCACGTTGTTGCTCTTCCTTGATCTCTGTCCTGTTTATAACAGTCTTCATATAGTTGAAGGCTTACAGTGTCTCCCCTCAGTTTTCTCTCTTCTAGACTAAACAACCTCTACTATTTCAAGCTTCTTCTGGTAGGTTCTTTGTGATAAATCTGTTATATGCCTTGATGATCTCTTCTGGCCTCTTTCCAGTCTGTCAATCTCTTTTAGAGAGGCGCTGGGGCTGGACACAGCGCCCCACCTGATGCCTTACTCTGGTGCTGAGTAGGACAGAATAATTATGTTCTCGGTCTTATATATGATACTCATAACGCATTCCTGAATGACTTTACTTTTTCCTTAGTATCACATTGTAGAGGTGTCCAATTGTGGTCTTCTGCAGTACAGTTGCATAGCTGATTGACCTTATATATTTAGGCATTCAACTTCTCCTTTCTAAGCACAGAACTTTTCAGTCTGCTTCAATGAATGTGATCTTATTGGCTCAGTCTATTTCTCCAATTTATCAAATGTTTTAGTGCCTCTATATTCCCCAAACATAAGGTTACTGGCTTAAGACATGTCTTAAGGTGACCCTCATGGGAGTTATTAGCATCAAACAAAATACTCATCTTCGGGCAGTTGAGATATAGATCTATATCTATATCTCTCTATATATATGTATCTCCTGGGGTGTTGTTTGCATCCTTTAACTTTTTTAACCAAATATATTTTTTTGAAAGACTGGCTCATGCTAGTGAATCTTTAGTGATATGTTTGTTAGATGTGTGCTCATAAAACAGCTTAAAGACTGTCAGAATATAACAAGCAGTATGGCACGTTTATAGGACAAGATACAAGTATGAAGTAAATCATATTCGTGCTTAATTTTACAACTGTTCAACTGGCTGAATTTGGCATTTAAAAATATGTCCTCTTTTACCTAAACAAAGGCTGGCTGAAGGCTTAATAGTGGCTGAAGCAGAGCTTTACAAGACCACAGAACTTTGCCATAGTTGGTATAAGCTTTAGGAATATCTAAAACAAGCCAAAAAGGTATTTAAATAAAGTTTTGGGGAAAAAAAAAAAAAAAAAATTAGCCAATGACATGTTCTTAACTGTACAGTTCACAAGGATAAAAATCCTGAGCTTTGAAGTAAAATGTAATCTTGAGAAGCAGCTTCTTGCCCAGTGTACATCTGCACAGCTGCATTGAAGATGGTGGAACCATGTTAATTTACACCAGCTGAAGAGCTGGCCCAGCATTTCACGGCCTTTACAGTTCCTAGGTGTTTCCTTTTAAAATCAATATTTACAATTTCTTGTAAATTTATTGCTGGGTGAATTGTGCCAGAAGAACAGCCATGGAAATGAAAGTTCACTATTAAATCATAGGAAAGCAAACAGCGGTGGTGCTACATCCCAGATTTTCTGTAAGAGCCAGCCAGCATGTTTCTACTACACCCGTAGAAGCCTCGTCTCCCTGGGTGAGACCATCATCCAGCCTCTCTGGTTCTTTCCGTTTGTGGCTTCTCTACTGAGCCTTTTGCCTGTCCTCATCCATAATCGAATATGCCTAAAGAATCCGTGACTGGCGCCAGAGAACTGCCACCACCTCTGAAGTGGCTGATGAGCAGAAAGCCGCGGCCCAACCCTTCATTACCATCATGAATAGTAGAGTGTTACCTGCACGTTGGCCTTGTTTGAAAGATCTGCTGCTACAGATTGTAGTTCCATTGATAAGAGAAAGGAAATGAAGATGACCCCAGTATAAAAAGTAGTATGTGTCTGTCAGCTGGTTTTGATATAAAAATGTAATAGATTTCCACATATTTATGTATGTTCATATATAGGTGTACAAATAGATGATGGTAAAGTGGTGGTATTTCTGTATGGTTTGGTTCGATTCCTCTGTTTAAACATAGAATATCCGTGTTTGAGGGTGCTCTGGCATTCGCCTCTTTACCGTGTACAGCTGGACGGTTGTATGACTTCTCACTGAGCAGAGTAAGACATTTCTGTGTTAAAAAGTAGTGTAGCTTGGCGTATTGACTGATCAGTGGGAGTTTTCTTAGATATTTTTTCCTGTTTCTTGTCCCTTCTCTGTTAAAAATCTGCCTCCGTTTCTACATCCATGGTCATTCCAAGCCCAGATTGGAGCCACTACTAATAATCAGATTAGGCTGATGGACAATATATTCCTTAAGTGCAATTCCCAGACACGTGTCTATGGCGTATTTCATATAATCTACCTGTAGGATGGAAGATTCGGATCAAGGCTACTCAGTATACATATTGTCCGCTCCAGCTATATATAAAACCTAATCATAGACTCCATAAGAGCTCATTGCCTGGAACTCATTAGTGCTTTTGAATAGCTCTGTTACAAGAAATCTTGGGGGATTTGATTGTACAAATAATGAGAAGAAAATGGAGAGTAATGAACAAGAATGGTATTTGTCTACTATTAAATGGAGAGTGCAACTTGTTTTGAATGGCACAGTAAACTTGGTTTCATTAGTTTTATGGTCATCTAACCGGTATGTGGTCGATAGAGGTCCCTCCAACCCCTTTCTTAGGCAGTCATGTGGACAGCATTTTGAATTTTACAGTAACTAAACAAAAACAACAAGGAATTCAAGTGTCTTAGTCAGTTATGTCAGGACAATGAGAAAAGGATCGCCTGCGCTCCGGTTTTATTTCCCTTCACCTCAGCAAAAACGCCGAGTCTTGGCAATGTAAACCGGTCAACAGCAGAACTGTTGTTTCATGTACTGGAGGTCTGTGTGAACGAAGGGGGCTTTACAGAAATGTGGAAGTTGAGTTGTTGACATATCCACGGACTTCGGTATGGGTTTCCAGAGGTACAACGCATTTCTGTGAATACACGGAACTGCTGCAGAATTTACAACGCTGAGCTTGAAGAAGTAGCTACAATGGAAGGACAGAAAAATATCAAGGAGTAAAGGTAATTTTTGTGTTTGTGTTCCAATAAATTAAATCATCCCTAAAGGGAAAGCCAGTGGACAGAAGTTGAAGGAACCAATTCTGCTCAGCTTGGTGAAGTTTTTGTACTCGGCACAGCAAAATCTTTCCTATCTGGGCTTTTCTCAGGTTATGCAGAATTTCTCTATCTGGCAAGCTCTGCTCTAAGAAAATGGTTTTGTTGCTTTTTGTTGTGGTCCAGAGTAGAAGAGACAACACAAAGCTTCTGTCATCTTGCGGGTGGAGGCCGTGCTTCTTGCCCACCCGGAGCCGATAAATCAGCCAGTCCTTTCCACCCAGCTGTACTTCTGTCCGGTCAACAGCATTACAATCGAAATAGAAACTTCTGTGGGCCAGAAGAGTTGTGCTTATTTTGAGGAAGGGCTGTGGGCCAGGTTGCTCTTGTTGGGAACGTTCTGCTCTACCTGCTTGTGGTTTGGATTATGGAAAGATTGTGATTTTTATAGTCAGCTCCTGGCAGAAACGGAGGCGTTTCCGTACTTCAGGGGTTTGTTAAGCATGATAAATCACTACTGAGTAAGAGAATAGCTCAGCTAAAAAGCTTTTCTCTGTAGGACTCTTTCTGTAGTACTTTGAAGGAGAGTCTTCTGGTGGGTGGATGGGAAGGGTCAAGACTCGCCAGTTATTCCTCTAGATGGGAAATGATGAAACTGCCACAGTGTTTTCTGCCATTCTGACACTATAATGTCATAGAGCAGATCTGCTTTTACCTCCTAAATTAGAATTAGGTTGTGGATTTGCTTTTAACTCGGTTATCTAATCTATGGGCTGGACTAAAAGACATTTCTCTTCATGAGAACTTATTTTTCCCATAGCTGTGAAATAAAAAATGACAGCTCGTTCTTTCTCAAATGAATAAAAATGCTGTGAAGTTCTTGACCCTCCTAAGGAGAAGTAACTATGAGAACATCTTTTGTGTTGCCTTTCATGCTTACAATGACTGGTTTTGAAAGTTTTCAGTTACAGCAAAGCCAAGTCCACTTGCTTAGAGTGAATATGACAAATGATGGGAAATTGCATATATTTTCTCTTGACCTTATTATAACATAAGCTCTCAAAGGCTTCAGTGGAAGAATTAAATCATAAGCCTTTAAACTTTTTTTTTTTTCTTTCATCACAAATGGGTAGGTTTGCAGATGCAGTTAAGGCTTTGCAGGAGCAGCTGAAATCAGATTTACCCATGCTACAGTGCGTATTGGCATTGGAACTAGACCACCAACATCTTTTTTTAACAGGAACGCTAGGAACAAAATAGATTTCAGGCCAAGATTTGACTTTGAAAAGAGGAAAGCGATCATTATTTATTGTAGACTGTAGCTTGGGTTTGAAAACATTTCTTTTATAGTCAGTTTTAGTTAATGCAGGTTGCTGAAGAAAGAAAATATCTGCCTCACAAAGGAACACATGGGAAATAATAAGCTTATTAATCGAATGCATGAAACCTGCTCTCCTTTTCATGAAAGAAGGGCCTATGCCACGCTGAATAAAACTTTCCCCTTTGCATGCTGATGTGTTATCCACGTATTGATGTTACTGCTTCATTAGGAAACCTAGCGTTTGAATCTACATTCTGGCAGCAGAACCCCGTTCGTTTACCAAGACTGGTCTGAGGAGTAAAAGAGCCAGCAGACTTGTTTGTAAGAATGAAACAGAGAATCTTAAAAAGACAGAAGTTTCCTTAAGCTGAGCCCATTTTTCATGAGTGTGTTTTATGGTGAACTTTTTATTTCTTGCATTAACTGTGCATGGTGCAATGTAACTAAAACTTGAGGACTTTGAATTTCCAGTTTCACTGTATTTGACCTGAGTATGAATCAAAATCCCCTGTACTTGCGTAAAAAAAAAATCTTCTTTCCTTTTCCAAAGTGTAGCTGCTTAACATGTGTATTTAAGGGTTTCTAAATTTTTTTCATTGATATCAGGTGCGTAACATCCAACATTCACAGAATTCACTTCCTGGAAAATGGAGACTCTGAAAATTACATTAATGTCCCCATATATTCATTTTTTTTTAATGTTACAGTCATAGTGGTGTTGTCCTAATACTGATTTCCCTGACATGTCTGTCAATGAGGAGCAACTCTGTAAATGGGGTTACGTTGTACTCATCCTACGCCACTGGCAACGGAAGCACAATTAAGTTCCAAAAAGGAGGCTGTATGTGGGGGAGTTGGGGGCAAAGCAAACACTGTGTTTAGAAACAAACTGAAAAAAGTGTATTTTGTTCAGCGACCAAACAAAAATAAAAAAAAAAAAAAAAAAAAAAAAGTTAAAAATGCTGGAAACATTCAAAGAAAGGAGAAAAAGTTCTGGATTTTGTTGCGAAATAAATTTTGAGCAACACTTTTTGATTTGGAAAAAAAGCCTTTTCACTTGATCCAAGCAAAGCCTTTTCCCCAAAAGTTTGTGGACTGGAGCACTCACTTGGGCTGTTAGGACGAAGTTGACATCGGAAATGAACTGGCACCTTCCATTCACTTCCGGGAAAACATTGTAGAGCTCATGGGAAGCCTGTTTTGATGTGGGTCACCTCCGATTTCTGCTCCCAACAGCTAATGTGCAGTGTGTTAACAGCAAGCTGAGTGTTTGAGACCACAGAATCATAGAATGGTTAGAGTTGGAAGGGACCTTAAAGATCACCCAGTTCCAACCCCCTGCCATGGGCAGGGACACCTCCCACTAGACCAGGTTGCTCAAAGCCTCATCCAACCTGGCCTTGAACACCTCCAGGGATGGGGCAGCCACAGCTTCCCTGGGCAACCTGTGCCAGTGTCTCACCACCCTCAGAGTAAAGAATTTTGTCCTAATATCTAATCTAAATCTCCCCTCTTCCAGTTTAAAACTGTTATCCCTCGTCTTGTCGCTCCACTCCCTGACCAAGAGTCCCTCCCCATCTTTCCTGTAGACCCCCTTCAGATACTGGAAGGCTGCATCCAGATGGAGTCAGACTTCATAGCTGGGTTATGGACCACAGCCTGGTTCTCGGGTGCGTGCCTCAGCCTGTGGGTCACAGCTCACACAAGGACCCTGCATAAGCTCTGAGTTCTGGTGAATGCAGGATGGCTTTGTTCGTACCAATACACCCGTTGCTTGTATTTTTTTCCAAACTGTTAAGAACCTGTTTGAGAAGAACGCGAGTTTCTTTTCCAAGTCTGTTCAGTTGGCTGCGTACTCAGGCTGAACGCCGTTTCGACCCAAGCTGGGTTTGTGTCGCTGCATGTGTGGTACTAACCGAGTGTGCAACCAGCACTCCTACTTCTTAGGGCATCCCTTAACAGTAATTTTCAGTTTGTCACCCTTACGTTGTCCCAGTCCCGTTACTCCTTGCAACTCCGTGTTTCTGAGAAAGCAAAGGGTTCCCTGCCCATATTCATCAGTACATTAGGTTCATCCCTGGACCCAGTTCTAAATTCATCCTAGGCACGTTCGTGAGTTACAGACAGCTCTGATGATTTATGGGCATGGGTACGCTTTGCGCTGAAATGGGTTTTTTTTAGTGTGATTAGGCCTGAATGCATTTGATGAGGAACTTAGTGTTGAAAGTACTGTGAATCTCCGGTTTTTGTAGAAATATCCTGATATTGAGATGGGCAATTATTATTTTTTTAAAAGAAACTAAACAAATTAACTCTAAATGATGGACAAGTGGGATTTTTGTGAAGCTTTCGTTACGTTGCTGGGCGTCTTCTGCGGAAGGCAGGCTGAGACAAAGGCTTGCTTGTTCTGAGTTCACAAAAGGGGCACGGTGCGGTGTTGCAATGGGAAGTAGATTTGGATGGGTAGGAGGACTTCAGGAAATAAAAATAATAACAAAGCAGCAGTGTATGGTAAGAGGCATGATGGAAAAAGCCGTGGTGTGCACAGCTTGTGAAAGCAGAGGGAGGAACGTTTCCAACAGCTTCTGAAGTAGTTGGGACCTTCCTTCATCTCCTGCCTGTGGGCAGGGCGCTGTGATGGTGGGTCATGCTTCCCCTTGCACTGGGAGTCACTGCGACCCCAACACTATCCCTTCTTCAGTCCTCCTTAACCCATCAGATTGGGTTTAGCAGGCTTGAGCAGAGCAACTAGAGGACCAGGTGGCATTGCTGTTTGGGACATTTGGTGGCTTGATTTTCCTTCTGTAGCAGAGTAAAACAGGAGTAATGCCCTGGAAGTCAGCAGACTGGCACGAGCTTAAAAGAAGTACGATTCCGTTCTGTGTCTGTAATCCGGCTCTTGCTTCTTTCCAGCTCCATGCGGGTAGTTTGCCATAGGAAAAAAACTAGCGACACTGGCCAATAGAGTAGTTATTGGTTAATAACAGAGTCCTGGAAATCTTCTGACTTCAGTGATATTTTTAAAAGTATCATTAATTCCTTCTATCCCACTCTGTCCATAACCACGTGAAATGACTGAGTTTATTATTAAGGACTCTCTAATACTCTTAGAAACCCGATTCTGCGCTAAGTCAGGAAGATGTATGTGCTTTAAATCTTTAGTAGATCTGGTTTGGATCAGAGGAGGGAGGTTAACAGAGCCGTATCTTCACTGAGCAGCTGAAAGTGAAGTAAAACAGTCCCTGTGTGGTTGCAGCGGCTCATGATTTACAGGGCTGAATTCACAGGGCTGCCCCCGCTGCCGAAAACGCACGCTCTCAACCGCTGTTGATTTTTGAATTAAAAAAATGCGGCTCTATACACAGTTTACTTTATTGCCAGAGGGCAGGGAAATATAGGTAAGAGCCGTTAATCCCCAGCAGGCTGCTGGGCAGGCGAACAGACGTAGATGACAAAAGTTAATTGGAAACATGAGCAGTTTAACAGAAAACATATTTGTGATAATTGAGAGAGTAACGTCTCCAGAAAGGAAACTCTGCAAAGAGAAACTTCAGAGGAGAAGTGGCCGCTGGTAGGTGAGTGTGATTTTTCAAGCTCTCCTTAAGCTCTGAACTAATTTCTTAACAAGAACAAATAACATTTAAAAGGAACTAACTGAATAAAAGATTTGCTTTCTCCGAGGGGGGAGGGCTGTACAGTTACTGCCACTAGTTTTTCTTACAGCTGGCTTAAGATCCGTGGTAGTACTTAATTTAGGTTCATTGCATAAGGACATAATTGGTTTTCTTTTTGTGCATGGAGTTTTCGTCTACCTTTTGCCTATGAAGATCTCATCCCCCCCCAATAACTGAAAGGACTCCAGTTTTAATTTTTTCCCTTACTCCTGCATTTTTTATATGTTTGAGGTTTTTCTAAGAATCGAACTTGGACAGCAAGTATTTTGCCAAAAGCAGAGGGAACCCTTAGTTAGAAAATAGTGCTGTGTTTTTGCTAATGAGAAAGTATTATGAACTTAATAAGGGAGAACACATTGCAAAACACATTTTGGTTTGAATCGGAGGAGATTCTTTTTTCTTTTTCTCGAAGCAGCCAGTAAATGTAAATGACATAGTAGGAGCTCGTTGCTGTTCTGCTGGGTGGGAAAAGAAAACTGGCTTTTCTTTAAGTGGTACTGATGTTGAAAATACTAATATGTGTTTATCTTTTTAATGTTATTAGTGTAAAGTTCCTAATGTTTCATTACAGACAGAATCTCAGGCTAGCTATAATATCAGGTACTACTGTGTTGGGTTTGGGGGTTGTTTTTTGTTTTGTTTTGTTTTTCCAGAGCCTGCGGACAGCACAGCCTCCCAGCCCACAGGAATGAATGAAAATGTCTCATCCTCAGTTCAAAGCTGCGGCAGTACTGTTAGTTGCAATAACTCCTCAGCCATCCCTCAGCCCAGCTCGGCTATTAAACCTTGGCGCAGCAAGTCCCTTAGCGCGAAGCACACAGCCACATCGTCCATGTTATCCGTAAAGCAGCCCGTAACGGAGCCTCCAAAGCCGCCCTCAGAAATCGCCAAAACAACTCCCAATGGTCAAAAATCCATGCTTGAAAAATTAAAACTCTTCAATAGCAAAGGAGGCTCCAAAGCAGGAGGGACGACGCTCGAGTGTCCGGGGTCTCGGGACGACAGTTGTGAAAAGCTAGAGACGCTTCTCAGCTTTGAGGAAAGCGAAGAAATTGATGCCGTGAATCAGAATGTGAACAATCCGGGATCAATGTCCAGTAGCCCCAAAATTGCACTCAAGGGAATTGCACAAAGGACTTTTAGCCGGGCGCTAACTAATAAGAAAAGTTCTCCAAAGGGTAATGAGAAGGATAAAGAGAAACAGAAGGAGAAAGAAAAGGATAAAAGTAAAGACATTGCGAAGAGAACATCTATCACGGAAAAGCTGGACCTGAAAGAGGAACCAAAAGAAGAACAGACAGCACTAGCAACAACAGAGATGCCAAAAAAGTCCTCCAAGATTGCTAGCTTTATCCCTAAAGGAGGAAAGCTGAACAGTGCCAAGAAGGAGGCCTCTGCCCCTTCGCACAGTGGAATACCAAAACCAGGAATGAAAACCACCACAGGGAAATCCTCAAGTGCCCCCGTTCCTGCAAAGGAAGGCGAGAGAAGCCGCAGCGGGAAAGCCGGCTCGGGGCTCTCTCATCAGAAGTCTCAGCTGGACAGCAGGCATTCCAGCTCCTCGTCCAGCCTCGCCTCTTCAGAAGGAAAAGGCGTAGGAGGCCTCAACAGCAGCAGCAGCAGCCAAGCTGTCAACGGACCCGCCGCAACGACGCACACCACAGGGAGCAACACTGTGAGTGTTCAGCTACCTCAACCCCAACAGCAATACAGCCACCCGAACACTGCCACGGTAGCTCCCTTCATGTACAGGTATGGTAAACTTCTCCGATGGACTGTTTTGAACGTGATGCTGAGATAGGGAGATTCATTTTGGATGCTCTTGCAGGGGGGTGAGGCAGCAAGATGAATGCCGCATCGTGTGAAAGTTCCTGGCTTTAAGAGAGTAGACAATGTATACGTTTACACAAAAATTGTTGGTGAAGGCCAGCAAAGATGTATAAGAAGTTGTGATAGACAGGAGGGTGAATAATTGTTGTATCTGTCCCTACTAACAGTTAAGATGAGAGTGCGAGCACCTTCTTGACCAGGTACCGCTCTTGCCTTTTTTGTACTGTGTGGGTTAAGTTTTATGCATCATAGCTTTAAAAGTTGTATCAAGGCCAATTTATGACATACGCACTCTAATCCTCTTCAGCGTGGCTAACGGTGGTGGAGCTGCCTCACTATAAGCATTAATGGGAAATCTTATAAAACAAAAAAATCCTGTAGTGTAGGTAAGGCCAGGCACAAAGTCTGCTGTCCTGTGCATTAACCCAGAATTAGAGAAGCATAAGAGCAGCCATACGGGGTCACAACTAACCTCCATCTAGTCCAACATCATCTGCTTGACAACAGCAATAAAGCATACGTAGGGCAGAGTAACAAGAGGGAAATCATTAACGAAGCTTCTTAAAGACATACTCCCTGCGCCTGACCATGACACAAGAAGTTCCTGAGTCAGGTGGTGGGATTTTTGGTTTTGACAGCCACCTCCTAGTTTCCTCTGACACCGCTTGATTCTTTCATAGGAAGAGAATGCAAGCTGTTGTTTTGTCTTCATCATCTTCTTGCTGCTCATGAATTGAGAGACCTCTGTCATATCCTTCCCTCAAGATGTGCCTTTTCTAGGCCAAGGTGTCCTGGCCTGTTCAGTTTTTACTTGTAGAGATGCTGTTCAGACTCTGTGGTCATTTTTGTCACGCTTTTCTATCATTTTTCAGTTCTACTATGCGCATTTTCACCTTTGATCTCTTGGCAGATACAGTGTAAGAAATGGTTGGCCACGTTTTTTAAATAAAACTGAGTGTAAATGGAGTTAGCCTGAAGGAGAGGGATGCCAAAGGCCTATGTAGGAATGCAGAATGGGAAGAGTGACCCTTGAGTCTTCTGACCCCTGGAGTGTTCTCCCTGTGTGTATGGAATGAAATGCCAGGTGTCCTTCTGGGATGCAGTCACATGAAAAGCAACTAGATGGGAAAAATTCATTTGACTAAAACTTGTATTAATAGTACATGTTCTGGATTTCCCTTGCTCTTGCATTCATCTACATACGTCAGCATTATTGTTGCGTCTTTGGCTGAAGGTGGGATCTACCACTAGTAATTTTTGGAGATTTGTTTTGAGTTAAAAATTGCCAGTGCGGTTTGCACTATTTTAACCCATAATTTAATAGAAAATTGTGATTGCAAACTGATTGCTTTATTGTTTGTCCCTCATAACCTGCAAAAATGCGTTCATGATGCTTTGGGTTGTTAAGTTTATTGCTACAATGTCCTATCAAAAGATAAAGTAAAAAGCACTCTACTTTGGTGTTCGTCTTAGTATGATTATAGAAGTCATCATCTAAAGTGTAAAAGCACATGCAGCCCATATGTTTTCTGTAATCTAAACATACTGATAAACTCTAGGCAGTGTTTGTTTGACTTTTTACAAAAACTAGTAATGAAACTACCTATTGGCAGCTGGAGAAAACGCTTTGAAATTGATAAAATAGCTTTTTCAGCAGTGGAGGAAAAAAGGCTGAATTGTATAATCTGGCTGGCTTTAAAAAGAACCAGAAAAGTCAAATTGTATTGATTTGCAAGGCAAACGTATAGCGTTACCATAAATTTACTATCCAGACACTTTTTTGAATCTGCAAAATGCAGTTGTTAATGAATTGCAATAGTAGTCTCAGGGTTTTTCTGCTATCAGTTAAAGTTGATCTAATCTACACCTATAAACTTAATAAGCCTATAGACTTAATTTTTGGTTTGTTTTATTTTTTTCTTCAAGTAAAAGCTGTGGCAAATTGTTCTATGTTTCATATAAGTTTGACTGAAATTCAGAATATTGCGCTAGTAATTCCCTGTGTGTCTTCACTTTTGTACAGCACTTTACCCTTTGGACAGAAATTCCAGCCGCTTGTTGATGTGGGTCTACGAGCAAAACACGGTGCAACTAGTAAAACGAAACGAGTCAAGATATATTACCCAAATCTGACAATGGATTCTTAGGACATCACCCTTCATTACCTGACAGCCACAATGTCAGACAGTAAATGGGGAGTTTGAAGTCGGTTTTACCCAGCCGTTCATTTTAAAGTATGAATTAATGTTGGTAGTTATCGAAGGGAAACTAGCGGGAGTGTAAGAGGCCATCACATACTACCTGCTTTATGTTTATGCAATACAGGCTTTACTAGAGAGGATCAGATTAGCCACAAGAACTGATATTATTGATAATTAAAATTTAGCTAGAAATCCAAGTGTCTTAAGACCCTGCCAGAAGAGCTGTGAAGCCTATCTTTGACTATGAATTTTTAATTTTTTTTACAGCTGAGTGCTTGTTCCCATTTCTAGGACATAGTTCAACGTGGGACTAATGAATTATGTAAAAATCAGTCTGCTGGTCTGTTCTGGAGAGAGGGACAGAGCGGCTGATGGCGGGTGCAATTCTCTAGTTGTTATACTTGAGATACTTCGGATGGAGAGTGACTGCGCGTCTCTATTTTGTTTTGCCTTCCAGATCGCAGACGGACAACGAAGGGAACGTAACAGCCGAGGCCGGCACAGGAGGGGTCAGCATGGATTCTGCTCTTTATGTCAAAACTGGACAGCCTGCTCTTGAAGACCTCTCAGGTATGTCTCGCAAACGCGACTATGGTCTGGTTAAATAAGAACGGGCTAAAGCAAGTTTGAAGTCAGGAGCTCCCTCTTTAGGTGGGGGGGAGGGATTTAATTTGGTTTTATTCCTAATGCTTTAGTTTTTATTAGTTATGGTATTTCTTTCAGCTCTTCAGCAATGGAAACCAGGTGTCAATAATCTGAATACTAGATGCTCAAGTTCTGCACAATTGTGTGCCCCCCAAATTTCTTGAAATCATTAGGAATTCTGGGTTCTTAATGTTTTTCTAGGAGATGCGCAGCACCTTTTATGATTAAGCTAATACAAGGATCCTAAGTATTCCCAAACATTTGATACTTATTTTTTACTTTTTAAAACTTTGCTTCAGAATTTACAGGAGAGATTAAGTTAATTTCCTTGATGGTTTGGTTTGTTTGAAGGTTTGGAGGAATCTCAGTGTTGGCTCACATGAATCTGATCAATTTGGGAAGTGGTCTTGGCAGCAATAGGAGACCAAAATCCAGCTGCAGTTTACTGTGTCCAGCATACAGAAGCTGAAATGGATTGTAATTAGAATACTAGCAGACTAAATTAGAAAATCCTTCATACGTTTATCTGGAATTCCTGCTACTGTAAGAAGTAGATGATAATGAGCAATAACTTTTAACAAAGCAATTTTTAGCAGCCATATTCTACTAAAGAGCTAAAATATGTTTTTAAAGTCGCAGTCAAGTCTCCTCCTATTCCAATTTGAGCAATGTCTATGACTCTGCTTACTGCATACTATTGCAGTATATCTCATCAGTAGACTATTTCAGGTTTTTTCATCTACTTAGTCTTGGTGTCTTCCAGTTTAATCTGAGTTTTGAAATTGATTGTCCCGCTTGGAAAAATCGTGTGGCTAAAAGTTTCACGATTGGATTAATTTCGTACTGCATTCCATATTCCGTCAATGCTGCGTTCCTACCCGTGTGCACGTATGCTGGTGGCAAAGGCAAGAGGCAGAGCCATTGGTGAGGAAAAGGGCTGCAGGAATGCATAACTGAGCGTATCTGGGTGTATGATTTCTATATAGGTGGATTAAATATTTAAAAGGTGAATAAATGGCACAAGGGATAAAATCCTTGAGAACAGTTTTGGGTTCATATTTAAATATGAGAGCCGGTTCAAAGTAAGAAACGCAGAGTGTCCAGTTGCTTCAACTTTTTCAATATTGCCTCTTAATCGTCGTATTGCCTAGCCTAAATGTATGTCAGCCTGTAAACTGAGAAGTGTTTATAGAGAACAAAAGGTCTTCAGTCTTTAATGACAGATGTTATGTAAATACAAACTGTTATTCCAGTAGAATATGTAAGTTTTGGGATCCAAAAATGGGAGAGAGCTGACAACCTCAAACAATGGAGATGCCAAACCCAGCTGTGTGCAGCCAAACCCCGCAGAGACAGCAGTCCGTAAAGGGGTCTTAGGGGAAAAGGAGCAAATAAAGCGAAATGGTCCCTCAAACCAAATAAATTAGAAGCAATAAGGGACAGATTTCTTCTCTTCCTACATAGCAGCTATCGATGCTTTTAATTTAAAACCACATATAAAACAAAACAGAGTATAGGTAGGGAAAACTGGAAGCTGAATAGTTTAATGCTACTGCCTGTTCGTGAAGAGCTAAATGATTTAATAATCAAGTTCTAGTGGCACTACCCAATGTCTGTCTTTAAAGCAGATTTATAATATAAGCAATTGAATGTCCTTTAAGTAAAAATTTTGTATCAATTTAGACGTAAGAGTGATCTCGATAGAAATTGGTTTAGCTTGTCTTATATATGTTCTCTTAAGGGGTTCCCTGCCATTTGCCTTCATAGCTGTGAGAGAAATGGTCTGTAAAAGAGCACCGTGACCTTTGTTAGGCTAAAGGCCTCTAAATATTTAATGTTCTTTACTGCAAAAATTTGTAGATTCATGAGTGTAGAAAATGTTTTCTGTCCCAGAGACCCATTGGCTCAAGGAATTGGTCTCGTTAGGCGGCTGTTTCCGATCCAGCCCAGACCATAACTGTTTGACCATTTGGCCTGAGTGAATTGTATCTTGGGGAGATTATTTCCCGGCGAGTAGAGACCCATTTAAAAAAAAAATTTGCTAATGTGGACACTACCTTTGTTGTTTGTCTCAGAAAGGCTAATGATTGTATAAACATTAAAGTCTGTGTTCCCCTCCCTGGACCGTTCCCCGCAGTCGGGGCTCCAGCACTCCTGCCACTTTGCAGGCAAGAGTATGTGACTTGGGTTTTCTGTGCCACCGACCTGGCTTCTTTCAGAAACAAGACCTTTAAAGCAAAGAATGTGCAAAGTTCCAACAACAGCTTATTTATCCGTTCCTCAACGCTTCTGATTTCAGTAACGTATAGATAGCCATCTAAACTAGCAATCACACGGATGACCAGTATCCCGGCAGCTTAAGAATGCATCACCAGGGCAGAGGAGGCGGATACAAAATTTGAAAAGTTTTAAATATGCTGTAGTATTTTCTTTAGTCATGAGTTGTAAACCCTCTAGAATGAAATCATTTCCTTCTCTGCCCAACAGAAGTTTTGTGACGGCTTTTTGGAGGTTTTCTGTTGCAGCATTCAGCTTCCAAAGAATATGTTGGCACTACTAGATGTTCGCTTCTCTTCAACCTCTTAGAAGGTTTAACTATATGAAGCTCAGCTGAGTTAGCAACCAAAGCATTTCTTAACTGACAGCTGAGAGCAAGTAAAGAAATTATGCTGAGGCACTAATTAAATTACTAATTTTATAAAAATAGATCATGCTGAGATACTAGGAGGACTTTTTTAATGTATATAAGCTCTACTTTTAGAGTTAAAGAACAGGATATAGAAGTTTTTTGGAACAGAATATTTAAAGAATAGGACTTCTAAATGCCAGGGAAAGTAAAAGTCACCCCCAACTTCGTGTCATGTAGCACATTTAAGTAATGATAATTGTTGTGCTGTGGAGAGGCAAAAAGTTTTGTTATTTTACCTAAAATGTCACTTAGGATGGAGCACCCAGTCAACACAATTTACTTTATTGGAAATCTGTTGTCATAGAATGAGATCTATTTAAAATGGGAAAAAGAAGATCTAGCGAAAATACAGCACGGGAGAAATTGGCTGTGTCGGGTTGATGTTAATTGTGTCAATATAGGAGATGGAAAGGGTGGTATTGATGGAGTATATCTTCTAATGAGGTTGAAAGTTAACCAGAATTTAAACTGGGTCATATGGGGAAATGACAATACAGAAACATCTGATGCAAAGGCAGCCTGTGAAATAGAGTTACAGGACAGAGCGATTCTCAGTCCGGCCGCGGCAGTGGCAGGTGCCTGCCACAGGGGAATGGTATCTGCGTCGTAATCAGTTTAGAGTGTTAAATAACAGAAAACCAGAAAAAAATGTGTTTGAGTCAGATAAAGACAGAGGTGGCGACTCAGTTCTGTGCTATTTCCTGCCTTACCCTTTCTACCGGTTTATTTTCCCTGTAGGAGAGGATCCAGAAACTCGGCGGTTACGAACTGTGAAAAACATTGCCGATCTTCGTCAGAACTTAGAGGAAACGATGTCCAGTTTACGAGGAACCCAGGTCACTCACAGGTAATGCCATGACTTTGATTATAAGAAAATGGAAATCATCATGCTCTTAATTGACATCTCGTAGATCTGGCTGGGTTGCATGCTTGAAAAATGATGACCACTGACAGTGGAAGGTGCTGATCTTGTACTTTTTGTCTTTAAAGCACAAATTCCGAATAATGTCCGGTATTTATTGAGGTGTATAATGAGTAATTGGTGGCGGTAGGTTGTATGCAGAATCAAAGGTGGAGAATCATCAGTGCTTGTTAAATGTGTTTAGGTGATGTTTGAATATAGGTTACAGTTTAAAACGTTTCTTCATCTTACTCTTGGACAACTTCAGTGCATTACACCCCTCTCCCCCGATGTGTAATATTTTGTTTAAATAAGCAGGTGAACTGTGCTTGACCCACTTAGATAAAGTGCATAACTTGAATTCCTGACCGATCTTTGGAGAAACAATTTTTTCGAATATTATTAGTCATCCATGTATATAACTGCTTTTTCTTTGTAAGGCAGCGTTTGGAAATCTTCAGCAATATTTAAAATATGCTCTAAATAAACAACGACTGTTACTACATTTCAACATTCTGTGACTCGGACCTTTTCAGTGCTGAACAGGCAGCTTGGCAGAATAAGCTGTTTGGCCCTAACGAGGTCAGGGTCCTACTTAATGCTCGGTGCCTTATGGACTGCAGCCCTAACGGAGTTCATGGGGGGAACACTTTGTGTTTTGGCTTTGCATCTAAAACTGCGAAGATGAACTCCCAATGCTCTTTTTCTTTTCAAGTCTTAATTAATGTGACAGCTTATTACGATTTAATTACTGTCATCGGCGGATACGTAGCTTTTTGCAATGTATATGTACCATTACATTGCGAATAGCACAGCGCTGCTTATTTTAACAAATATCCACAGTAAAAAAAGAAATACCACTACGTTAATCGAGCAGGAAGGGAAAAGGGGAGTTCCACGTGGGTAAGGGAAGTTGCATCTGTGGATTAGATGCAACTGAATAAGCCACAACCACGCTGTGAGTGTTCAGCGTGTAGGGCCTTGGAATCTACACGCGTCACCTGAAGTCTCGTGGTGTAGCGGTCCCATTTTTAAGGTTCCATTTAGCAGTGTACATTTAATCAAATGCAGTTATTTTTTTAAGCACGTTGGAAAATACTTTTGACAGCAATGTCACTGCTGAGATAAGTGGTCGCAGCGTTCTCAGACCGTACTAGGTCACTGTGGGAAGCGATGCAACATATTCACGGTCTCAGACGTGAAGAATGGAAGATTTCACATAGCTGACCCTTGTCAAAATCTGTATGTACAGGCTGTGAGCTAAAATGCTTTTGTAACCAGAGTTCTGTATAAATATTATCAGTATTTTTGCAAAATATATTAAATTCATGAATATATAAAATATATTTTGAAAAATAAATTTGTTTTGCTTTTCTTATTATTGCTACCATCTTGATGTGGGACATGTCTCCAGAGTATTAGGACTTGCATGAATGCAGCCAAAAAAAGAAAATGTATCAGAAAAATAATACTTCAGTTGGTTTTCCTTTAGTCAGCTTAATATCCTACTCCCTTGCCTGGGGGGGGGCAAAACCACGGCATGATAGGGTTATATTTGATTAAAGATGAAAAAATTCTGTTTTGATACTGTGGATAATCCATTAAAAAGTTCCTACTTGAGTCTTCTCGCATGTACGTTGAACGCTTGGTGGCCTGGGTGCCAAGAGTACCATGATTTAAGAACAGTGTTGGAGGAATGGACCTAACTCTCTCAAGGCGTTGTAGGAGGTAAATTCTTTTAGTGCTCTTAATTACAATCTGTACCGTGGTGCATGTTCAGGGTGTAGGGTCTTGCAGTCACCTGAAATCTCAGAATCCCGGGTAGAGCAGGCCACGTTCAATCAAATGCATATTTTTTATTTTTTTTTTTATTTTTTAAGCACGTTGGAAACTACGTTCGACACCAACGTCACCACCGAGATAAGTGGCCGCAGCATCCTCAGCTTGACAGGCCGGCCGACCCCTTTATCGTGGAGACTGGGGCAGTCCAGCCCCCGCCTGCAGGCAGGCGACGCTCCATCGATGGGAAACGGGTACCCTCCGCGAGGGAACGCCAGCCGCTTCATCAACACGGAGTCGGGACGTTACATGTATTCGGCACCTTTGCGGAGGCAGCTGGCATCCCGAGGTAGCAGCGTCTGCCACGTGGACATCTCGGACAAGGGAAGTGATGAAATCGATCTGGAAGGCATCACCATGGATGCCACCGGCTATATGAGCGATGGGGATGTGCTGGGCAAGAATATCCGAGCTGATGACATCACCAGTGGGTCAGTGCCTTTACTTTTCTTCTTAAATACTATATTTTATGTGATTCTTGCATTGTGTTTAATGATGCTGTATTCCTGTGGATTATTTGGAGAAAGAAGAAAAAAAAAATATCCCCAAAGATATTCTACTGGTTTTAATAAGCATTTGGAGGAACAACTTATTAGTACAGTTAAATTTATTCAGGGGGGTTTAAGCACATGATTTAAGTTTTAAGTGCGTGTTAAAAAAATATTCCTGTATGTGAACATACTCTTGCACATGACGAAACGTTTTCCTGAAACGAAGTTCGTTGTGGTCCTCACGCATGCTGCAATATTCTTTTATGCCCACAAGATGGGGAGAGCGAGGCATTTTCGGTACTGCTGAACCTTTTTGCTCTCTGAACTTTTAGGGGACAGTTCACTGGAAGGAAATGAGTTTACATCTCTGTGTAGGGTGAAGTAGTTGTACACGCGAAATAAAATCTAAAGAACGCGTTAGTGTGCAGAAATATGAACTGATAGACAATAATTAACAAGGTTTTACATCAACATTTTACCTCTGCCTTGACTGGAAAAAGCATTTGTTCTTTGCTCCGAAGTCACTATTCAATTCAATATGTCCATTTTCAATTCTTTCTAGAAAGTACAGTCATTTTTTTATAGCTCAAATACATGAGCACTATATTGATGTTAAAACTGATCTTTGAGATGTAAATGTCACATTTATTTTTATGGCAGCCTTTTCCCTGTCTGGCCATCTTACATTCTTTGCTTTTCTGTAATTTTTTTATGAGTGACATTTCTTGTAGCATTGGCTTATTTGGAAGATTTAGTGTCTCTTACTGAAATAGAAAGCTGGAATCCAGCTGCTGCTTCGTCACTAACTTCACCGGTTAAGTTACGCGATCTGGAAACCTCCATTCTGTCCGTTGTGAATATTTGGATGTTTTCACACTGTTCTTTTTGAAGTCAGGCACTTTGTTTTTAATTCTTCGTTAGGGAAGCATATAGTAAAGAAGCTGATGCGAAAAACGGTGTAAAATTCTATTTTATATAAAGCACCAGTAGCTGTTGCTGCATTAGTAATGCATCGTATTACCAAAGCGCCTGGTGTTTTCCTCAAATAAGCCAGCTTATAGGTGAGTTTTGCAGTGTTTATTGTATTAATAGTTACTGCTTTTTCTCTGGACTGTGACTTTTATTCAAACTCATGGCTGTAATTTTGGTCTAGAAGTGAGGAAAATAAATTCCGAGTAGCGCCGTGGTTTCTATAAACCACCTGGAGTACGAGCTGAGAAGTGTCCCTGGCAGAATTGTGTCACTTCAGGCTTCTGCTGCTCATATCCTAGAGGAGCCCCAGTCTTTGCAGATCTTGACTTAGTATATAAAGTTCAGATTCCAGGTTGAGGAAAAGGAAATAAGGAAGCTGTTGAATTTATGAATGGTATTTCCAGAGAAGTGCGTGGCTTCACTCATCTCTGTGTTATCATTTCCTTTTCTGTGTCATCCTGTAGGGTAAAAAAACCCAGAAGTCTCCATAGTCTGAAAATACAAGAGTGGTCTTTAGATTCTGGGTCGAAGGGACTAATAATGTAATAAAATGCTTTTGCCAGTTGGTACCCCTATCACCGAAGCAGTGAGTTATATACCAAGAATAATACCAGGAATAGTGAATGTAACATTTTGCAGAAGAGTCGTGTACTCCACAGCAGCTCACTCCTAGTAGCCTTGAGTGTTAGAACATCAGCCTTGAGCATTAGAACATCTTTAGCTGAGTACCTGACTCTTATTTCCAACTAGTTTTTAAAGAAGGGAGCTAACTTTCAATACTTACTCATATAACCAGCCCACAGATTAATAAATGAGATGTCAGTGTAAAGTTCTTAGGACAAGAAGTTATGCGTACAAATGTCTTTTCCACATCTTTTGCCGTTAGCCACAAAAGCCTATTTCACTAAATAATGTGAGTTGGTTTATTGATTTATATAGCACCGTTGTAGTCATTGACTAAGTTCCAAGGGCGGAATCTGTATTGTAGGTCAATCCATCGTCAGAAAGATCCAGCTCCATTTCCAGGTTATGGGCAGGGTTTGGAGACTGGGGGGTTTGGAGGTCCTCTCATTGCTGCACCGGTGGGCATTTGAAGGGAGCGTTCCCGAAAGCAGCCCTACAATGTTGGGGTTACACAGTCTGTGGAGAGTAATCATGTGTGTGGATTCCCTAAGAAGGGAGTATTGCAGTAGTGAATTGCAATAACAGCATTGAATAAATTCCAATATCAATGAAGAGAGACAAAAAAATGAGGGTGTTCCCTTTGGTGAATCTCACTGACGCCTAATAATGCTGGATTGCCATCTCCAGTATGAACAGATGTTTTGGTAGCCTGCTTCATGAGTTATCTTCCCCAATGTTGGTTTATTCCCAATAATAAAAAAATAGGATAGCCTTGTGTCTTTGCGGGAGAGGAATAATACACCGCTTAGAAATTGGAAGGGTTGCTTGTAAAGAAAGCGTCCGTGCGACTTGCTGCAGAACAAATCTCCGAGATCAGCGTTAGGGCGAACAGGCCCGATATTTCCAGAAGCTGAGTTACAGTCAGCACAAGAGGGCATTTATAGCATGAATAGCTCTTTATTAGCTGGTATGCGTTTCACTTTGTCATTTTTCAGAATTGCTACAATCCTGCAGTCTGAAAACCTTGGATCTGTGTTTTCGTTGGCAAACCGATAGGGAAGGAAGCCAAAATATTTGTTACAGCCAAAATAAATCCAATAGCCAAGATAAACTATTTTAGCCCTGTGATCCTGATGCTTTCTCTGAAATGTACTGGGTCATGGGAAGTTTCATTTGGCCTCCTTTAATAAGTCTGCTCAAGCAGAGCTCTGGCAGACACCAGGACTGCTTTCATAGGGCTAGAAAGAGTTATCTTTTCCGAATGGGCAGAAAATACCTCTTAAACTATGAAAGTCTCCAAGGGGGTGGATGAAAGGTAGCAAGTGGTCTTGTTGTGGGAGCCAAAACATCAACCGAATGACAAAGCAACTTTGGCAGTAAGGTGAGTGAGCTCGGGGCTTCAGAGTCTCATCAGAAAGTGGCACCTCAAAGCCCACAGCTGTCTCACCTATCCACTCCAAAGATTGTTCCAGATGGGGACATGAACTCTCATGGCTTTTTTTGGGTTTGTCCAGAAGGTTTTGTCCCCTTTAGTCTCCTTCTAGATACTAACATACGCATTCCTACCTCTTTTTGTCCTTTTTTTCCCAGTTCTCTCTAATGAGTTGTACAGTTAATTTCCTTTTTATCTGTCCTTAGAATGGAGCAACAGAGCTGTTGGTCAGAAAGGCCTTTTAAAATTATTTTCATTTAATTTCATTAATCCTCTGCCCCTGTTTTCATTACCCGAGTGTGCAGCTTTCTGTGCAGAATTAACAGCATGGATATACCAATTAGTGCTGGTCACAAATTTTCTCAGGAAATGGCTTTGGGTCCGCGAACACAGCTTGTCAAAACAATTTTTTGCAGAAGCATGGCCGTTCCAGCCATGTTCCAACAAAATGTAGAATTGATGATTTGACAACTCGGCCGCCCTAGAGCTTGAACTTCAAGGCAGGGCAGATGTGAGCAGCCCCCGTGCATGGACCGTGGGTCTCCTGTGTGCCAAGCTGGGCTTCAGGGTGAGCCCAGCTCATTCTTTGGAGTGTATCTTATCAAGAAACGTTACGTAGTGACTCTCTTATACCACAGTTACCCAGCCTAGCAGTGAACTGCTCCTTCGGCTGTTTGAGGACAGAAGGGGCTCAGCCTGCATACAATTCTTATGTGGGGGCCCCCAACATAAGGACGTGGACCTGTTGGAGCGGGTCTAGAGGAGAACACGAAGATGATCAGAGGGCTGGAGCACCTCACCTATGAAGACAGGCTGAGAGAGTTGGGGTTGTTCAGCCTGGAGAAGAGAAGGCTCCGGGCAGACCTTATAGCCCCTTCCAGTACCTAAAGGGGCTCCAGAAAAGCTGCAGAGGGACTCTTTGTCAGGGAGTGTAGCAATAGGACGAGGGGTAACAGTTTTAAACTGAAAGAGGGGAGACTTAGATTAGATATGAGGAGGAAATTCTTGACTGTGAGGGTGGTGAGGCACTGGCCCAGGTTTCCCAGGGAAGTTGTGGCTGCCCCAACCCTGGAGGTGTTCAAGGCCGGGTTGGACGGGGCTTTGAGCAACCTGGTCTAGTGGGAGGTGTCCCTGCCCATGGCGGGGGGGTTGGAACTGGATAATCTTTAAGGTCCGTTCCAACTCTAACCGTTCTGTGATGTTCAGGGGCCCTATACTAGAATTCTGCTTGCAGCGGCCTTCCGCAAGTGCAATGGCTGTTGTAGGGGGGATACTTTTTACCATTTTATTAACGTTCCCCATTTATTTGATGCTTTGGGGACGCTACTTTATCATTCCAGATCTCTATTTCCACAACCTTTTAATGCGTTTGTGTGCGTGATGCTCATGGGATTATGGTTCCTTCTTGTTTATTCAAGCCTTTATGCTCCCCAGGGATCTTTCTACAAGCAGGTGAATTGGCAACATCAATGAAAGGATGCTAAAGGGGAGAGCAGGCCACGCTGGGCTGGGGAATCAGGCTTTACCCCCTGCTTCTGCTCAGGTCAATCAGCCCACACAAAAGAATCGTGCCCTAGGTAGAAATCACATTTGTGGTGCAGAGGCCTGTCTGCCCTTGAGTAACATGGACCAAAACTAGCGTTGAAATAGGGTTCTGTTGGGAGCTGAAATTCAGTAGTTATATCTGTTAGGAGGCAATGAAGAGTTTGATATGAAGAGCTGAAATTGAGGACTGATTTCGTTGCGTGCTGAATAGTGCAATCGATACTTACAGGGTTCTTTTGTCTCAGTTGCTTGATTTTGTCCTGTATCAGTCAGACATCTCATCTTTTTGAGATGTCAGGGTCATATGTGGCGTAACAGACCTTCCCTTGGGTGAAGGTTTTAGAGAGAAAAAAAAAAAAAAAAGGAAGACTATGCAGTTTGCTGCTAAAGGGAATTTGTTCTTGGTAACAGCAGTTAAGAGATACCGTTTGCTTCTAAGCTGTCTGCAACAGCAATGGTTGATGGTGCAGGTAACGTGTGGCTGGCTAGAAACCAAGAGTGGCTGAGCTAACCATGGTCTGAATGAGAACCTGTTCACCCTGTACGTTGACTGAATGCTAGCTATAGTCATTTCTGACCTATTTTTTCCCATGGCGAATCCCCACTGTATTTTTTCTGCACACTTTTGAGTTAGTCATTTTACTGGATGTTGCACTTCAAATGGTATGATTTTAGCAATAAGATTTCATCTAAATACAGTGGATGGGCAAAACTGCTTTCCTTATATGGCTATAACACTTCAACATGACTAAATCGTTAGGAGGTTTATTTTATTTTTCTTCTCCGTTTGAGCAGAGTGTTTATTTGAACTGCCTTTTATCTTGTTAGGACTGGCTTCTTACATTTTGATCTTTTAACATTGCAGAATAGTAGCTATATGTGGTAAATAGATAATTAACACAAATAATGAAGGGGTCCGGCAAGCAAACTCAAAATTTTGACTTTTATGAAATGATATTAGGAAAACTTCATTTATGACTTCTTAGTAAACTACATTGAAACTGGTTCAGAACTAGCTTTTGGATTTGAAGTCATATATGTCCTGGTGCTGTGAGGATGAAAAGAAAATATTATGGCAGTGTTTAAATCAAAATAATATTCTTAGAACTGCACTTAAAGATCTTTATAGGAGACATGGCTAAAATATTACATAAGCATTTTCAGTGTTATTGACGTTGTGTATTATTTCTAAATATTCTTAAATTCTTAAACCTTGCACTCAGTTCAGGAACAGTTCTGTTGTCAACTGCATCACTAAAACAGTGTTTGATCATTTATGACAAATTGCATCTCAGATACCATGCTCTCATAGAACTTCTCTTGCAGTGTAGGATTCAGTGTAGGAAGACATCCTAGGCCTATAAGTCATAACCGTAGAGATCCACTAGAATCAAGCTTTTTATTCAGTATACTGCTAAAAGGGCCGCGTTAGGTCATATGTGGTGTTTGTCAGTAAAACGAACTCAATATTTGTGGTGTGTTGTATTTTTTACTTACTTGTACGTACTGTCTTACTGTCAATGACTACCAAAATACCTGTTAATAGCTATTATCCCACTCTGGGCTTGTTTCTGTAATAAACACCTCAGCAGTGTTTGAACTGCTGCTTCAGTGCCAACAGTTTTTTGTAATTTGAGCAAAAGGACAGCTTCTAAAAGACAAAATACGGTCCCACTCTGGGTCTAGCCAGTAGAGGGAGATGCAATCATACGCACTTTGTCGATACGGATCATCTGCAGGGAAGGAGTAGGCATGAGGGAGTCGAAAGTCGCTGTAGAGTAACTCTTCCTCCGCTGCTGACTCTGCTGAGAACCTGTGGAGAAGCCGCACTCCCTCGTTATTTCTCTTTGGTCACAGGTCGTTCTTCTCCCTACCAAAATTAAAGAGGAAGATGGAAAATGGATTGCTTGTTCTATCACATATTTCTACGATTTTCATGGAAATAGACTCTGAGAAGGATTTAGGCATTTAAATCAAAATTGGCATATGTCAAACCCCATTCAACAGCTGCCTGATTCTGCTGGAACTTCAGCTTGCTTCAGCCTGGCAGCCTGATGGGTGTGATTGTTGTCCTCTTTTAATTCATAAATTGCCACCCATGTTTCACTGGGGTCCAGAGCGGCAGTTGCACACCTGAGAGGATTTGACCTCTTGCGTGTTTTCCAGTCTTGTCTACCTCATTTTCACAGGTTACGGTCTCTGGTCACCTCTCCCAGGATGGGTCATTCATTTTAGGTTAGCGAATGACTTGGGTAAATTTCAGAAACCAGCTGGGAATTGCAACCTCAGAGCTTAGTCCTTCCTCCTTCCAAAAGCCATAATGGCTGTGCTGTGATTTACTCTCCTTTGCACGGGTGAACCTTCCGGTGTAGTGACCCATTTGGGCTTCACTGCCCACTGGCCAAGCTCCAGTAAGGTGGATGGCTGATGCCCTTTCCCATCCTCTGGAGAGCATTTGGTCCGGCGTTAGTGTTAGGTTAGTCTGGTTGTCAGCTGAATTCTTCTGTGCGATGAGTAATGTGGATTTTAATCCCCTCAGACAAAGAGTGGGAGCAAATTTGTTTAATTACCCTTTTGTGCCGCTCACCTTTAATCTGGGTATGCTGGACATAGATTTGGGCTAGAGAGGATTTGCCATAGACCCCCAACTTCACATCTGCTACGGCCTGACTCCTGCATACAGGCAATGCTCACAGCTCTGAGCCGAGCCCTGCAAGTCACACAATTTAAGATTAACTCGACGGTCTCACCAGACTGAACTAAACCTGCACAGAATTAAAGATTTATTTGGGGAAAAATGTGCAAAATGGCAATGAATATAGTTAAGCAAGATTGCATCTTAAAAATAATTAAGCTTTTACTGGTCAACTGGTCACAAGGGGAAAAAATGCTGCTAATCCTAATGAGTCCTAATGCTGTAATGAAGCCCTCACGTCTCCTAGCAAAGTCATTGAAGAGTCACTGCCCAAATTCCTCTGTGAAATCCAGGGAGGATATGTCCTAGTCTCTTCCCATGAATTTTCTCAGGTCTTGCTGCCTTCTTGTACATGTTTTAATCACCTGGCTTCTTTGAAGCCTGCTTTGGTGTCTGTTAATAGTTAATATTGGCATTTGAAGTTTCTCAGTGCCATAGCCAGAGTTCTTCAGGATACAGTGCTCCATTCATTTCTGAAGGGCCATTCAACTCCAAGATAGATGAAGAGGAGTAAGTAAAGCTTTAACCTGTCCTTTCTTCTCATAAACAGCCTAAAGAAAGGGGAACAAATTGAGGCAAGCAAGGAGAACGTGAAATAACATTTATATTTAATATAAAAATGTCAATACAACCTTATTGTACTAACTCTAGTTTTGGGAAGCCCTCTTACCTTAAACGGATGCTTTTCAGTGCCTAATCTGTGTCATCGTCTTGGATGGGCTGACTAGATTTGTAAAAGAGGTTTTAAAATGACAGCGGAGCAAGCCTCTTCTGTGAGAGGAAGGTGAATGTAAGGTTAAGGTGTGTTTGGCAGAAAGGTTGAGCGAGCGTTGGGAAGAGCATCACATACTAGAAGAGATGCAGTGATGCGAGAGGTGCTTTCTTTCAGTCTAATATTCTTCTCATGCATACTGACAGTTCCTCTTCAACTGCACCTGTCTAAGACTGCTAATTCCACAGGACAATGGTTTCTTCAGAAGCTTGATAAGAAGCTGGTGTCTTGGAGGGAACAGATGTGGGGCATGTATGAGGTTTCACCTGTAGCGGGTGGCTTCTGCCCTGGTTGCCCTTACAGACTATACTGTCCTTGGAATTCCTTCCCTTAGCAAATGCAAGTTTTATAGTAACAAGCCTGCAGACTTCCTGAAAGGGAGACCCAGCTGAGAAGGCATGTAGAAATACATTTACCTCTGGGCAGCAGCGACCAAAAATTGTTATCTGATGGCTGCTGAATGCCTTATGTGCTAGGCAGTCTTAAAACATCTCCAAACAGAAAAGTATCCGTTTCACAGAAGCCACTTCTTTCTGTAAGTTGTCGTCTTTTTTTCCCCAGAAAAAGGTCTGAGGATTAAGTAGTTAACAGGGATGAACTTCTTTTGCTTCTAAACTGGTTTGGACAGTGTGAATAAGCATCTACCATTCACGTTGTTAGTGCTTTAGAGGTTTCTTCAAGTAAACTATGAAACTAAAATACACTTATTAAGTTTTGCATAATCTCATTTTGCCTGTCTTACCTGTTAGTGGAACAAGTATCTCCTTCTTCCCAGCAGTGATTTGGATTTTTGAGACTGCAGGTCACTTACTGTTTTTTTCTGGGTTTACTCTGTGTTCGTCTTTGAGCATCTTCAAAACAATTCATAGTTCATTCATTAGTTTGTTAATTGCAAATAGTTACTGATTATTAGTAAAAGTCTAATAATTTATATATTATAGACTGCCTTAAATACAAAATTATATTTTAAATGATATGAGCAATAGGTTTGTGCTTCTATGAACTTGAAAGGTAATATTTGGTGTGATGTTAGGGATTTGGGTATTGTATTAGCAGTCCCAACCTGAAACCTCAGGACCTAATCCCGTTCCTGAATGCCTTTGTTGAAATTCACGTGGATCAAGAGTGGAATTTAAACCAGCCACAGGCTTGTAGACGGGGCATGTATTCAACCCTTTGGCTAGAGAGATGAAGTACTGTGCTGATGTGGGGGGCATTAGAGTGGAGAGCGGTCAGGCAGGCATAATGGATGGAAGGACTTGGGAGGGAAACACAGGGAAAGATCATATGGTCCAATTCCAATGTCATGACAGAAAATGCAGACCAAATTCATACTAACCTGAGAAGTTTGGGGTTGTCATCATCTTGCTGTTAGGCTAACATTTCTTTTAAAATCAGATTTAGAACAAATTCCTGGTTGCAGTAACAGGTTTGTTTTGATCACATTTATCGTATTTCAGAAACAGCACTGGAGAATTTTCTGCTGTTGGTGGTTTTTAGCGACTGGCAAAGTTAAACTCCTTCTTTGATGCTCAAAGCTTGTCGTTCGTCTCAGTGGCCAGTCCGGCCCAAACCACAACAGCCTCTTGATCTCGTTTAACTGACTGTAATGACGAGGCAGACGAAGCCTACTGAAAGTAAACACTTAAAGGGAAACATTAAGGCTATGAGTGTTATTGCTGCAGCTAAAAGAGAACACTCCTGAGTGTCAAAGCGGATGTTGATGCATGGAATAATCCAAAAGCTATAATTCCTACAAGCTTTTTGTTTCTTCAGGTTTCAAGCACTTGGGTTGCTGGGCAAGTCTTCTGCTAGGAGGCGCCTGGGCAGCTATTTCCACACTAACCTTGAACCAAAAGCACCAAGAGGGAGGCAAGAGCACCTGGGCTGCCAGAGTCAGCTCCAGTTTTGGGCCACGTTGCTGCTCTCCTGCTTGCGGGTTTGGGATTACGGAGCCGTGTGATGCTGAGCAGATCAGGGTAGGCTTGCCCGGTCTGTTGTGCGCTGCTGACTTACCTGCTGCTCCTTCTCTTCCTAATACTTAAGTAAGAATGCCTGTCCCTGGGCTATCTATTTTCAAAATTGGAAAATTCATATTCATACATTAAGGAGTGAAATGACTATATATGAAGTGGTAGAGTTGTCAGACCATAAAAGTAGGTGTGCTGTTGGCTGGCTGTATCCATCAGTAAGTAGGGAGTGTGGACAGAAGTTAAGTGACTCAGACCGCTGGATTTTACTGATCCCTGGCATAACCTGTTCCTGTTTCCCCCGTGTGCCTTTGAGGAAAGGGAAATATATCACTTCGGCATCAGAAATATCCTAAAAATATTGCACTTGGAAGGACTTATTACAGCATTCAAAATTTAGAGGCACAGAAAGGGTGTATTTGGCTGAAGAAAAAAGAAGCTTAAAGGTCCGGGTTGTCCAGGGAACTCCAAAGCAAATGACTTTATGCCTGTAATACAGGGCAGGGAGCCACTTTCTCATAGAAAAAAAGTGTCACCTAGAAAGTGGGCTGTAATTTCCAGTTGTGTGTTAGAAACGCATAATACTGCTCTTGTTTAACCTGGGTCTTTTCATATTAAAAGTAGTGTGTTTATTTTTCTTTCCTTGCTGATGAAGAGTGAAACTATGGAGATGAGTATTAAGCATTAATTCCTGGAAAGATTAGAAACCCCCTTTAACCAACGTCATCGCTGTCTCCCTGTCCATTCATTAAGTATTATTATATTCAACTTAAATTAAAGGCAGTCATTCCCCATTGACTGTTGGTACCATCCCTAAAGCATCTGAGCTATCAAACTTTTTGAACATGTAGAGTTTACCCATCTGTATAAAAGTCACAGAGTCTGGATACTACACCTTTTCCCAGATCATATATTTAAACTTTTTCTTATTTTGGGGCAGGTAGAAAAATACTTTGAAGTGCTTGTTTTGCACTGAATGTGCGAAAGAGTTTCTACGATTCATGAATCTAGCAAGGCACGCAGCACAAATTTGTCATGTATTTTAAGAAAAAAAGTCAAAGAAATTACACCTAATTGATAACTGGCCTAATACAGTTGTTTGGACTGCAATGGATTGTTGTGTAGGAGAGGCTGGTATACTGGCATTCCATATCGTGTAAATGTGTGGTAGGGCAATAAATCCAGATAGCGTTGAGTACTGTTAGAATTATATGCGTGCAGGATAATATTTCCTGGTTTTATTCCTCCCTGAGGAAGACTGTCTTTACAAGATTGTCTTTAGAAAAATATGTCTTCATGATATTCTCCTTTGTCATAAAGCAAAAATCTGCTGCAATAATAATGTTGTGTTTGTAAAGGCAAGATGGCTTCTGAGAGCCAAGACAGTTTTAAGTTTGATAATACCAAAATGAGTGGGGAAGTGGACACTTCGGAAGAGAGAGCCACCCTGCAGGAAGACCAGGATAGGCTGGAAGCGTGGGCTAACAAGAAACTTGTGAAGTTCAACAAGGACAAGTGTAAGGTCTTGCACCTGGAAAAACATAATCCAGGAGCACAGCACGGGCTGGGATCTACCCGGCTGGGGAGCAGCTCTGTGGAAAGGGACCTTGGTGGACAACAAGCTCAATATGAGTGAACGGTGTGCTGCTGCAGCAAAGAAAGCCAATAGGGTGCTGGGTTGTATCAACAAGACCATCACTAGCAGAGATAAAGTCATTAGCCCGCTCTACTCGGTGCTTGTCAGGCCACACCTGGAATACTGTGTTCAGGTGTGGTCCCCGCTATACAAAAAAAGATGTGGACTGTCTGGAGAGAGTCCAGAGAAGGGCCACCAAAATGATCAAAGGACTGGGAAGCCTGCCATATGAGGAAAGGCTGACAAAATTGGGTTTGTTCAGCCTCGAGGTCAGAAGGCTATGGGGACACCTTATCACAACGTTCCAGTGTTTAACAGGTAGCTACAAAGAAGATGGAGACTCCCTTTTTACAAGGAATCACATGGAAAAGAGGAGGGGTGATGGGTACAAGTTAGTCCTGGAGAGATTCCGATTGGGCAGAAGAGGAAAATTTTTCCCAGTGAGAACAATCAGCCATTGGAATAATCTCCCCAGGGAAGTGGTGGATTCCCCAACATTGGGTGCTTTTAAGATTCAGCTGGACAGGGTGCTGGGCCATCTGTCTAAACCATGCTTTTGCCAAGAGAAGGTTGGACCAGATGATCCTTGAGGTCCCTTCCAACCTGGGTATTCTATGATTCTATGATTAAGTTTGAAGTGATGAAGGGGAAGGAAAAGAAATTAGCAGCTGGAGGTTTGTGGCACCAGTAGCTTTTAATCTCCTCCAGACGAACCAATAGATACTAGGGATTTTTTGTTTTTTCATTTATTTTAAATTTTTTTTATTGTGTGGGTTTTTTTCTCTATAGAATTTAGAAGATGGTACCTCCCCTTCATCTTTCACCTCAGTGTTGCATGCAGGACTTTAGGCATCGTTGCTTTTGGCATCATTTTTGAATTAAACTTTCCCGGGTAGAGGACATTGCGTGTAATAAAAATAAGATATAAAGCTTTCAATCTGTGATTACACAAACCTGTTTCAAAATACAAAAATCTATCTTGTGTTGTTCTGGCATGTCAGAAACTTGTCCTATTGGCATAGTGGGTAAAAGTCATCATCTACATCTGTGCTTTTTTACAGGGCCTTGGGTTAGGAAAAACTCATGATCTTCTTGTCAAAGATGCCAAAGGTATCCAGCTTCCATTGACTTATGGAAGATTTATGAGTGCTTAAAACCACTGAAAATCCGACTGTTAGTTTGCAGTTTGATGCAACTGTAGGATTATTCTAATCTATCAGATTGCTGAGCGTTTGCTTAGAGGACGGAATCCATTGATGTTGGCGAAGAGGCTTTCCGTTGATTTCAGCATGGCTAACTCTTAGGAGTAACATGTTTCATTTCACGTATTCTGGGTAATGAACATGGAGGACAATCTATTTCAACTGTAGTTGATCTTTTTTATCAAAGGACTGGTCATAAGCCAGAAATCTGACAGCAAAGCCTGCATTTTCCAGTACGTGTACGACGGGTATTCATACAGAGACATGTTTCGTGTGCAGACAAGTATCTGCAATAAACCAATTAGTGTATGTACATTAGATGTTTTTGCAAAATGCTGTTTGCGTGTTTGGATAACAGTATGGTCTTAAGCTCCACTTTTCTTTCAATTTGTTTTATTTTAGTAGCTTAAGGAAAAAAAAAAATTCTTTTGCGATAAAATGTTTATAAACTATGCAAAACACAAGTTAGAATGCAAGACCTAAGGCGAATTCCATGTAAGTTACGGTGCAACTGCTCCTCTTGCTTTTTACAGTCTTCGTTTATGAGTCTGGAGAATCGTGCCCCCACGGATTTGCTGCACGGAGAATGCTCTTGTGTCTGACCTGAGTGGCTTAGCAACCTCTTTGTTAGACTCCCCAGGGAGACTCCTCGCTTGTTCCTGGGAAGGCCCCGTACAGATTTATACATCTAACTGAAACGCTGAGCAGCAGATTGTGCAAGGCTTCGAGACTCCTTACCACCCTGTTCTTATAAACGTAGTGATCAAATTTGACTTGGGTAAAGTACGTCTGTTGCAGTAACATCTCGCCAGCAGAGGCATTGCTGGCTGCAGCTCGGAGCATCTGTCCTTTCTTGCTGCGGATGAGGGCGTCTCGCTCTTAGGGAAAAAAGCTCTGTGCCTTGCTAAGAAGAAGGAAGGTGCCCTGTGTATCTGGATATTATTCTGTGGGCTGCTGTCGATTCACTAGGAGTGGCTAAAGGGTTAAGAGGATACAATCCCGTCAACTCCTAACCGGGTGAGGTATGTTACGTGTCCAACGATATGCCAGAGGCAGCGGCCGTATTGCTGGAGTTGTTAGGGTTATTTCTCTCTCAGGTGTGTGGAAATTTTTACGGCGCGTTTACACAACTGTCAGTGCTGTTCATGTTGATGTACCTGGGCTGAAGAACTGCTGGTGGTTGCGCAGAACTCGCTCCATGCCAACGTCTTGAGAGGCGAATGGGAATTGCCATTCTAGCTGGCATATGTCTGCACCCAGAAATACTTTAAGAAATGAAGCTAAACCAAGAGAAAAATCCTCCTGTTTTATTTTGACACTGTGAACTTGTTTACCTGTTACTATCATGAAAGGCCACAAAATATTTTAAAACATTATTTGAGATACCGACGTAGGCAGCTTGATGAGATGCTAATAAAGAGGGGAAGACTGGAGTAACTTCTTCATTTCAGTATTCATATACTAAAATATTTTATTCATAAGCTGAACCAAAGTAGTAGGTAGTTGTACGGTTTTTAAAACTTTCTTTTCTTGATTACCACCACATCCTGAAGTTACATTACATCACGGCTATTGCTGCCTGCATGGGTACAGACTTCAGCAAAAATGCTGGATGACACAGCCTGCGATATTGTGAGGAATTGTTGCTGGTGCTCAACAACATCTATTTAGTCTTGTCCACCAAGTGGTATCTCTGTTCACTTTATGGTTTGTTTTCCGTTTGTCTAAACTGGAAAGTAAGGAATATGCTGTCTTAGCAATTTGTGAAGTATCATATATACACCTAGCACTTCTTAATATCTAAGAATAGTAACACTTTAAATGCAGATGTCTTCAGGTCACAGTTGCAGACAGAATACAATGTAGGAGCCAAAAGAAGGTTGAAAAAAAACCTTTTCTTTCATGCTGCAACTTTGATTTCTCACAGAAAGCCTTGGGATACTCATTGTTCATGGACGATTGACAAAATCTAGGATGAATTCAATGTGATTTTTGCAGTTAACTTGTAAAAGGGTTGAGATTTCCATCGTGGTGTTTTAGCCCACAGAAAATAGTTCACGGTGGTATGAACCATGCGTTTTTTGGACAGGAAGGACTAATTAACGATAGCATTCACAAATATTAAATGACTTCCATCTAAGCATCCTTAATGAAAGTTAAGTATTCTTCCTTTGTCACGATTACATTGAAATTCAATTCTTATTGATGAGAAGAGAGTGCAAGATGTAATGGAGAACTATGAGAGGCAAAAAATATCTCCGATCTAATCAAGAATAAAGTTTTCCTCGCTTCATGCTCTGAGTAATAGTCTTCACTTAAAAGTGAGGAAATTGCAATATACGGTTAAAAACATGCAGAAGATGTTAGCTACAATAACATCTAAAAGTTTTATTGTTTTGCTAAACACGACGTTTTGTTTTGTTGTTTTGAAGGTATATGACCGATGGTGGTCTGGGCCTCTATACTCGAAGGCTGAACCGGCTGCCTGATGGCATGGCTGCAGTGCGGGAGACGATGCAGCGTAATACTTCCCTGGGGCTCGGAGATGCTGACAGGTAAGGTCTCACCCAGCAAATGCTCGCATATAACGGTGCATTTGATTCACGCTGTATCTAATGCGTATTGGATCTCTAAGATTAAATAGCTTTGGGAATTCAGATGCTGAATGCATGGATATAAATTTCTCCAGAGTATTTTAGGTTATACCTTCACAGAGGTGTCAGGATAAATGCTGACTTTATGTCTTCTGATTGCTTTGCTGAAATCTCATCTGGGTTTCTGTGGACAGGACGCAACAGAAGAAGATGTAAAACTATTTTAATAGTGTTTGAAATAAAAAAAGACCTAATTCTCTTCTCATTCCCGCTGGTTCTTCCAAGTCCGGTGGTTCAGTGTGAACAGTCAAGGCCAAAGATCAAGAATTAGGGGATTAAAAATTCACAATTTATGGGAGTGTGATAATAAAGGAAACTGGGGAGGTGGACAGTAATAAGACTTCTCTTCTGCTAGAGTTGAGATAAATGGGTTAAATATTTCTGCTTTTAATGGCATCAGCCTATAGCTGCCTCTTTCCCTTCCAAACCCAAAGCCTGATGAGTGTTACTGTTGATGTAGTAAGTGAACCGTATCCTTTCTCTTCAGTGAGGGGCCCCTAAGTATAAAATATGGATTTTGTGTTACAGATTTGAACTGATTTCTGAACTAAAAGGTTTTTTTCCTTTTTTGTTTTGTTATTGGTAATTCTTTCCTGGGACATAATGCAGTTGACTGAGTTTGATGTGACTGATACTTTCTTGATAGAGATGCGTGGATTACTAAAGAAATACAAGTGATGGAGAATCTAGCCTTTTTTTCAAAGAAAGCCATGCTAAATTTGCTTTGGTGTTCTCTTGATGTTAGTAAAGACCAGGATGGTAAATCTAAAAAAAAGAACTAAAACCTCGCAGAGAATCTCGGCTCAGATTCAATTACTCAGTCAACATATGCTTGCCAGTTGTAAAATATGCCTGGAGTTTTCAGGAGCTCATATCTGTTTCTGAAATTTGCAACTTGAAACCCTCCTGGTTGACCGTGGGTGGAGGCGTTGCCACCTGGTGATGCAACTGAAGACTAATCAAATATCATCCTCGTCTGTTGCTGTGGCTTCTGAACATTCGCCACGTTAACAAAAGCTATATGTTTACAGTACAGAATTGGTCTGGTATAAATTATATTGTTGTTTAAGTAGCAGTCAGCCTTCTGGAGAGCTACTGTCATTGATTCCTTCCCCCCTCTAATATTTTCTGTGCTTGCAACACTTTTCTTGGCACATAAATTATTCTCACGTTTATTTGCTAAGCTCCTTGCCTGAAGACACTACACACGAGGACCAATTAAGTACTTTCGACAAGAGAGAATATTGGTGTGTTTAAATATATTCCACTTAGAATGGGATTGTGACACACTGAAACGCGATCCCTAGTTTATGTCAATTGTTTCAGCTTTGAAAGTCATTCTTTCAGTTCACATGGAGGGGACGGACTTTACACACAATAAAGACTCTGTATGGCTGGCAGTTTAGCTGCAGCATGGGATCACAGAAAAATTACCCTTGGTCCCTGAGTTGGTGACATTATTATGTGTTGTTTTGATTTATTCTTGTCGATTTAGTACGTAAGCCTACTCACCTTATGCAGGAAATCAGAGTTTTCTGACAACAGGGCAGCCATTTAAAAATAGCTCCTCTTTGGTTGCTGGGTGATCATGTTGTACAGTTTAATTTAAAAAATTAATCTTGGTTTGAGCAGCAGTTTTCCAGGGTGAAAATCGGCGTAAGAAAAAGGAGTTGAATGAAACGCTGCAGTAATGAATCGCTTTCTTCATTCTGTGAGTGGCGTCAAGTAGTTCTGCTTTAGTGGTGCACCTAGAGAACGTATGAAGATTAAATTTAACTTGTTCAAAGCAGGTGTTAATTGAATGCACGGGAGAACGAGTGTGAAAGGCTATGAACCTTTGAGTGTAAGGTTAATCATTAAAAAGTTATCAGAGGAATTTTTGCAATTTGCTCACTTGTTTAGTTTCTTGTGTTATTAATTGTAGAAGTCGAGTTGTGAAGCTTTTACTCATTGGCTCTGGTAACATGAAGCACAGACCTTAGAAGGTACATTTTTCCCCTGCAGCAGGGATATCCAAACAAGGCAGTTTAATTTAATGCTTGATTGCAAGGTTAATGGAATCATTGCACGACACAGCTGAGCTTATTTATTCACTTCAAGACAATTTGTGTTTGCACAGAACAAAGGCATTTTTAATGAAAAAAAGGCATTAAAAATGCCTTTTTATTTAGTTTGTGACTCTTTTTTTTCAAAAAGGTTGCAAATTAGCCACCTATGGTTTTGTCTTTTCTATCTATATGGACTTCGTGTGTGCCATCTGATTATTTAAGTTGATTTCACATTGTCAGGCGCAGCTGCTTGATTTGGACTTAATTCTGCCCATACTTTCATGTATGTAACTTGCATTTATGAATACATGTAGATAAGAGGGAAAAAAATTGAAACTTAGAGTTGAGTAAATCTTTCCCTAATTGCTTACTTGTATAACCTGTTATTTAGATAACATAATTCCGACCTCTGCTGATTTATCATATCCTTGTGAATAGGACAGGAGACTGTATTAATGAATGCCTGTATTAATGAATGTGACCTTGTCAAGAGTAACTTTAATGCTGTTAGTAGGGAAATGTCTATATAACTTCTTTAAAAATCCTCAGTGATGAAGTGCATAAATAACTACTTCTGAGCATGATTGACTTGGATTGTTTCACTTTTTCAATTTAATTTGAGGTTGCGTGAATTATAAGTCTCTGCATAAGAGCGTAAGGCAGAAAAAGGTTTTCCCAGCTTCTGACTGTAAGGACCTTTCTCATCAGACAGCAGATTACGTTGTCTTGGTACGGCCAACAGCCACGGCATTGGTGGACTGTAGGTCAAACGCAGCCAAGGTGTCGAGCGTGGGTAGGATCGAACCGCTCTAAGAGTGTTTCTGTATCGTGGTTCAGATCTACGATGACTACAATGACAGTCTTGGCACACTCTTGTCACTCTGCAGGTAAAACAAGACCTTTTTCAGTTTAAGTCTCGGAAGGACTTGTGACTGCAGCTGGCTCCTGGCAGTCGGTAGCGTTTGAGTAGCGTTTCCTGCTTTTGGCAAGGTTTTTGGATAATCCCAGATGAGAATGTGGAACGAGGAGGAGGAGATGGACAGGAAGGAAGAATTGGAAGTGAAGCAGAAACTGAGCAGGAAGCCAGAGGACGTTCCATGCAGAGCATGGATATATCACTATTAATAAGAATGTCATTGAGTGCAGATTTTTTCAGATGCTATGATTTATAGTAATTTCTACAAATGGTAAAAATTATGACTTTCAAAAATAGCTGGAGTAGTATTTTGCTATTATTTTGCATTTTGTAAAAACAGATTAAGGTTATTTATATGTCTCTTGGCTCAGGTAGTAGAGAACGCTTCACGTTCATTCGTGGAGTAAAACCCTTAGACTGGAGTATGTTTATGTTCGCTAACTGCAATTTAATTTCTTGCATCCTGTTACAGTGATGAGATTACTAAAAAGATGGGTTAGTGTTCAGTGCTGGAGGGAGTTTGTTGGACTGCCTTCATGGCCATGGGAACTTGGATCACACTTCAGAAGAGCGGAAAAGCAAGTTGAAGCAAGTCATCAAGTTGGGGGCGATATTGGCCTGTTCTGAAAAGCGGGGAGAGAGGGAGATGCTGCTTTTCGAAGGAGGCAAATCCCACTGAAAGCAGAATTGCAGACGTGGTGCTGATGGGTATTGCATAAGAAGCTGCATCAAATTTTCTTCTTTTTAGGTGCTGCTTTATTGTAGACAATGGAAAAATGTTGTAAGAAAAAAAAAAAAGAAGGAAATTTTTGTTAAGATATTCTTTATGTAGTTTTATAATAGGATAAGACAGCTTTAAGTCCTGAGTGTTGCATTTTCAGTTTTTCCTCATAACTGAGACAACACAGCTAAAAGTAAATGAAGGTGTCTTCAAGTCCTGGCTTTGCAGATGAGGAGTTAAGTCCTCCATTCACAGAGAATATCCTTTAGCGATGCTACCCCATTATTACCCATCTCATTGTTACTGTAGTTTTGCTACTCTAGCAGTGGTATCCTGATGCATCCGAAAAGGGTAAAAACAGAGAAAATGTGTCTGGAACAGATGCATATAGACACATAGACTGGATAGCCTTTGTCTTAAAACGTTAAAACATGACTGGGTTACATCTTAAACTTCAGATGGACCCAACTGTTGTAAAAATACATAGAAACAGATATTCCTGTATTGTAATGGCAGTGGAATTCCCATCCCTTCTCTCGCAGCACCTCCTGTTCCTGCAACGCTCCCTCAGGAGTGTTGACATAAGTGTTGGTGGAGTTTCACCGTGAATGAACTTGCAGGGAGGTTCATCTGGTATGTTATGTGAATAGGTTTGTGGAGGGAGGATGTCCTTTGTGTCAGGAGAAAGAGTAACTCTATCCATTGAAGTCATCTACAGACCTCAGGAGATCTCAGCTAAGAAAGATGCTGCCGAGCTGTTACCACTCTACCAGGATGATTTCATGCCATCAGTTCACAGTTCCTTCGCTTCCAGAAAGCCCTGGCAATTGTGCTTGCATTCAGTTGTTACAATTAAAATAATTTGTAAATTCTACTTTTCCCATTTTTTCTTTGCTAGGACAATGCAACACCCCTATATAAGGATCCTAGATACTAAATAAGCATAGTTTTCTAGAAAATAATTTAAAAGTCTTTAAATCGTTTTAAGATAAAATAGATCCAAGAGTAAGTGCCAACACCCGAGCGTTCGTTGCTCGCTGTGCCTGTGCTGTGAGTCACTGCAATTTGTAAATATATGCCCATGTATAGTTGCTTAATAGCGAAGTCACAGGACTGGTGAGACTCTTCATGCCTAACAGATCTTCTGCTCTGCTTGACCATCTGTTTGGATGTTATCACTAAGTTCAAAAAAATGCTGCGGCTTCTAAATGTGCGAGGTGCACCTTGGTACCTACAGATACCTATCTCTCTGTCTTTGAAAGATCCCACATTTATCTTGAAAACTGACTCGCAGAAATAGGGAAATTCACATTGCAAAGATTCTTTGAAGTTTATGGCCTTGGGATCTGCTGATTAGAATCATAATACCATACACTTTTATTTTGCGAGGAATCTTTTTACAAGCTGTAATCCAAAGTGGTTTTAGGTTACATAAAGTAATTGCAAAGTTAGGCAACAAATAGTAGTTGAAAGCAAAGGTACAGTAGCTGTACCCGAGGGCTGAAATTAGCAGTACCAAAAGGGAAAAAAAGACGTTCTACTTTTAAACAAGGCAAGGTTAGTCAAGGGAAGCAATATCTTTTGCCAGATCCATTTCAGTGAGCTAAAGATGACAAACTTCTGGGCATGGAAGCTTTCCTTCAGGTCTAAAACAGAAGCAAGAATTTTCTTTACTAAATACAAGTTGAAGGACAGTTGCTCTAAATTTACCTGGATGTATTAGTAGTTTAGACTGACTCTTAAAGACAGACAATACCTATGAAGCAGAGGAAGATTTAGCAAGGAAAGGCATGATACCATGTTTGTGTGCTGTAGAAAAGAGAGCGATGGATGATTTATCACCTGTGTAACACGGAGAGGTTAACTGGGGAGAGGAAGCAAATTACAGGCTATAAAGGCTGTCTCTTTATTGAATCTATGGTTTTTAATATCCACCAGAGTTGTTATTTTAATACTCTGGTTTATTCTTTGAAGATGCTTTGTAGAACTCCCTTGAAGATGAGAAGGAAGAGGTCAGAGATGAAGTGGCTGTGTGAGAATTGCCTCCCTGGGGTAACCAGCTTCTTCTCAACTTCACGGCTTGCATGTGAATTCATTCAGTGGGCACAGTAATACTGGGTTAGGGGTTTGTTTTCTTTTTTTCTTCTTTCCAGGTACATACTTTTGGGGATACATATGGTCCACTGGATGAAGTATACGACATTTTGGGAAGTACTAATGTAGGGTTTTTTGATAGTGTCAATTCTGTTTAGAGAGGCACAATGGAATGGACATAGGTTGGAAAGTTTTGTTTGTTTCTCAGGCTTGGACTAATTTTACTCATTGCACGATGGTCAGCAAAGAGTTTGTTTCCAGCAATCGATTTAGTGAGACCGGGATCTGTTTGAAGGCTAGAAAGAGTTTTGAGGAGGGGACAACTTATGAAGTAGATCATATTTCAGCAGAGATTGTATTTGTTTAAAAATTTCTAATCCAGGCTCTAGATTATCATGTCATGTAGCAACAGTGGATGTATGATTGATTGGGGGGGGGGGTGTGTTTTGTGCTGAAGCAGTTTTGTGCCTATTCTTTAACTGACTTTTATGTAAAAATGTGATTTGTTTTCCTATGGGAGAGTCTCTTTTCCATGTATCTGTGGAGGAAAAAAAAAAAAGTGCAGATTTTACTGCAGTTAGGACCTATGTGCATCCAAGAAGCCAAGAATTATCCCATTCTTCTCTTAACTAATACCTGTTTCAGTAGCCCCACAGGCTGACAAGGCAGTTGAGAGCAGTTCTTCACCTTTTTCAAGAGCTTTTTTTTCCCACGAGGAGGTAGAGCTCTACCACTTGACATTAAAAACAAACCAACCAACACACCCCGCAATTGCAACCTGTTCCCTCCAAAATTAGTAGACGAAGCAATCTTTACATGCTTGACAGTCACTATAGTTTTGAACTCCTCCTTCAGAATTGCTCTTTTGCTTAGATGTAAACACTGAAGACACAGGCTGGATCTAGGCTTTAGGTACTGCATTTCTTGTTGAAACTTTTTGTCCTCATGTCATGCCCCTCGCTTTTGTTGCTGGGATTCTGATTCTGCATTCCTTTATATTTTAGGGGGTATTTCCACCTCTGCTCTAGCTTCTAATCAAAATGTTTAAGACAGGAGCTGAAGTTCACTACAGAGCTGATGGAAGGTGGCAAGTGCCCCAAGGGAGCAGCTCATGGTGGTTAAGTTAGGACTTTCTTTTTGCCCATATATGCCATATATTCCCCTGGAAGGCTGCGCTGCTGCGTGTGTACAGGTGAAGGGACCTTACCTTTTTCAGAGTTGTGGATACCGATTCTGTAGAAATAGGAAAAACTGCCTCATTTATGCAGCTGAATAATGCGCGTCTAGGGATGGCAAAAATCATGATCCTACACCACTAGAACTAGATTTTCCTGCAGCGACATTTCCTTTCATATACACCCACTTTATGCGTGTAAGTATAAAGTTGATCTAACTGCTGATTTAGAGGCTCTTCTGAAACCCTCAATATTGCTGGTTCCATTGCCAGAGATTAGCACTGTCTTTTCTGTTGTATGAAGTGGCTTTTAAAACACTTTAGGCATGTGGGAAATTAAGCTTGTATTCCAAGGGTAAACAAGATTGTAGATACAAAGACCATTTTGAACTGTATCAGGGTCTTTGTGCTTTGCATGACAAACCGAAGAATGTGAAATGCTTGCTGACATAGTGCAGACTTTGTTATTTGGTTTTCCATGTCGAATGGCGAGAGAGTCAACATAGTCTCACAACTGACCTACACCAGTAACCTCTGAGTTTGGGATTTGGAGATTGAATAGATAAAACTAATAGCAGACAGCTGTCAGACTCCAAAAGAAGAATCCCAGTTTTGGGCTGTTTGACGAGCGTGGAAGCTCATTGTGGCTGTAAAGCAAATTTCAAGACAGGTAGTTTTTTTCAAATATTGTGTGCTTTTCTAAATGTCTAATTACTAGAAAACCTAAAGATTCTCCCTTTTGTCTTTGTTTGCCCTTCCTAGATAGTTTGTTGGGGCTTTGGAGTTGTCCATAATTGTAACATTTCATTAGAATTTTTCATTAGTTTTCTTTGCTTCTGTTCTACGGCTGTGTATTCTCTTGTGATTATAGTAATATTCTATTAGTATTATCTTGCATGTTAATAGAAATACTAATGCTAATAGCCTGGATCTAAGCTTTCTGTTTCATGGCTGAATGATTCCTGTAATTGTATTGTTTGCAAATGATATCAAAATTCTGAGTCCAAATGTGAGATGCACGTGTCTTCCTGCATGCTCTTCTGAGCTTTGCTGGGGTTTTTTATTTCTTTTTCTTTACTCTATTGATTTTATTTATTGAATATTCAGTCATTTATTCCCATGACTTGTCCCCTCCAGTGAAGAGCTGTCAAACATGGTACTGCAGATGGGGCGAGGGGACACCCTCTCTATCATCAGTGAGAAGCCTCCAAGGAATTCAGGATAACCAGATGCTTTGAAGGGTCCATTGCCTATAAAGGGAAATGAGACTCCTAATTTGGACAGCTAACTAATATGTTTAAAGTTGGGTGGTACTCGTAGCCCTGTATGTCCAATACACATCCACATCTGCAGCGTAGCGGGAGAAGCTGTAAGGTATCCACAACTTTGAGCTCATATTTAAAATGCTATGTATTTCATAAGCAGTCATCTCCTTCAGCTGTCCTGAATGGCAGCTCCCGTGTTCAGAAGGTAATGAAGTGAGGGCCATCCTTTTGGGCTGACTAATGTCAAAAGAAATAAAAGTGCCCCCGACCTAGGTACTCATCGAGGCAGGAGATATGTTCAGATAAAATGAAGGCTCACTCCCTGTTTCCGTGGCACTTCAGAAAGAGGTGTGCTCTCTTCCCTCCTCTCACAGCCCTTATCTGCCCGCTATGCCTGGGTTCTCGTAAAGAAGGGAATGTCTCATTTCCCATGTATGTCTACACGGCGTTTGCTGTTCCATGGGTACAGAGTGACTCCTGAAAGCTGGAGGGCAGAAATCAGGGCATATGGCCCGTGTAGAATGAAGGTCTGTCCCCCCTTGGAAGGACTTTCCAGCTCTGGATAGCAGCTGGGATGCATTTTCCAGTAGGAATGCTGAGGGGGAGTGGCAGGGACAAAAGTGCATAATTGTATCTTTACTGCCCCGGGATTCTTGGAGCTACCGCATTTATATCAAGCCGTTCCTTGGTGTCATGATAACTTCCTTGGTGGCCAACAAGCTGTTCCATATTGGGGGTCAGTACCCTTCTTATCTGTAAGTCCTATTCTGCTCTTCTCCATTCCTCAGCTTCCTCATGGTATAGGGATTTTCCAGCAGTATGATAAGGTGACTTTGTGACCTTTTTTTATGACAGCTAATAGGATTCACAGTGCAGTTGAGACTGCACAGAACAAGTAGTCGCTTTGCTCCTGATCTTTCCGAGATGAGCCCCAGCATCCTCAGGCTTAAACGGGCCAGTCTCAACGCAGCTGCGTGGGGCTTAAAGACCCTCTGTTATATAAACAGGCATTAAGGCTTCCACGTGATAGTCTTGTGTTGCTTAAGTATATACAGTTAAATATACATTTGGCCAGGAAAAATAATTGCATACTCTACAGTGGAAACACTTGGAGCTGCGTTGTGCTGTTCCAGCAGTACTATGAGAATGTGTGTAATTTGTTTTTATTAGTAAAAGTTTTTGATAGTCTCACTAAAAATAAAACATCCGATTTTATGAACACTGATTGCTGCAATTTGAGACTAATTAATTTGACATTAAGTGGCGTTGGAACAGTGGGAAACCTGTGCGCAGAGTTAGCAGAGGGAGCCCGAGTAACTAGCACATGGCTCGAGGCTGTGTTTATGTGTGTCCAGGTATATGTGGTCAATAAGTAGCCAGAGGATCAGCACTAAACATTGGGAGTCTGATTAGTGCCTGAGCAAAGTCCAAGGGCTGAGGTCAGCTCTTTTTAACTATAGGATTATTTTTTTTGTTGTTTCTTAACTGACAAAGGCTCAGCTCAGCAGCTGCTCTGGAGTTACCATGTGCTCTCATCAGCCCCAAGTAATATTTTTATCTTTTAAATCTAATTTTAACTTTAAAGTTTATCTTCTCTGATTATGTTGTTAGTTTAAGTTAATTTTCATATATATCAACTAATTTATTCGTTTTGGTTTGGGGGAAATGAGCAAACCACCTTGAGTGTTCAAAAAGGTTTTATTCCCTCTTTCATGTCAAGATTGATTTATTCTTGTTATGAAACTTGCAGCTAGACATACTCTTCGTAACATGACTTAATGCCTTAAACATCTCTTTGAAACTATTGATGTTATTTGATAGTATCTGATATGCACATGCGTAGTTTTATGTTTCATTTGCATTTTTATGCAAAGATTTCATTTTTCTTTTCAGAGATGACTGAAACGTAATGTTGCGTTTGCAAAATTAGAACTGTTTTGAATGCAGAAGGGAAGAACGGAGTATTATCAGGAAATAGCTAGAATGTATTCGTAGACAACCGTATATCAATATGGAAGGAGAGGAGAGGGAAAAGGAGAAGGAAGAATCACCAACGTGAGCGTCTGGGAAAGAGATATGAGTATCCTGTGCTAACGGAAGTTCACAGAGGTTATGTTCATTCAGGAAAGCCTTATACTCCACTTAATCCATATTTTGGGACTATGTGTATTCTCTATCTGCTCCTAGATAGAGAATTTATCTACTCCTAGGTAGGGAATTTATCCGTCTGTGCTTTGAGAGCATTTCTGAACCACAGGACTCATGAGATGGATCAGGTGGTGGCAAGAAATCTGCATTTATGCATATGCATGTCTTAAATGTGCATGCAAAAGAAAGACAGATTTTCTGAAATCAGACGATCGTGATTTCAAACTGAAGTCAGGATATGAGTTCTATGCTCTAATTTCTGTTGAAATTCTTTGTTGGCTTCTAACAATAATCACTAATTTTTGTTTGTTTGTTTGTTTTGGTTTTTTTGTTAATATCGATTAAAAGCAAACATGCCATATGGCAACGTGAAGTTGCTTGTCATCGCTTTTGGTCAGAGCATGCCGGTGGTTTGCCCTCCAACACCGACATCCAGAGGGTAGAATCAGAGATGTCTTCCATGCTGTGGCTTAGAGTTTGGGTCCCTTTCTGCAATAGCTTCTGACTTGTTCTCGATTTTAGCAATATTCTGCTTTTCTCTCTCACCATGTTTTTATGGGCTGACCTTACTTTAGCTGTAACGAGCTAAACATGTGACTGATAAAATAATCATTCCTTCCTGTGAGTCATACCATATGTTTTCCCCTCTCTCCACCAGCACAATTCCAGTCATACTTGACCCAGTTATTTTACCTTTCCTACATCATCCCCTCTATGCTACCAAAGTGGTTTCTCTTGCAGCCGTTTATCTCTTTCCAAGCAATGCATTGTGCTTTCAGTGGTGGCCTTTCATCACGTCTACCTTTGTCCTCAATGAATTACTGAAACCCAACTTTGTCCATAAATAGCGTTTGAATCTTAAAGTCGCTCCCCACTTTGGATGCATTCTTCTCTTATTTAATGACATCAGTCTCTGATTTCATTTTTAGATTTTAATGCTGTTGGAATGAAGGAGCTTGCAATACATGGCGATGCGGTTAAGTTTATTATGCCAATGTATATGTTATCAAACCATTTAGGAACAAGGGATTCTTTTAGAAAGAAAAAAAATGAGAGCCAAATGTAGCTTATGACTTGGCTGAGCAAGGCTGAGTGGGATCACAGGAGGAGAACAGAACTTTCTTTAGCCATTTTCAGGAATAGCAGTGAATTGTAGCTATAACAAGTAGAATGAATTCAATGGAGACAAGGAGAACATAGAGTAGTTATAAGGGAAACCTCTCGGGCTCTTACTTGCAAACTGCTCTCTGGGAAGTCTGTCCTTTGGGTCTTTAAAAATCTGTACGAACCAAAGCACAGTCACACGTTAGAGGGAGAGCGGTGTGAATAACCAAAAAGGGCTTTTCCAGGTGAATCTTTGTTTATTTCATTATCAATGCTGAAGGCAAGGACTTTCCTCATAGTTTTTTAGGTGTGCCTGTTGTGATGCAAAATATGAATGCTTGCATTAATCCAACTAGTAATCTGGGGGTAGGTTGTTTTACTTTTTTTGGAGGGGGGTGCATCTAGTGATTTTTTTATCCTTTCATCGTATTATCCCTTGTGTAGTTCACTTCATTAAAGTCTCTAAACAAAGATATCCAATGACCAGTCCTTAATTCTAGAGGAATTCACTGAACTAGAGCTGTCTTTATCAGTACTACTTTATGTTAAGTCTCTGATAGCAAAGTGAGACAGCATTTCACAGCTCAGCCTTAACAAGATGGCCACATTCTGCCAACGTTGGAACAGGGCAGACAAATGAGAGGCTGGATTAAAATTATTTTCGTTTAATTCTTGCACTGGGATAAAACAGAAAATAAGGGTTTGGGTTTTGTTCTTTTTTTTCCCCCTTACAGTGAGGCAGTGATTACAGTTCTAATGTAAAAAGTCAAGTTGAGGTCTCTGCTGTGCTGGACCTGGGCGGGGATCTCAGTTTTGGCCTCTTCTGTTCGGGTTGTTTCTTTAAGAATATTTCTCTCTGTCTCTCCTGCCAAATTATTTGCTGGAAGTAATATCAACACAAGATACTGAAAGGTGTTAATTGGACTCTTGGCTATTGTGAAGCTATCAGGTCACGGAAGTGGGATGGAAAGAATTAAGGTTGAAGTCCTTGAACTCCCACATCCCCCCTGGATGATTTAAAGATGAAAATTAACAAAGGGTCCAAGGGAGTCTTCTTAGTGTTGTGAAAAGTTACGTTTTTTTATAAACCAACAGGATATTTAATGATATTTAGTCAAAAAAATTCCAAACCATCTCTAAAACATTGCTGTAGCAGTAGCAATTTGAGAGTTTTATCTAAAGCTTGCCAAAGTAGAGGGGGGGAGAAAGTGCCTTAAGACCACTTTTTAACAAGATACATTTCCAACTGGATTCCAGTGACTGCTTCTAAGCTGCTTTTGTGTCACCACTGTGGTGTAAAGGTGTTGTGTTTGGTTATTAGGTAGGCCAACAAAGTTCTCAGGATCTCAAAGAAAGAATGAGTGGTTGGGAACAATTTGGGCCTATGTATGTATTGTGTATGAAAAATGACATTACCAGAAAAATGAGGTTGTGCATAGTCCATCTGTTGCGACAAGCAGGCGGGGGGTTCCCCAAGTAACAGCCGTCATCATGGTGGAGCAGCGATCCACCTCTGCAGCAGATCTGTCTCCTGCAGTCAAATAGGAGTCATAGAAAGCAAACAAGAAAAAAAAAAATCCCATCATGAAAGGATATATCAAAATGTGTATTTACAGACAATTTCAGTTCTGATGGTTCCCTTCCAATTTGTCCCACACCTATTTTTTCCTTCTCCAGGCCCATTTGAGGCTTCTTGTCCCAGTTCTGTTGCTTTTGTGCAGCAAGTCCCAGCCTTCGACTTCAGAGTTTCCATCTGAATTTGTTTTCCCTTTCCTTTTCTTTTTTCCACTTGTTCTCTGCATACAGTCTCGGCTTCCATTCTTGACTTATTGTCCCTGTTCTCCAGGGCCCTCCAGAACTAAATAAAAAATTTATATTGCGAGACAAGGTTTCTCAGGGAAGATCAATAGAACTTATTAGTAAAATTAGGTGTATTATCTAAAGATACTCAGGAGAATTGTTGTGCGGTTTAAACTGAGACCAAAGTCCATCGTTAGGTTGGCATGCAGCTTGGAAAACTTCAAGCCAAACAGCTCAATTTTGGCAAAATTATAAATAATTGAAATCATTCCCCCTGCTAATTATTTCATGACTGTAACACAGCCATCTCTGAAGCAGAGGGTGTAGCCTCAGAGAGAACAAACACGCGGCGTAAAACCCAACAGGGCTGGGGCTGGGGAAGGAATTACTGGGCAAGGAACAGTTCTCGCTCTTACAGAAATGCTAGGAAAGGTTAAAGAGTCCTGCAGAGACCCTGGGACCTCAGGACTTCCGCAGGGTAGGGAGTGGAGGGAGGAAACAGTGCCAGCACCGGTGATACAGAGCTCTCGGCAGCCAGGGCTAACAGGATTGATGCAGCAAGAAAGCTGTGCTCAGACCTACCCACCAAAAAAAGTGAAATTGTGCTTTTTTCATGGCTGGAATGATTAAAAGGTCAAATTCACCTGAAGTACGATGGAAGGGTGACATGACATTAAAAAGGTTTATGACTTTGCACAGTCGAGCTTTTGTTTTCTCCCATTTTATTGCTTTAAAAAAAAAAAAAAAAAAGAAACAACCAAACCCACAACTGCTTTTAACTTGTTATCAGTTAAGAATTAAAGAGAGATAATATAGGTGAAGTCGCATATATTAAGGGATCATTTAAGCAGCCTGCAGTTCGGTGATGATGGGGGCGGGAGGGGAATGTCGCACCATCGGAGGGGCTCCGCTGAGCTTTGAACTGGATCAGATGCTGGAGGGCAATTAAACACATGAGATTTCCCCCCTTAAACAAAGGCACAGAAGGGAGTCTCCCTGTTTTCTGTGCTGTTAATCATCAAGAGGAGAGAAGAATGCGTAAACGAAGAAAGGAAAGATGGTGCTGCTTAAAGGAAGGATGCCAGACCCCAGCAGGATGCCCGCCTGAGTTGCATCTCAATAAATAATAAGCACTTGTTATGCTAATAGTCACTATTTTCAATAACATGATTTGCATACAGATCATATGCATGTTAATTACGCTGTGCACGTAGCCAATGATGCACATCTTAGGTTTTGTCCTCAGCTTTTTCTTTTGTAGGATCACAGGGGTTGGCAGGGACCTTTGGAGATCATCTAGTCCAACCCCTCTGCAGAGCAGGGTCACCTACAGCAGGTTGCACAGGTTGGCGTCCAGGCGGGTTTGGAATGTCTCCAGAGTCAGAGACTCCACCACCTCTCTGATGCATTGCGTTAATGAATATTGCAAAGTTTTTGAGTGCAAATAAATAGCTGGTACAATGTACCCAGCTGGATACGCCCTGAAGATAACCACACATACCAGGGAGGTTTCTGCAAGAAGCCCAGGATTAGTGTCACCTCTGGCACTGACAACATCTGTCCTTGCACCTGATTATAATGAAAATAAAATCAAACAAAAGGGTGCATAAATGCCTGATAATGGAATGATGCACGGTAATAATTAACCCCGTGTTAGCTAATTTCTGGTGCGTGCTTGTATATATTGCCTTTATACCAGGGCAGAAAGTTTAGTAGTTTTATACTGACTTTATGCTACCTGGGGGAGGATGGGTGAGACACCTGGCTCTATGGAGAGGTGGAATAGTGTGGGTGGAGTTACTCTTTGAAAAATTTTCAAACACGTGAATCAGAGCCATGTTTATATTGGGTCAGTTTGCAGTGCTTTTCCCACGCATCAGGAAGACAGGATTTCTGGTGAGCTGGGTCTGAAGAGCAGCTCCGCGTATTCTTTCTTCTCTCCCCTCCTTTCCCACACATCTTCTGGATGCCTAGCATTTCTCATTTCATCATGTCTAATTGAAAGTTCCCGCTTGTCCTCCTGAGCTACTAGCTTAAGTAAGATGAGTAGAAATTGGCCAATATGTTGAGAGTGCCTAGTGGTAGAAATGAATGATGCCCTGTAAAATGTAGTGATGCGACAGCTGAGGCTGAGTGTCGTGCTGAATCTGCGTTGCATCCAGACCCGCTTTAGTATCTTCAGATCTGCATCTGTAAAGCATAACGCAGCACCAGTTCAGGAATCTCTGAACCATATTCCATAGCACTGCGTAGCCGTGCCTTCTGTATTTATAGCTGCATTCATTTTTTTTCTGATAGTATTTTGACACCACTGAGCTCTGCTTTCAGCTTATTACTTACAGTGAAGCAGTAAAAAAAAAAACCCAAACCCATAGTATCTTGGGAAAAGATCTAAGAGTTGTTATCTGGCATTCCAGACTAAATATTTAACATAGTTCATAAGGTATATAATAGAAATATTTACCTGTTAGGAAACTGTAAGAATATAATTTACAAGTTATTACCAGAAAAATTTTTCAGGTATCAGATAACGATATCGGGTATCAGATAATCTGGGCCCTATAAGGCACAGATGTTGGGAATTAGTAGTTCCATTTCAAAAGAAAATAACTGCTAAATGCAATAGCTCGCCACATCAATACGCAGTTGCTCTTGCCACTGGTGTTCCCACGTCCTGTTGCAGCTCGCTCTGCGTGTTTGATAGTTACTACAGTACCTACAGCAATTAAAAGGATTTGCTTTTCCAGAGAAAATGTAATGGGTCTAGTGATTTTGAAGGAAGAGGTGCCGCTCTCTCAAGCTCACTCAGCGTAGCCGGCGTGTGCCGGGAAAGCAGGTGAGGCCACGCTTCCTCTCTGAAGCCTTGGCAGCACCAGCCAGAGCTGTCCCGCAGGGAGCGGCGAGGGGGTGATGCTGAGGGGGTGATGCCCCCATCTGCTGTTGACCATCTGCAGAAGCTCAGATGGAGCTGCATGCAGGTTGCGCACTCGCTCCGTTGTGTGTAGTCCTTACGCTGTGCTGTCATGGCTGCAGCTGAGCACGCAGGTAGGATCTGAAGCAAGTGTTGCTACGCCAGCCTGGTTATGCACCCATTAAACTTTGCTGTTCCTTCTGCAGATCCTCTGCTTCCCGAGCCCCACGCTCTTCCACACTGAGGCCGCAGCTTGAGTCCTGTGTTCAGTTTTGGGCACCACAGTCTAGGAGGGACATTGAGGGGCTGGAGCGTGTCCAGAGAAGGGCAACAAAGCTGGTGAGGGGTCTGGAGAACATGTCTTATGAGGAGCGGCTGAAGGAATTAGGATTGTTTGGTCCGGAGAAAAGGAGGCCGAGGGGAGACCTTATTGCTCTCTACAGCTACCTGAAAGGAAGCTGTAGTGAGATGGGCGCTGGTCTCTCCTCCCAAGTAACTGGCGATAGGACAAGAGGAAATGGGCTCAAGTTACGCCAGGGCAGGTTTAGGCTGGACATTAGGAAAAAATTTTTTACGGAAAGAGTTATCAAACATTGGAGCAGGCTGCCCAGGGAGGTGCTTGAGTCACCATCCCTGGATGTGTTTAAAAGTCGCGTAGATGTGGTGCTTGGAGACATGGTTTAGTGGCATACCTGGTAGAGTAGGGTTAATGGTTGGACTAGATGATCTTAAAGGTCTTTTCCAACCTAAACGATTCTATGATTCTGTGTAATTGTAGTAGCCCACTGCATCTGCATTGAACTTCATCCCCGGCATGGAAACCATGAACTGAATTTGTTCAGTGGTGTACTAGTTGTGATTTCTGCTCCGAGTAGCTTGCGGGGAGGAAACCTTATGTTCCTCACCAGTAGGCTCATGGTCACTACCATTATTCTGAGGTGGTCTGCGCTGAACATCTGTGAAAGGACAGGGATTTAGGTAGCATTGAGCTAGCAGAGGCGGTGTTCAGGAGCACAGGCAACCACGGCAAAGCCAATGGGTACATTACAGAGTCTAAAGGACGTGTTGACTGTCCTCTTGTCATCCTGGTGGAATAAAAGCAGAACATTTCACCCTTAGAAGCTTTGTGTGTTTGCAAGGAGAAGAGTGTTTTCTGTCTAAGTGAGTAATTTTTGAGCAATGGAAAATAAGTTTTTGGTTTACTTTTGCTAAGAGCAAGCCTACCAGCTGAAATTTCCTCCAGTCAAGCTTCCATAAAGCTGATACATTAGCTACCTGAAATGCATGCTGCAATACTCTAATCTGTAGGACCATTAGTCTTCTCAGGTGATCTACAGCTACAATTTTATTAGGGCTTAGTGAAGGTCAGAAGTTCACATGGGCAAGTTGAATGGAGGGCATACGTCTCATTAGCTGCAATTTTTAAATATCAGTTTAAATTCAGTGTTTTATCTGACAAGTTTGGGGTTTTCATACTGCTTAATTAAGAATTTCTTTCTCCAAATGAGCAAAAATACTGAGTCGTTAAGAGTTGCCGGCATTATTCACAAAAACCATAAAATGTAGAGCTAGAAAAGGCTTTTGTTTAAAAGTAGGCACTAGTTAGAGCTGCTGTCTTGTAGGTAAGTGGTTTGATTCAGTTACCTTTTGTGTTAGGAAGATTATAAACTTAAAGAAAACTTAGTGGTTTTCTTAACCAGGCATAGACAACAGTGGCAGGGAGGAGAAACATCTTAAAATCTGTATTGCATTAATAGTCTACTGTGAATTTGGAAATGGCAAGTTTGTCTATTTGACAGACAGTATCAGTAAGAATAAGAAAAAAGTAACTCGCATGGGAAAGCATGTTCAAAAGAGAGTGGAAAGATTTTGCGAGGCAGTCTGAGAAAGAGGCATGTCTTCTGGCTCGAATACAATCTTTGGAACATCCTTGCCTTGTGCGGGTGAAGTAGATCCCTTTGTTTTATTAGAAAAATGCAAATAGACTTTCAAAATAAAGGAAAATTAATTTTTGTTGAAGTTGAGAGTTCGCATCTTTGTTCTTTGCTCATTACGCGCTTGAAGTGTTTATGTGGTTTGAATGTTTATAGACTCAGTAATACAGAGGATTTGCAAACGCTGAAGATCAAGCTAAAATGATGCTAGATTGATTTAATAGTTCTACTTCAATTAGGATAAATGAGTTTACTTTTCTAGTGGGACGTATCAGCTTTTTAACAGCCACAGCAACAATAAACAACTGTAAATGCAGAGATATGTCTAATTAGGGGGAGGCCGAAGCAATTAAGATGGGCGAAGTCTATTGATCATAACTGAACTGGATTTGACTAAGATACCTATAGTTGATAGCGGTGCTTTTACAGGGGATGCCATGAGATGGTCAGTGACTGCAAGGAGATGGTTAATGACTGCTAATTGATTAAGCAGTAATGATTTTAGCATTTTTCTGGGAGTGTGTGGGAGAGAGGGCAAATCAAGTTTTACGGGACTTTTCAAAACCATACTACAACTACTTAGAGAGCTGCTTATTCAACCAGAAGTACCCAAGTGTAGTTCTGTAGATACTACGCTTGGCGTATCCTTCTTGAGCCTGAATGCATCCTCTGACATAGTCCCCTGGTCCTGCTGGCTGAAACAGAACCTGTAATTTAAATTTTGTCTCTTTCTGACCGGTTTTCTACCTCATTTGCCATAAAGAACTTTGTTCCTAGACTACGCATTTGTATAGCTTCTTTCATATCTGATGTTTTGGTTCTCTAGTACATCGCTTGTCGACAAAGACATTATTTTAGAAAGCTCAGAAAACAAACTGTAAATCATATATGGGCATCTGTCATATATTCATCCCAAAGCATTTTTTCAGAGTCCTGAGAAGAAAGCAATCGTGCCAGCTGCGCTATTTTTATAACTTCATATGTTAGGGATCAAGTCTTATAACTATGTGGAAGTAAACCGTTATTCTGTTCAGCAGTATAGATTGGAAGAATTAGATTTTTCTCCTTGGTCAATGGCATGTGTGTTAAAATCTGTGATTGGCAGTGTTACATTCTTTGGAAAGAGGACTGATTTTTATAGTTTGGAGAAGGATGCGAAGAAAACTGCGTTTAAAACAATGGGAATGATATTTAATTCTTGTGTTTCACTACATTAACTGTTTGTATTTTAAGATCAGATTTTTCTTCCATTTTGTATAGACTGTTCCTACTAAGGAGCTATTTGCCCTGTTATATATATATTTGTTTGCTTTGATTATCTGCTGTATCTGAAAAAAATTAGATGGCATAGAAAACACAGGTACAAAAACATATACGTTGATAACATTTCTTACTCAAGGAGTTTGAGACTTGGTAATTAAATTTAGAAACAAACGTTTGGCTCATCCGACTACAACCCCTGCATTCAGCGTTCATTTGGAGTTCCTCTTGGATAATAGCGTGCAAGCTGCATCGCTGCTTAGCATCCTCCATTTTTATTGGATTATCTCCAGTTGCCTGCCTTTTTCTTTCTCCACTGCTGCTAGAAAGTAGCCGTTTGTGTTTATTCACTCTGCTGTGCTTACTCATTTGAAGTGGGTATAGTGAAAAGTATGCCGCACACTTGTGTCAACACAAGTGCTCCATGTAGGCTACTGGCCTTTTTTAAACAAACTTTGAAGTAAATATAAAATGTCATGAAGCCATTTTTTATCATATATTACACATACATAAATAGTCTTTTCTTCTCCATTGGGCATGCATGTCACCTTGTTGGAGGAAGCTGTGGTTTTTCTTCAACGTTTGGTCAGTGAAAAGAAATCCCTCGGAGTTAGATGCTAAGTCTTGTCTTAGGCTGTTTTCCTGACGCATTGTCAGTGCAATAATCATTAAGCTTATTCCGTGTTTGGCTTTTATGTGTAGTCACCATCTTTTCAGGGCCGAAATCCCTACTCTTCAAGTCAAGTGAAATTTTGCTGTTGACTTAAGTGGCAAGGGACCTGCCTTGGGCTCACCGTCTTTCCCTAAACGTATGACTGGTCGGTTCCCATGCATTGCATAGGTACCCGTGCAATAGCGGACACCGATGATTCCTTTTTACTTTCTTCTATATGAGTAATTTTAACAAAATCCTAATGTATTCTCTGCTTTGTGCGTTCGCTTGTATGAATAAAACCAGACGGCACCACCACAATACAGTTGTCTGCCCTCAGGGAACTCTTTAAGTCAAGAGAGGACTCATACCCTTGAGGTTTAAGAATGTGAAGAAGAGTATTTTGTAGCATATAACCCTCATCGGTCTGCAAACTTAGTGCCTCCTTCATTCAGCAGAATGAGGGGAATTAAAAAAAAATGGATGTTCATTAAAAAAATGGATCTTCGTTTTTCCAGCCCAGCTTCTCCTGGCTCCCAAGCTGCCTTTGGAACCACAGTGAAAAGCCACAACTTCACGGGGCTGTTGCAGCTAGGGTCGGTTTTCTGCCGTATCTCATATTGTGGGTTTATGTTGCTCCCAGTATTCCTCTGCTTTTAACTAGAAATACCGTCTCGGGACTGACAATTACATATGAGTGCAAGAAGTTGGGTTTTTTGGTTTTTTGTTTTTTGGGGTTTTTTTATTTTACTTTCACGCAAAACACAGTTTGTTTAGGTTGATACATAGAATTTTAGCCCTGTAGTACGATCCATAATAGTTGTAATGGCGAAGCAGTGTTGCCGTGTTCCTGCTTTTATTTTCTCATGTATCTATTTAATCAATAAAAGTACTTCAAAAAGGTATATTTTTACTTAATGTGCTCAAGCTAAAAGAAGTGTGTTCAAAAGCATGTTTGAGTCTGTTCAGAATAAGTTTTGGCTTTACAAATATATTTTTTCCTCATTTAAGTAATCTCAGTGTTCTTTAGGAGGAAAGAAAGAAAAAGAAGGCTTAAAAAAATTTCTGTTATTTTAAGACACCAGTTTACCCGGTTGTAATGGAGTCTCTTCCAGGGTGAAATGTGGCAGAGGCTTCATACCGCACATTATAAACCAGCTTACAGAGACTGTGAAGCGCAGTGTCTTTGCAGTCTGTGCTGCTTGCGTCACTTTTATAATCGTTGCAGTCCTCAAATACAGACATTTTATAAGCTCCTAACTGACACAGCTCAGCTAATGAGAAAAAAAATATAAAGCAAATTAACATATCGCAGTAAAACCCCAATTTTCAGGCATTTTGGTGTTCTCTAAGGGAGAGTTTGAAATGCAGCAGGATTTGTGCTGCTTTAACCTCGAATGCAAACCTGTAATTATGGTTTTGGGGCCTTTTCAGATATGAATCAAACCCCACATTTCTTTGATAAGTCTTTTTTGTTGTTGTTGTTGTCTTCAGTTTTGGCTCAGTTCAGACCGTGAACACAATTCTTCCTAAGGTTAATGGGAATAGCACACGAGCGTGGGGAGAAAGAACAAGCGATTGGAGGTGCAATGATCTTATTACACCGAGTATTAGGACACTTTGCAGCCTTTTCGAAGCAGCTGTTCTTTAGGTAAATTAATACCTGGGGTCTCTTTACTTCTCCCCAACTTTAACTACCATAAAAGAACTTAATGTTAAGCCGTTTGCAGCTTATCTCACCCGATTGCTATGCGAAACTTCTAACACAAACGCTTTTATAAACTGCAGCCATAACACACTAATCTTCTGAACTTCCTGACCCATAAAACGATGATTATTGCTACATGTAAAATTCATCTGGAAATATCCCTCTGTATTTAGTGTTATGGGTATTGTGTTGCAGAATCCCTCCTCCTTTGCAGCGTAAGGGCTGCCAGGAAAGCGGAGGACAATGGGGCTGGAGATTGGTGTATGGAGAGTAACGCCGTACCTTAATCTTGTGATTTTGGTTTTATTTGGAGCTGGTGATTCAACAGATGGGATGTTCAGATTCCTTTTTTCCCCCTAGGTTACAATTTCAGATTTGATTATTTTTGGAATTAGAATATTTCCGGCTGTTCTTATTTACCATTAGCTACAGGTCAGCAGCTAATTTCCTACACAACTCTGTGACCAGATAATTAAGAAACATCGTGTTTGCGGGAGCTATTTTGATGAAGACAGGAAAGGTGTTAGAGATTAAGAGAAGCTTTGCTATTCCGGTTGTGATTCTTTTAAGTATCTGTAATACCTGAGAGTTATCTCTAGTAACTATTACGCAATTAAAGTGATGAATGAGGAGCAGTTTACAGGTTTTGTTAATAAAGAATACCAGTTAAACTCAGCAGAGGCAAAAAAGGATTAATAATAGTCCATGGGTATCTTTACCCTCGCTTTCATTAAGAATACTGCATACTTTTTTTTTAAAAAAGCTGCGTGATTCTTGTCTGATCTTCAACAGAGATAATGACATCTGCAGCTTTGCACTTACACACATACACAGTGCGAAGGGGGTGCGTTGACTGCACTCTAGGGTGCAGACATACCAAAAAGCAGAAGAGTCATGTTTCTATCTTTTATTCACCACCAGACTAACTTAATATAGGTAATCGTCCAGCTGGGAAAAGGGGGGGGGGGAATTAAATTAACAGCCTTTTTTCATTTTAAAACACAAACATTTGTGTTAAATGATGCTTCTCCCAAGCCGCTTTTATTATTAGTATTGTTTTAAATTGCAAGTTGTCACATCCACCAGCCTCTAAATTACCAGTCCTCTGTGTTGCTATAGTAACACCGTGGCCACTAAAATATAGACTCCGGCGTAGAAAGGCAAGCTCAGACTGCAACTCATTTATTTGAAGGTTTTGGCAGCAGAATATCTCCACAAAGTCTTTATTTTATAACCTTGAATACTTGTATTTTAACTCTTTCAGCCAAAAACACAGCGTTGTGCTAAAAGTTGTGTTTTATTTAAGATAGGGTACCCACGCGCAACAGAGTTAATAAATAGATGGGTATAGTTGACTTCTGACTACTCTTTCCCTCTCTTCTTTTTGATTTCGGGACTAATGATTGATGGTTTTCTTGAGGTGAGGCTAAGAGGACAGCGTGGTATTGTCTTCTCTACTTCCTCCATCTGAAAGGCTGCCCATCTCCTTTTCATGATGGGATCCCTCACCGGTAACCTGGACAACAGAAAACTACCCTGGTTGGATTAGAAATGGAGCTTCTTGTTCAGTGGACAACTCTTTCTGTAATGAAGGGAACGGCCTTGTGTGTTCCCATTTGGCTGGAAGCCAGTGTGTTGGTCAATGCTAGTAGCTGAAAGAGTCAGTGTTTTGTGTGTGTCCCCATTTAAATAACAGAACATGATATATAGGCTGTATCTTGAATTTAATCCCTTCTCCTTGTGCATATTGCTGTAGTACACACTCAATTTCACGAGCTCAGACCTTTTTTTCCTAACCTGTTCTCTCCATTTTGCACTCCAATTCCGTGACTTTCAGCTGTTTGTCGAGTTCATCTTATCTCCTTGCCGTGGCTTTATATCTGATAGATCTCTCTTTTCAGCCTCAGACCACCTTCCCAGACCTCACCCCTAACCTCAGTTTCCCTATTCCAACTCCTTGTCCCCAGACTCTTCACACATCTACTTGCAGCCTTTTTCCCAGCTATGTCGTTCCGCTCTCAGTGACCTTGAACCTAGTCCCGTGGTTCTTCATCCACCCACGGGCTCCCTGACCTCTTGCAATAGTCTTCTACTCCAAGCTGCAGTGCTGCCTTCCATGCCCAGCTAGTCATGGCTATCCAACACCACTGTTGTTTTCCATCATCTATGTTGCTATCACCGTTCCTCTCGTACTTCTAGTATTTCCCTTTTTGGGGGTACATGTATCGTTTCCTTCTCTGTGCCCATTAAGGCACAGGAGACTCCATGAGTGATGAGGCCACATGGGCTATAAGTGACCAGTTTTCCAGTTCTCACTGTTTTACAGGTTTTCTAATGTTTACAGGTTACGTTCGTGCAGCATCTAGCATAAGGATAATTAGTGCCTCTGAGCACTACTACTCACGGTAAATAGAGCTGGTGTAATTTCCCGTATTAGAATAAAAAAATCCCATGTGTATGGCAGAATGCAGAGATCGGGGAAGAATCCTGTCAGAAAGTATTTATATTAGGCTAAAATAAGCATTTTGAGTGCTAACCACTGTAAATTTTTATCAATCAAATACGTGTGAGTACCCATCTCTATTCTACTTGAAATAAAGGGAAGTAATAAGCCCTTGACTTTACAACTGTAAATAAGGATTAGTGTGTTTAATCCCCACTTGGATAAATTTTACGTGTCTCGTCCCAGTTTTCATAAGGTCTTTATTGGGGATATCAGTGGATAAATTAGTATTTTCAGTACCGTTTGTGTTGAAAGTGGTTTTCTACCCCACCCCCCAAAAAAAAAAAATTTCATGTTTTACCGGTATTCCAAATATTTTATGTTAAAACATTTGGGGTGCGTCTCATAAAACATTCTCATAAAACTATCGTTGTTTCAGCCATCGCGTTGTTGGATCCCTCTGTAAAAGCAGGGTAGGAAGTACGCGTTGCGAGGTTGTAGACTCTCAGCTGAGATCAAATACTGTCATTGGGTACCTTCAAGCGCAGGGTTGCTGACATGAGCTTTTACTCCGTAGGGTACGGTATGGGATCCGGAGGCACCCAGTCTGCCTGCTTCGCTGCCATCGGGTTACAGCTTTTCACAGATGACCTAGTCCCAGCAGAAAGTCTTGACCTCTCACTTTTTCAGCACTTCAGAGGTTAATTTTGTTGAGGGATCAGATTTCTTGCTAGGGGAAGTTTCTGATGATCACCTTCCAGCTAGGCTTTACTTGCCAGTGTCTTTCAGAGCCTGCTGAATGGTGAGAGCTGGGTTGGAAAACAACCTTGCTCCAACTTTCTTTTTTCCCCCCAGTCTCTTCCTAGACAGTCAAGTTCCCAGCTGGGGTTTTTTTAGGGGGGGGTGTTGGATGGTAGCCTAATGAAGGTGTCAACCTGCAAAATAAATCTAAGCCCCTTTGCTGGAATTCTTCATGGGCAACAAGGTGGAGAAGTGCTTTGGCCTGGGAATATTGCAAGGTAAGAGATTTTTTCGGCACTTTTGAAAGCGGTGGAAGTGTGTTGTGTTACACCTTTGTGTAAATGAGGGTGAGCTTTCTAACTGCCGGCGGCAATGGAAACGCATCAGATGATGGAGTAAATCCCAGAAGTGTTTCTCCCTGCGCTGTCTATTTCATTTGAATCGCTGCGCGCTACGTGAAATCAGTATCTTTTTAGTAGATTTACAGTATTTGAATGACAGAAGAGGAAATTCCGTCCGCGAAGAACTGACAGGTTTGGTTTTTGCTGGCTTTGCTTCAGGATTCTGTGAGGTTTATCCACTCAGCAGCAGCAGCGTCTCAGAGGCTGCAAGCTAACCCGCCGTCTTTCCACTAGCGTTACGGGCTTTTAGCCTCCGAAAACACCGGGGCTTTGTTATATTTTAGCCCTGTAAGTTTGCTTTCTGTGCGAAGGAGGAACCTCTGTGGGAATGAGCTCGCTCTGCCTGGGAACAAAGGCGTGCGTGAGGCTCCTTGAGGCCAGCCCGCAGCCCCGAGTGCACTTGCTCTTCAGGACGTAATAATGCAGTTATTTGCGCTCCTGTGCGGATTTCTGTCGGCTTCTTGATTTGTCCGAGCAAGGTTCGAAGATCTTTTGGTTCCCCTGTTGCAGTTTCTTTCACATAAAGCGAACTTTAAAGGCCGACGTAAGCCAGGGTTTGTCAGTACTGCTCAGGGTGTTGCGGTTCTGCTAGGGAAAAAACCTGCTTGCGGGATTGGGAGTAGCCAGCATCTTCCCCACATCTCCCTGTCACCAGGAATGAAGTATCTCACACTGTGTGTGTCTGTTCCAGAAATCACTGGCGTGATAACGACGCTTGTTTTTCAGTGGTTTAGCTTCCTGAGGGACAGCGCTGTGCCCCGTGATCAAATTAACGCCTTCTATTGCCAAGTTCAGCTTTATTTTAAGACATACGTCAGCAGGCTGCAAGGCGTGCGGAAAGACAAATTCTGTGGGTTTCTCCTTTTTTTTCCTGACGGGGGATGAGTGTGCGAACGTCCGCGTGATTTTTGTCTCCATGTGCTTAGCTGGAGCGGATCCTGCTTGTGCGAGAGGAGCGGTTCTCAAGGTGTGAAATCTGTGGGTTTTGCTGTGCGTGGGGTTTTTTGCCTTGATCGAGTTAGGTAGAAGCTTTGCAGTGTGTTCCGAGTGGTGATGAGCTTCGGCAGTGACCGTGAATCGCGTCAAGTCCGTCACGCCTGTGACTTCTTCGTTTTGTGCCTGGTGGGGATCGCAGCCTGCAGACCTCACAAGGTTTGCGTTAGTGGAGTTACAGCATCTGGAGGGGTTAAAACAAGACTGGGAAGCGAAGGAGCCGTATTCAACTTGCCAGCTGCTGGGGGTTTTGGCTCTGTGGGTGCGTTTAGTAGCCACCTTTCCCTGGGTGAGGCTGGCCAGTGGTCCCAGTTGGCCACTCGTGCTGGGGGAAGCAGGTGGGTCAGTGGCCCTGGCTGGGGGGGGGCTAGGTAATACTGGCCAGGGGGCAAGTGACCCTGGCTGGGGGGCAAGTGGCCACAGAGGCAGGTGGGTTCAGCCCCGTGAGTCTTGCCACTCAGCAGCGGGGAATTTAAATGCCTCATGCATATTTTTGTTTCCATACTACGCTTTCATTCCTTTCCCTTCCACATTTTAGTTACGTCAGTTCCATAAGAATTTAGCTAATCTGTTCTTTTTCTTTTTGGTGTTTAATCCCATTTTTATTGTGTTGTGGAGGCTTCGGCGAAGTAGGCTGCCAGGTACCAGTATCTGCTGGTGAACTGCTGAGCTCTCACCAGCTCAATCCAGTGCTGGAGGAGTGTACAGGTGGGAGATGGGTCTCAGATGACCATGTCAGTGGTTTCAGTAGTGCCTCCCCTTCTTTATGTCATAACTTAAAAATAACACCTTTGTACGAGGGGGTGATGCGATCCCGAAGGTAGCTGCTTTTGGGGGAGAAGAAAGTAAGGCAGGAAAAGAAACAGGCACAAACTGGCCTTTGGTGGTCATAAGAGGTCCAGAGGAGGGCCACGGCAGATGATCAGAGGGCTGATCCTCTCCTGTGAGGACAGGCTGAGATCATTGGGGTTGTTCAGCCTGGAGATAAGGCTCCGGCTTCAAACTGGAAGAGGGTAGATTTAGATTAGGTATCAGGATGAAATTTTGCACTATGAGGGTGGTGAGGCACTGCAACAGGTTGCCCAGGGAAGTTGTGCTTGCCTCATCCCTGGAGGTGCTCAGGGCCAGGCTGGACGGGGCTTTGAGTAACCAGGTCTAGGGGAGGTGTCCCTGCCCATGGCAGGGGGTGTTGGAACTAGATGATCTTTAAGGTCCCTTCCAACCTAAACCATTCTGTGATTCTATAATTCTCCATCATCCCCTGGCATGGGCCCTGTCCCTGGGCAGGGCCCATTCTCCTCTGCCTGGAGGAGGGAGGGAGGGAGGTGTTTGGGCTGGGGGCCTGACAGAGAGGGAGGAGAAAGGCATATTGCAGTGGTGATCCACACCTCATTCTTTGCCAGGGAACTCCTCCCCATTCCCTCACTCCAGGGGAGCGTGGGGAGCTGGGGCCATCTGTCGCAGCATCCCCAGCTGGGCCCTTCATCGCAGTATCCCCAGCCACTTTGGCTTGACCCCCATGGGTGGGTTCAGTCCATCGCTGTTGCATGCAGGCTGTACGATTCACAGGGCTTTATTTTCTTGGAGAGCACCAGAGGCTTTGTACGGAAACTAGGATTTCTGACTTTCATTAAAGACTTTTCTCAGCGCTTCTTACTGCCTTGGAAATAAAGGCATAACAAACAAAGCATATTTTTTTACGTAATAACAGCTAAGATTTAGCACTGATCTTATTGCGATACGAAGACACTGATTTTTCTTTCCAGCTTTCACTGGTGCAAATCAGTTGGAGTGGCACAGAAAGGATGGGGGATGAGTATCAGTCCCATGGCCTTCAAAGAGGGGAGGGTCGCTGGGGTGCTCTGTGCACCCAGTACAGGGCTGGTCTATAAACTGGTTTTTGAACACGGTGATCCTCAGCCAGAACTGAGGGGACACGTCAAAAATAGGGTTTAGAGGTCATGAGTCCAGGAAAAAAAAGCGTAGCTGGTTGTCGCTTTTTACACTAAATTTTTTCAGACCTAGCTGGGAGCTTGCGTTGCTCCAGCACCTGGGTCAAAGGCAGTGCCTTGCCCTGGTTTCTCACCTTCCCCCCAGGCTGTGCAGTGCCATTGTTGTGAACAATGGCCCAAAAAACAAGTTCCACCAGTCACGTATTTTACAGCTGAATAGGGTTGTGCTGGCTCCTGCCTTCAGCGACTCCAGACAGCGAAGGGGCTGAAGAGGCTCTGAGCAAAATGAGCGCAGGTGAAGAAGGTGCCATTGGAATTCCTGCTTCAGAGCAGGAGATGATGAGTTTCGGTAGAAAGTCAGATTGCTTTCATGAAGCTTCAGGGTGTTTGGAATGGTAAACTCCCGGAGATCGGCTGGGTTTAGCAGCTCCTATGTGTGTGCGCTCAGCTGCGTTCGCTTGGAGTTGGACAATGCCTTGGTCAAATTCCTGGTCAGCTTTTAAGGGACAAAATAAAATCCAGTGTTATTTTTATAAGGTTGTTAGCACTGATGTAAAAAGATTAAATGAAAAGAGCACGGGCGGTTTTCTAGCTTCTGCAAATCTTTTCTTACCCAACCTTTTTCGACGCTAATTGATATTTTTCTTCTGCAAGTTATTCTCTTTTACAAATCGGTATTTTAAATGTAAATCCTGAAACCTTATCTTGGATGAATTCTAAACAGAGCTTGACAGAGTGCTGCATTTCAGCTTGGTGGTAAACCGAATAGTTACTAAACATGAAAACGGGCTGAATAGCTCACAGCACACTTACGGCAGTTTAACTCGGCACCGAAAAATGTCATTAAAAGGGTTAGATTCGACTCCAGAAAGAACAGCTGGAAATGGTCTATATTCATTTTGCCTGGTTTACTTTTCACTTTTCACGGTCTGGCTTTCCAAAGTGTTTCAAGGTAACAGTCCCGTCCCTGGGCTCCACCTTCGCTCAGAAACAAAGCGCTTGATTTTAAAATACCTATAATGAGATGTAATGAGAAGAGAGTAACTGAAGGCAAGGAGAAGGTGGATGATTAATAACCTTGTAAAATATGTTAATTAAATGCACTTCTCTAGAAGTGGATTTCCACCCATTCCTTTGCAAACAGTTATTTGTCACCTTTCATAACATTTTGAAAGGAAAACCATGCCAGGGTCTGTAGATGGTTTTTGGATTTCTGACACAGTGATGTCAGTATTGTAGGAAATCCCAGAAGAAAACAGTGGAAACTGCAGTATTTAGTATCTCGCTTTATAGCACATTTACATTTTTCTGGTTTTTTTTATTTTTCCGTTTTATTCTTTGAAGATGCTGTGAAGTTTCAATCATTTTACACCTTGACTTTTTTTTTTTTTCTCTCCTATCAACTCATAAATAGTTAAATTTTTAGGTAGAAGAGGATAATTACTATGTTTCCACTTGAAATATTGTAAAGCCCCAAGGCCCTGTCTTGGACAAATGTATTTTTCAGCAGCTCATTGTAATTTTGGTTTTGACTGAGGATCCAGCGCAGTTAAAACCCACACCCATCCGTAGAGAAGGGTGCATTTTCAGCCTTTAACAATAGCTTTATTTAGTAGGATTTTAATGACTCCTTTGCTTTGGACTTGCAAAGGGGGAATATTTCTGCAGTGAGGGGGCCTGTCCTGAGGATCACAGGATGGTTTCCTGTGCCGGCCAAGTTGACAAAGAAGAGCCAATTCTGTGGATGATGATTATGCAAGATGGAAAAGTGCTGATAGACTGTGGAAAAATACAAGGCTGAGCCTAGCTGCATTGCAAACCTGTTTCCAAAAAAGCAGCTTTGAGCAGCTGACCTGGTGGTGTATGTGGGCGATCTATAGCAGGAGGTTGTTAGCCGCATTGGGGCGAGCAGGCTGAGATGGGGAGGGAGAGGAGGGTGCTTAGGGGGCTTGGTTTCAGAGAGAACAGGAGGCAGCTTTATGGGAGTTTTTAAGTGATGGTGGTGATGGTTTTTAAGTGGGCGGTTGTATAATTTTCCGATATAATATGCTTTTCAGGTTTGGTGGATTTTTTTTTTTTTTTTTTTAATTTTCAGTAATCAAAGTAAAGTTTCAGGTGATTGATCAAATAGAGAAAGGAAAGCCCAAACATTTCAGCTTCAGGTTATGGTTGAGTAGACTTTTGCTGACATCAGAAATTATTAATTGCACCAGCTAAATTACAAAGATGTTATCGTGGCTCTGGGAGCCAAGAACGTAATTAGGAGGGCTGTTAGATTCCCCATTCTGCTTCCTTGCTTTTGACTTTAACCATCAAGGCACTGAATCAAGGTAAAAGTGAACTAATTTATGTGGAGAGTTTGGGGCTGTTTCAAGAACAATGTGAAATAGATGCACCTTAATTTGTTAATGGATGCCGTCCTCTCAAGAAGCTGGAGTCTTCACCCGAGTGCAGATGCTCCCATGGAGCGGCGTGTCCTATACTGTTACATATTACAACACATAGGGTGTGGTGGGCTTCTTGGGGTGAAGAGCTCAATATAATGGGTCATTGACAGCTGGTTAAACAGTATACGTGCTTCAGTCGCATTACTTTTTAACAGTATATGCCGTATACTCATGAAGTTGCTTCCACTGGCATCTAATTTAAAGAGTTCAGTGAATGCTACACGCATCTCACTTGCATTAAAACCATCTATAGCATTACTGAAGAAGACAGCATCAGTAAGTGTTTACCTAGACTTTAAAAATTATTTTAAATTTCTTAAGATGTTGGGTTTTTTCTTCTTCTTTCACATCCTGTTGTTCTAGCTAGAGACTGACCCTTCCCACCTCCCTGATGAAGTGATTTTTATCTTGTTTTTTAAAATAAACCTAAACCTGAGATGTCTGGTTTTGGCTGATACAGCATCTTCCCTTGTCAGAACAGCCATGTGCATCGGCACCATCGCTTGGGGTCATCACCGTGCCTGCAAGGGCTGTGTTGCTTAGCTTCTGGCAGCCAAAATACTAGACATCTCTTTGTGGACCTCAGAATCGCTAATCTATTTTAATTTAGTAAACTTGAAAATACAGAGTTTGAGTTGTTCATGGTTTCCATCAGAACATAAGAGACTTAAAGCCCAGGATATATTTAAAAGGAAGCCACAACCATCAATGTATTCAGGTGCATGTTTCTACCTTTGTCCTTAGGCACATGTCCCAGTTCAGAAGGGCACTTAAATATTTCCATAATGCCTTAGATTGCCCAACTGAAGTCAACAGGGCTGGTTGATGCCAGTAAAAGTACTTATGATTAACATTAGACACATTCTTTAGATGCTGATGAACTGGGGCCTCTGATAATTTAAGAATGGCAAATGGTTGGGAATGTCATGTTTCTGTAAATTCAGAAAAACATGATGGTATTTTGTCGGGGTTTTTTGGCCATTGCCCTGTCTCCATAAGAAAGAAATTAAATGGTTAAACATGAAAAACATTAGCATTGCTGATATTATTATTTTTAGGATTTTATTATAGGTTCAGAAATACAAAAGAAAATGTTAGTTGCCACACAAAACTTTGGAAAATGGGGAACATATTCTTTTATGCAGTTATTTTAATAACTGTTTGGTAAGCTTATTTATTGACTTATAAAATCTAGGAATTGTAATTGCTTTATGTAATAGGTTTTGAAATAGAAGTAAATATCAGCTGTAGGGCCTGTTAAAACTGAAATTTAGAAGTAATATAACTTTCAGTATTTTGCATTATTATATTTAATTGCCTACTCTAAAAAAGGGTGCTTCAAAGGAGTCTTTCAATTCCTTTCCAAGTTTTCAATTCTTTTCCAAGTTTTCAATTTTTTCCATACTAGGCACTGGGAGGGAAAATACGAAATTTTTTTTTTTTTCTTTACATTCTGTGGATTTCTTTGTATGGTCAATACATCTTTCACTCACTTATGAGGAGAAAGCCTTTTGGAAATAATAGCAAATAAAATTGTTGTGTAGAATCTGGCTGGCTGGCTTTCTCAGACTCAACGGGTCTCACATTGTGTATGGAGTTTTATTTTAAGATGTACTTCTGTTTTGCATTACAGTGGATTCCTCTCTAAAAATATTCAGGTGAAGGCAAATCTAGAAAAAAAAGATCGTATCTTTCCTTTAAATTGTAGCATCACCAATACTGTAGACTACAGCATTTCTTTCCGATCAGGAAGGCTGGGGTGTCTGTGGATTTATGAAATATTGTTTGGAAAATCTTTCTGCAAAGCCAGGGCCTTGCCTGTAGCCAGGACGCTCCTGGAAGTCAACGGGAACTGTCAGGAGTAGTGTCTTTTTATAAGTTGAAGGACACCAGATGAAGGGCCACCTCAAGGCTCTGTGCAGGGAAGCCTGAACAGGGCTCGGCGATTGGTCCCGGTGCCTGTCCTCCATCCCTGTACCTCTCCATCCCTGTCCTCTGCCAGCGCTCCCAAATTTCCCAAAGGCAAAATCAATCTGGCTTGCCGAAACCATTGATCTGAGCTTCCCAGCTGGCCTCGTCTGCAGTGACAGGGGGAGACCTGGCACAAATGACTGTGCTGGCAGATTGATGAGGACCGTAACTGGGAACGAAGCGGTAGCAAGGAGTAGCTGGGAGCAATAACCCTTTCTGCCGGCACGCAAAGGAGCGCGTCCCCTCGGCCACTGCTGTTCATGGGGTTCAGCAAACTGTGCTGCGCTGCTCAGTTCCCTGAAAGGCCTTACCTAGATGTGGGGGAACAAAATATTCCCAAGTAAGCAAAAACCGATTCAAAATTATTAAAGCGTCGTTAAAACCTATACGGCTATCTGTTTTGTAGCGCTAAGTGAGAAAAATGAAACGCTTTTCATTTCAAAGTTGCCAAAGGTTCTATAATAAGGCTATGTAGTAAGTCAGCGGTGAAGCCATGAGTAAAATTCAAGAAAGCAGACATAGATTGCCTTTCTTTCCATAGTTCAATTACGTAACACGCAATTCAATTTTAAATGCATCTATTAAATGCCCAGTATATCAATTTGTGAACGGCTTCCACTCTACGGTCAAAAAAACGCACTGCAGTCTCTTTGTTACAAGTTTGTAAAGCAAACAGAAATGCAATAGGGAAGAGAGTCTGGAGCTCCCACAGTCTGAGGCTGTGGTGGTAAATAGCTGGAGAACTGCCAGGAGATGAGCTCGTACCGCTAGCTGTTGCAAATGATCTATGAAATATGTATTTATGCGTTTCCCGCAGTAGTTATCCATCAGTGGACTGAAATGTCTTCGCAGAGGTACTTATTAGAGGACAATGTTTCAATCCCAGCATTATTGTTCTTGGAGATGGAGCACTTGTAAGCCAGTTTATAAATCTCTTCCTTAAGCAGCTTGTTTTTAAGGGCATTTTAGGAGTGGAGCATCTGGCTTGACTTGTAGATCATTTTGATTCTGTCTATTCTAAAATCCAGATTGCTTCAGGCTCGGACATTTTTTGTTGGTGCTTTCTGTGTCCTAAACTTCCAGTTAGGTGTTTCTCGTTTACCAGAAGATGTTGAAGCTATCACGTGCTGGAAGAAGGTAGTCCTGAATAGTAAGCTGTTAACAGATCTCCTTGAAAAGGACATAAGGTACAGCTCAGGAGGGTTATGTGCCAGCTGAACAGCTAAACTTCCAATTACTGACAATTTTTGGTGCTGGTGATGCTGTCAATGGTAGATCCAGGTTGTTGTCCACGTCTACGTAACAACCAGGCACAAAAGATTGCTTCAGGCTAAATTTTTTCCTTGCATTTAAATGCCATCTCTGCATTACGGCTTAGCAAGTCCATACTACGCCTACCTGAAGATGTCTTCTTACCACCACCTTCCCCTGCTCTGGGACTGCAGGCATAAACTCCGGGGATCGCTTGAATGTTTGTTTACTCATACAATCTTTCAACTGAGTCAGTAAGAGTTGCATCATTGGCGCTACCGACTTAATGATGTTACGCATTAGGCTTTGCGGCAACCATGTAGTCAGTGAGCTGTGTGACTTTAGACCTGAAGTGCAACGAAGATAAGTTAGGAAAATGAGCAGACCCTTTTCATTTGGCAACCACACATAGGCTAAAGCTTGTAGAAATAATAATTTTCCTTTTGAATGATGTTTTGTCTTTTGACCCTTGTTTTCTGCCTTTGTTGTGCTTTTTCTCCAGCTGGGATGACAGCAGCTCTGTCAGCAGTGGGATCAGCGACACCATAGATAATCTCAGTACTGATGACATTAACACTAGCTCCTCTATCAGCTCCTATGCCAACACACCTGCCTCCTCCCGCAAAAACTTAGACGCACAGGTAAGATTTCTGGTTTAGACAAGTAACATTGATATTTATTATTTTCTCTGTGCGGTAAGTATAATTGTTTTAAGTTGGATGAACCTGAACACACGGACAGCCCTCAGTATGGACGGTATCACTGAAAAGGCAATGTCAAGCAATAGTAACCACCTTATCGAATGTGGCATTTATGAATATTTCCTCTACGCGTGGAATCCGTGGCATCTCTGCTGCGGTGGTGTGGCAGCAAAAGGCTTGCTTCTGCCTTCCTAACAGCACTGCTGCACAGAAAACATGCAGCAGTAGAGGGGTTTTTTGTTTTTTTTTTTTTAGCTCTAGGAAAGGTATTATGTTTTTTCTTAAAGAATAGAATTTAAGGAAGTCAATGTTTAAAGATTTTTTACACTTCCATTGGAAATGTAAGCATGCTAGGCAAATGAAATAGATTATTTTAAACTGCCAGGGCTGCAGGTTACTGCAGACTTTCTATTTTTGGCAGCATTTCATAGGAGGATAAATTTTACGTCCGTTGGCAGCTTACATGTACATTTTGCGCTCAGACACCACACATCCAAAGAAGGTAAAACAAGTGAAGATATCCAACAGGTTTTCATTCATCAATTAGACTGCATAATAAAGAGATGTGCAGTAATATAAACTGCTTTTTTCCTCAATTGCATAGAATTTTGTTTGGAAAAGCATGGGACTGAGAAGTCCAGCTTTGTTCTTTGTAGCCCGACCTGCTCGAGGGACTCGAGTGTTGTGTGTCAAAGCAACCAGGATGCATTGACTTGGCGTTGCAGCAGGTAGAGGAGGAGGATGTAGGTATGACCTTCTCCTCTGTTTCCTCTTTTATTCTTCTCCAGTCCTTTTCATGACTGGACCCTAAATCTGGTTTTAATATCGGTTTTAATGTAGGTGTGTGGTTGCTGTGAAGTGTTACTCTGCCTACAGGACTGGGGTGCAAGCATATATTAGTCTTTGTTCCCTTGCCACAAAGTGCATAACTGAGCCTACGTTAAAGATTTCCAGTTAGCCTCTGGTTGTGTATCAGCGGTTGCATGTGCGCTCGAAACTGCTAATACAAGTTGAGAGGAGTTAAGATCTATGAAGTGTGATTTTCAGTGCGTAACAGAGAGGGTAACACAGACGACTAGAAGTATCTTCTGACAATTGTTACTGTCTCAACGTTGTAATACTGTTGGGAAGAAAGGAAGAAAAAAGGAGACGTGACTAAATGTTAACCTAAGGAAAAAAAAAATAGAAACTCATTTGAATTCTATCTTCTGATGGATCAGATTCTTGGAAACACCTCTGAGAGATCAAAATCTGTGTTGATGAACTCCTCTTCCTCCTCCACAACTATTACAGCATCCAATAGAGCGCAGACGTACACCAGAAGAAAAGCAGCTGAAGCTTGTACAGACAGTAGAGTGTAGTCATTAGAGGAGGAAGCTGGGAGCCAAGATGTACAAGTTGTGTTTGCAGTTTTTTGATGTGTAGGTCTGTGACCTACTTCTCTCCTCAGTTTTCATGGCTGACAATATTTATTCTAGATATTACTATTATCTGCAAATTATTGTCCACAAAATACTTTGTTTTCATTTGAACATCTTGTCAACCAAGGGAATCAAAATAGCTTGGAGTGATGGAACCATGCATAGCTGGCAGGGTTGATTTTTTTGCTGCCCAAAGTAGTCTTCGCAGCTCATGACACTCATGACAGCAAGTTTGCTGATGGCACCAAGCTGTGTGGTGCGCTTGTCACGCTGGAGGGAAGGGATGCCATCCAGGAGGGACCTGGACAGACTTGAGTGATGGGCCTGTGCAAAACTCATGAAGTTCAATCAGGCCAAGTGCAAGGTCCTGCATGTGGGTCGGGGCAATCCCAAGCACAAATACAAGCTGGGCGGAGAATGGATTGAGAGGACCCCTGAGAAGGATTTGGGGGTGTTGGTTGATGAGAAGCTCAACATGAGCCGACAATGTGCACTTGCAGCCCAGAAAGACAACTGCATCCTGGGCTGCATCAAAAGCAGCGTGGCCAGCAGGTCGAAGGAGGTAATTCTGCCCCTCTCCTCTGCTCTTGGGAGACCCCACCTGGAGTATTCCATCCAGCTTTGGAGTCCTCAGCACAAGAAGGACATGGACCTGTTGGAGCGGGTCCAGAGGAGGGCCATGAAGGTGATCAGAGGGCTGGAGCACCTCTGCTATGAGGACAGGATGAGAAAGTTGGGGTTGTTTAGCCTGGAGAAGAGAAGGCTCCAGGGAGTATCTGAAGGGGGCCTACAAGAAAGGCTGGAGAGGGACTTTTTACAAGGGCATATAGCGATAGGACGAGGGGTAACGGTTTTAAACTGGAAGAGGGGAGATTTAGATTATATATCAGGAAGAAATTTTTCACTTTGAGGGTGGTGAGACACTGGCCCAGGTTGCCCAGAGAAATTGTGGATCCCCCATCCCTGGAGGTGTTCAAGACCAGGCTGGATGGGGCTTTGAGTAACCAGGTCTGGTGGGAGGTGTCCCTGCCCATGGCAGGGGGGTTGGAACTAGATGGTCTTTAAGGTCCCTTCCAACCATTCGGTGATTTTGTGACACAGCGAATGCTGCATCTGTGCCTTTTCTGTCTTACCTGGAGTGTTGTACCATGGCCTGTGCCCAGGTTTGCATTCCCCTGGGTGGTGAGCCACAAAGGACTGGCAGATATCTGCAGAGGGATGTGGGCTTTTCTTCTCAGGGTAGCCACTGCTTTGGTTCTCCTAAATAGTAGGCACTTAACTTTTAAACTGCTGTGATTCTGCCACATCTTTTTAAGGTGGTACAGAATTTGGATTTCAGATAATTAAAGAGGGAGCTTGAAGCTAATACATGTGCAACTGGGAGTCCAGACAAATAATACAGCCACATCAAAGGGAGAGAGTCCTAACATGTCAGTGTCTGCTGATAAAATCAGTAACTTATGCAGAATCATCTCTGCAAAGGAAGAAGACGTTGTTGCAGTAGAAAAAAAGTCTCTGCTAAGAAATTGATTTTCAGAGCTGCTGAGTACTGGCTACTCTAGAAGCTGTAGCTTCTCCATCTTTGAGAAGCAGGACGTAAATATGATATTAACTCCATCTTCGTAGGCATTCATAGTTGTTAGCAGCTTTTTGTAACAGTGCTATGAAGATGTTCGCCAGCTGGTTCTGAGCAAGCTAGGGATTGGAACCAGGATTTGCTTTACCATGTTCCCGTACATTGCTCTGATTATGCCAAGTACCAAACCACTTCATGTAGCTATACCACTTTTGGGGCCCTAATATTTTTCCCTTATATTGCACAGACTTAGATAAGTTACCTTTTAACACAGCACTGCGTATAGTATGCCTTTGAAGTCATGTCATGCACGTATTTTAAGGAGAAATTAAGACCTGGTGGACATTTGAAAATAACTTATTTAACTGAAATAAGACGGAATAGAGGAAGAGATCAAGTAATAAACTTGTTCACATAATGCTAAAAAGATCAGAAGATGGAAAGGAAACAATTCCCTTAAATAGAAAACACCAGCATCTTTAAGCTGTTGGATCAAGATGACTTCTCAGTTTCGTTGGAGCAAAGATGGGTTTGGTCTGTTCACGGCTGTGTGAATAGATTTACAAAACTGTAGGAATAAATTGAGAAATCCTGGTGGTTACCGCTACTCCCAGCTCCGTCAGATGGCAGGCTTTGCTCCCTGCTCGTGCTCGCTATGTCTTGCCATGACCTCCAGCAAACAGTATTTCCACTTTCACCCACTCCAGGCCGTTCAGGCGGGTGGAGTTTCAGCTGCGATCCCAAAGCCAGGTTTCACCGTGTTTTGGGTTTGATTCCTTAGTCATGTTTCTGTGCTGTTCTCAGTGTTTACCATTAAACAGAAACACCTCTGGCCAGAGGGCTTCAAGGGTAGATGTGCAGCAGTTCAAAGGCTATGGAAAAAGTTGAGCTGTGGGTGCAGCTGTGGAATGAAATGGAAGAGAGCAAAGATAGAGGACTTCTTGTAATGCCGTTCTCTGTGTTGAGATTTTACTATTCTTACAGATATAAAGGGGGAAAGTAGAAGGTACAGGAATGTTTCGTAGTCAACCAAAACTAGAATAAGTCCTTTGCCAGCAAGTAGGTGTATTTCTTGTTCTCAAATGCTAATGGTGTAAATAGGCAATTCCAGACAAGATACTTGAAGCAGGATACTAATGAGAGCACGTGAGGGATGATGTTGATTATTTGTTACATCTTGCCTATGCTCTCTTCCAAGATCTGTAAACTTAGGAGACGTTTGCATGAAATGATGATTTTAGAGAAACACAGGACGTAGAAACAGTCACACTGTGAATTTATTATACGCCTACTGATGGTCATAAATAGAAGGTAACTATTCCCAAACCTTGCAGCCATACAAAAGAAAGCAGTGTTTCATTCAAGTCTATGCTGAGTTGCTCTCTTTGAATGGGGAGGCAGGGAAACGACATTTGCATAGCACAAGGAAAATACACCAAGAAAATAGTATCTAAATCCATAATTCAGCAAATGCTTCTTAGTCTAATGGCTTGATATACAGACAAATAACCAAAGCCCTAACTATTTCACGTGACTGAAAAAAGTTCACTGTGATGTGTGGTGTCAGCTTTCACATACTGATCACTTAGGCTAGTTTTTCAGGCTTTAAAAAAAAAAGTAATTACAGTAAAAAGGAGAGGAAATTAAACCACAACCCCCCTAGATTCTTTAATGTTAATGGTGTGATCTTGTAAGAAAAGAAAAGTCATAAACTTGAAACAAAAGACAGCATTTTGCTGAAAGCATGGTGAATGATCATGCCTCCTTTCCTCAGCTGGGCTTTTCTGATGATCAAGAGGGAGTAAAAGGCTGTGGCCTTTATAATACTTGGGGGTATTTTAAATAATTTCCTTTTAAGTCATATTACCATTCGACTACTGCACAGTGCTGAGCACATTCATCTTTTGCTGAGGCTTGGGGAAGAGACGGCACTCAGAATCTTACCAAAATTCGCCAGCTCTGACTTGGGAGCTTTCATGATCGAGTGTTGAATGATCAGTCTCTTTCATGGTACTGTGATGTTGGAGAACACTTCCAACTATGAGTTTTTTGTCTGGATCAGGGTTAAATGTGTGGATATTTGTCATTTGTGCCTGATCACAAAACAGTTGGTTGTGGTGTTACAAAATTTGCCCAAATTAATCAACAGCATTTGACAGGAGAAGAAGAATTTGGCAAGAGTAATCATAAGCAACAGAAAATGCTAATGTATGGGGAATGTATTACATATGTGTATATATAGGGTAATAAATTTAAGCATTTCTGAGACTTTGGCAAAGGCTTGCTAATGAGAAAATTCTATATTTGATGTTGAGCTTTTCAAGATTCTCCCTAAAAGACTGGCAGCACAATCAGTCTGTGCAAAGAATAGGGGGGAAAACAGTTTGTAAGGGTTGAATATAAATTAAAAACTAAGTTAATGTATGTATTTAAGTCAGTCTTGGGTATTGTTAGAAGGTTGTTGGGGATTCATTTTTCTTCAGTTCTTGGGTGTCCTTCTAAGATGTTAGATTAGAATGAACAGCATTCCACATCTTCAGATCTCTTCAAAAAGCTGCCTCCTCATGCTCTGGAGATCAGATTGCCAGACAAGAGATAGGAAAGCAGCAGGAACAAAGGAAAGCTGGCTGCACAGGTTTGAAAGGTTTTTTTGGCATTGCAGTAAAAGGGTTCGTCAGAAATTTGAGATGGAGGATTATAAATGTCATGGAGCTGAATATGTCCTTTATAAATCAAGTGGGGTTTTTTTCCTTTTTTTTTTTTTTTTTTTTT
>VFFE01007487.1:918402-932140 GCA_008921705.1 Burhinus oedicnemus
TGATGGTTCTCATTTATGAAGCGTCTTAAAAGAAGGGCTTGCTCTGAAGGTTGTCTTACAATTCCTTATCTGCCCTAGACCGATGCAGAGAAGCATTGCCAGGTTGAGCGGAATTCCTTATGGTCCGGTGATGACGTCAAGAAATCAGACGGAGGATCCGATAGTGGCATAAAAATGGAGCCGGGATCTAAATGGAGGCGGAATCCCTCTGATGTGTCGGATGAATCTGATAAAAGCACTTCTGGTAGGAAGAACACTGTTATTTCGCAGACGGGCTCCTGGCGACGGGGCATGTCAGCTCAGGTTGGCATCACCACACCAAGGACTAAACCTTCAACCACCTCAGGCACATTAAAGACACCTGGAACAGGTGAGGAAAGGTGTAAGTTCTAAACAAGGCAAAAAGTGTGTTCGGTATGAAAACAGTTTAAATACTTTCCAGAGGCAGAACCTGAACTTCAGGTAATCCTGTCTTTATTTTTAGGTATTGTTTTAACCTATGCAGCATTCTCGTATGTCCACCTTTCTTTTTCTGTTCATTGTAAATGCATATTTTGGATGAGTACACTGTGAAAGTTGTTTTCGTGACAACTGTAGCCTTAAGCCAAGCTATTTACTGGGCACAGTATTGCTGTATGAAGAACAAATAATATAATTTCAGCTTTTGAAGTCACAGTCAACTTTAAGAACACACAGTATGTGTGGTTGAGGAGATATCTCCACCCCCCCCATACTAAACCAGCATGTTAATTTATACTAAACACTATTTAGTTCTGGATTTTCATATAAATGTATTAGTGATTTTAGCACTTGCAGATGCGTGAATGATAATGGATTGAATTTCCATAATCAAGTAATACGAGTTAATACCTCTCCTCTTATTTGGTCGTGTACGCGATTGTACATGGAAAAGTTGAAGTGAGATCCTTTCTTGAACAATGCCTTTTAGGAAAATTAATACTAATGGCCTAACACTACTTCTGTCTAATGATAAAAAAGGATCAATCGGTGGCAGCTACAGAGGGAAACATTTTTTTTCTTATCTGTCGCTATTACATAAGACTGTTCTGCTTTTCGTATTCTCGAGGGCAAACACACCACATACTTTCTCTGGCAAGTCTGCATGTGTAACTCACCAGAGTGGCATGTACGTTCAGTGCGGACTAGATCATGGTTTTTAACCGCACTGTGGTGGCTAACACGCTTTTGCTTTTCATGCTGCTTTGAGTTTCATCATTTGCTTGATGTTTTCAAGTCATTAAATATTAGAATTCTTTTTCTATTTTTGTAGGGAAAACTGATGACGCCAAGGTATCAGAAAAGGGTAGACTATCTCCTAAAGCTGGACATGTTAAACGTTCCCCATCAGATGCAGGACGCAGCAGTGGTGATGAATCCAAAAAGCTTCCCACAAGTAACTCTAGAACAGCTGCTGCTAATGCTAATACATTTGGATTTAAGAAACAGAGCGGGTCAGCCGTAGGCATGACTATAATCACTGCCAGTGGGGCAACTATCACCAGTAGATCGGCTACTCTGGGAAAAATCCCAAAATCATCTGGACTCATGGGTAGGACCACTGGTCGGAAGACTAGTGTTGATGGCTCACAGAACCAGGATGATGGCTACTTAGCACTTAGTGCCCGAACTAATCTTCAGTATCGTAGTTTACCCCGGCCCAGTAAATCCAGTAGCAGAAGTGGAGCTGGGAATAGATCTAGCACAAGTAGCATAGACTCCAACATAAGCAGCAAGTCAGCTGGGTTGCCTGTCCCTAAAATGAGAGAGCCTGCCAAGGTAATCCTTGGAAACTCTCTGCCAGGATTAGTCAATCAGACTGATAAAGAGAAAGGGATTTCGTCCGACAACGAAAGCGTGGCCTCATGTAATTCTGTTAAAGTGAACCCTGCATCACAGACTGCTTCTAGTGGAGCTCAAAGTACTCACCAGCAAGGAGCCAAGTACCCCGATGTGGCCTCTCCCACTTTGCGCAGGTAGGCAACAAATTCGTTGATTGTGCAATGATGTTAGTCGGAGCTGAATGATCAGGACTCTTCGAGCCAGGCCTGGCTGTGTTTTGTGGAGCACTTACTATTTAGTGTCCTACGTCAAGGTCTTTGTATTTACATTTAATTTCACGTAAACAGGTTGGCCAGTGTTGTAAATACTCAGTACATTGTGTGACAGCAGCAAAAAATTAACATTCTGAAAAAAAAACCTGTCTGGCAGAAAGCTGGGCAATTGTGATACGAGCCTCTTTTACAAAAATCACACCTGAAGGCTTTATCCATGCACGTATCGCAGGGATAAGAATTCTCTTACGTGAAGGTTACTGAAGAGTTCTTGCACCAATGTGTATGTAACAAGCCTGGAAATACTCCAGTGGTGGATCAAATTATAAGTGGACAACAGGAGCATTATTTCAGGTGTTCGTTATGACAACGGCATAATTTGACCTGCCATACGTAGATTCGCGTGCCTAACCCAACCCGATCCTTCAGCTGTGTGGATTAGGCCAGTGTGCTGTGAGACTCAGAACATGAGGTTATTTGACTGTGTAGAAGAACCCTAAGTAAAGTTACTGTCTAAGCTGGGTTGAATTTTCTTATATTAATAATATTTTTTTAAACAAAAATCTTATCTGTCTTCTATTTCTCCAGCACTACCCCACACATTATTTTAACATTAACGTTGGGTTGGTCAGGAATTAATTTGTTGATGCAGCATGTATCAAAGCCTTGATATTGGTGGAAGGTTCCGTTAAGATTCTTTTTCAATTTAATTTGACATTGAGTAGCTTGTCTGTTTCAAGTTGCGGTGTTTTGCATTTCATTTTGTCTTGATGCCCATAATACCCATACAGTTACGCTACATCATCCTGCTTCCAGTGATGTGAGAAAGCCACATTCCATCCGAAGCACCAGTGCAAGCATAATGGCTGTGATGGCAGCTTAGGCTAATGCTGTAGAGTTGTAAACTGATTCTTTTGAGATGTGTGGTTTTATTTGAAGAGCCTATGTGAGGATAATTCAAGATATTTCATTTATTTTATTCCTGGTTATCATTAGATAAGCCCTGTCTTTTAGAACATTTAATTTTCATCAATGACTACTTAAAAAGAAAACCTCCAATAGGCTTTTCATTTCTATAGCATACCCCATGAGGAATGCACATTTTCAGTATTGCAAGCCTCAGGCACATTAATGTTGAAATTTGATTGGAAATTTTTTTTTTTGATTAGTAGAAAGCCACATTGCTCGGCATGTAATTGAAATACTACATTAGTAATACATGAAACTTCAAAGATAAGACACTGAGGCTCAATTTAACTATTCCCTCATTTTGATTTATGATTTTACTTTTAAATTTTCACCAGACTGTCTAAATAGTCATATATTGAAATGCATGAGTTCAATTTGACCTCGTCTGCTTCTTACTGATTTCTAGAATGACAATTAAGAAGATTTTGAGCTTGATTTTTCATAGTCAATTGAGATGTCACACGCGTTTTTTGCATATTTCCTCTCAGACCTGTGATTTTTTTAATAATATAGAATAAATTAGAATTATTGTTATGCAATAAATTAGAAACTTTTGTAACGATATAGATGTACCTGTAAGTCTGAGAACATACGTAATGTCTATGTTGTCATAAACAGTGAAATTCTATAATTCTGCGGTGAGGGCCATCACTGTCTCTGTTCTCTCAGTATTCCCTTTAGCTCCTGTATTACATATCTGGCATGTCCCTTAGGTGAAACCATCATTTATCTTGATGCGTTTTATTACTGAATTGGGCCTTCATGCTTTGCAGTATATAATACACTGCTTTTCTGTTAATGGGAGACATGCATGATCCAGGAGCCAGCTCAGATATGTCAGCCCCTTGTCAATAATAGTACATAGGAGTAAACAGATGGCCTCCCTTGTAGGGTATGGCCTTCCAGAGTTAATCTCCATATTGATGTGAGTGTCTTGCTGGATTGGATTTTCTCTGGACTGAAAGGAATGCTCTCCAGACCACATCCTCTTCTGAAGGCGTTTGTTACGAGGTTGTGGTTTGACCAGACACTGCCTTTGGTAGCAATGTACTTCTGTTTGTGGCGCAGTGGCGCATCCTTTCAGTTGTATTAGAGGTGCTGTGAAACAGTTTGGGGACGACTGCATAGCTTAAAAACAGCTTGCAAAACTGTTGTGTGGGTGGTTAGGGGTTTTTTTTAAGCTCTAGGATCCTATCTTTTAAGAGTACGGTTCCTCCAGTAGAACTGAGGAGGTGGTATGCAATGGCGTAGGAGCAGGAATGCCCTAAGCTGCTATTGCTGCTGAAGGCCACGTATCATTGCAGTACGGTTTGCTGTTTTTCTGCATACTCGCTCGAATAACGTTAATTCTAAATAAAACCTAGACTCTAAATGTCACTAAATCCCTGTAGGAATGGGTTTTGTCATTCAGACTGACTTGTCTAAGTGAGTATCTCCCGATCGGTGAGGTGTGATGTCCAGGTGAACCAAGTTTGCCAGATCTGTGCTGGTTTGTGAACGTCTGTCTTTATCAGATGCTGAGAAGGTCATGACACAGAGCAGTGCTGGATTATGAGACAGATGTAGATTGGCATCTTAGCCTGATCCGGCAGTGTTGTCCGGGTGCTTTGTGGCAAGTATGGCACAGCAACAAGCCAGCTGAGATGTGTTCCAGGCATCTTACACAGGTACACTGGAGCCGCAGGTAGCACCCGTGCAGTACATACAGTGCTTCTGGGCATCGCTGCACTGACTGCACGCGTGCTATAGGGTGCCCAGCTATATTACACAGCCTGTGTTTCTGGGAAGTGGTGGACAAAGTGGCTTGGTGTGCATGTGGTCTACCAACAACCCGGGCATACTCAAATGCAGAGAAAGTTCTGCTCGGTGCATACCCACCTGTAAGTCTTTAGGAGCTCTTGTATAGAAGTGAGGTACTCTGTTCTGAGGACTACAGTCCGATACATACCCACTTGGAATGATTTCATCCCCAATACGCCACACCGTTGATAGGGAAAAGGCAAATCCATATAGGTGTGTGAGGAAAACTAAGGTTCCAAAGGCAGTTACAGGAGCTCAGTGGCAGAAACAGAAGCAATGTTTTGGGGTGGATGTTTGAAGCTGGAGTCAAAAGCTACACTTCCTTCAGAATTTTGAGGATCAGTTTTAGAATGATTGATAATCTGGTCTTAAGCATGTTTACTTCAGAGACACTTTTGCACTTCTGACAAAAGTGATGCGCATTGGAGAAGCTGCAGTCATCCTCCTCCAACCGTGCTTTTAGATCCCCTCCCTTGCACGAGTTCTGGCACTCAGCTAGTCTTTTACTGAACCAGTTCCAGGTGCCAAACCAGGTGAAATCTCATTCTGCACTCCAAAAAAATAGTTTCCAGCCACCTTGGCTCCTGAAATGAGACAAACCTACATTTGATACCAGTAAATATTTTTCCTGTTAGATCCCAGCAAATGCTGCTTCTGTGCAGAGCATTCGGTGATTTGCACAGAATTTACCTGGACAGCAAGCTTTCAACCTCTAATATTCCATGCTTCAGATTAATCAGTGCTGTGTTTCTCCGGTATCCTTTTTGCTTAAGGAGCAGAAGACAATATGGCTGTATTTTAGTTCTGGAAGCTGTATTTCAGCTTTGTGAAAGTAGTATTTGATGATTCAGAGAAGAAACACCTGAGATAGATTTGAAGTTATTGTAATTGTCTCTGGACTTTATTGAAGGGGGCGTGAACACAAGGAGGTTCATAAATTTATAGTTGTGTATGTCCGGTCTAGGATCATTTACTTAATGTTGGTTTTCTGAAGCTAAGATGATATGTGGTCTAGATATGAAATAACCTTGCACTTAATATTCCATTTTATGTATTTTTCATGTTGTCTTTTTTTACAGACTTTTCGGTGGCAAGCCTAGTAAACAAGTTCCCATCACGACAGCCGAAAATATGAAAAATTCGGTAGTCATCTCCAATCCTCACGCTACTATGAACCAGCAGGGTAATCTTGATTCACCGTCTGGCAGTGGTATGCTGAGCAGTGGGGGCAGCAGCCCTCTGTATAGTAAAAACACAGATATGAACCAATCTCCACTAGCTTCTAGTCCCAGTTCAGCACATTCAGCTCCTTCCAACAGTTTAACGTGGGGTACCAACGCAAGTAGCTCTTCTGCTGTCAGCAAGGATGGCATTGGATACCAGTCTGTCAGCAGTCTTCATACCAGCTGTGAATCCATTGATATCTCTCTGAGCAGTGGAGGTGGGCTCAGCCATAACTCCTCCGGTGGCTTGATTCCAGCCTCTAAAGATGATTCTCTGACTCCCTTTGTCCGAACCAACAGTGTTAAGACTACGTTGTCTGAAAGGTTAGTAGGTTTTTCTCTCATTTCCATTAAGCTTGTATGTATCTCAAGTGTGAATGAAGTCCTGGCAGCAGTAGCCACCGCTGCAGATAGAAATCAAGCTGTGCTTCTTCCAAGATAGTACTGAATGGTATTACTAGAACATACAAAGAAGTCATTCCAGGCGAGGAGCCCAGTTCAGAGCAAGAGGATGGGTTCAAGTGAGGTAACCAATATGACAGCTTTTCTTGCTACCATATTATACCTAATATTTGAATTTTGCATCCTATGTTATCCTTCCAAAGTTGATCTGATAGTGATATTCAAAAAAACCCTCCGGTGGTGTTATCGTTTTGATTTGAGAAGCCAACTGTTTCTTGTTAAACTTCTTGTTTGTAACATTTGACAAGCTTTTAAACCGGAGGTCATGCTGAAAAGAGAAGTCCCTGCCTCCCTAGTCACTTGATCCCTCCTCAGCTTCTCCCTGCTGCCCTGTCCCACCTCCGGCTGCTCCCTACAGTGTTTTGGTACGGGCATTTGTGTGAATGCTTAGTGAACCCGACTGGGAGATGGATCCAACTGGAAAATGATCGCCTGAATTGTATTTCAGACTGATCAGTTCCCCAGCTCCTCCCACGACGAGATTCATCGGTATCTGTGCGGATGCAGAGGAGGAGCTGGGAACAGACTGGCCAGGGAGGAGGGAACGGGACTGCTTTTTAGCATCAGAGCGGTATTAATGACACATGGAGCTAACATCGGGGTACATCAGACAATGACTTGCAGTGCATGCTCTCCGAGTGCCCTTTTGTAGAAGGTGGTAGTTCCTCTGCAAGCATTGGAAATCAGCTATATCCTGCTGGGTAACTATGTAGTCAGGTAGCAAAATTTTTGGAGTTGCATCTCAATGGAGAAAAAAAACGCTGAATATAATGTTCTGACAGTTTGGGTTTCTGTTTGTGTTTTATTATAACTCCTTTCTGGTCTCTCCTCTTTTCATTCTAATATTCCTTCTCTTGTTTTCTGTCTTGTTGGACTGATTCTTCTAGCCCTCTTTCTTCCCCTGCTGCTAGCCCCAAATTCTGCCGCAATACTTTGCCCAGGAGACAGGACAGGTAATGCTGTCTCAGGACAAGGCTGTAGGTTTTGTTGCCCATCTCGGTGAAGCAAATTGTTTTGTGCCGGGCTGTGCTCAGTTGAGTCCTCTGCTGTGTTCATCGTTCAGGTGTGAACTGACGCAAAGACATGCCAGTGAGAGTCCCCTCAATCACCCCATCTATCTACCGAAATCAATCTGGAGAATGGCATACGGCAGAGTTGGCATGGTTTTGGTGTTGCTCTTGTTACTGGGAACATCTTTTAGTTTACGGGGGTATTTTTTTTTCCCCCCTCTCCTTTCATTACCAAAGGCAATTTGAAAATCTTGCCCTTTTTTTTTCTACCAATCTAAACTCTCACTAGCATTTCAGCATTCCTCTGGCATGCTGCTTTTCCCACTGCCTTTCAGGCCTGTCCTTTTTGTCGTGAAGTCCCCGTGTCCTTCAGTGTTGTCAGTCTTTTATTGCAGTTTGGCTCGTGAGTGTTTTGCAGGGACTTGGGTACATCCATCCTTGTAAAGACAAATGCTAAAGCTGGGAGAAGATTACCCCAATCTAAACATTCTAGCTCACTGCTGCAATTTTAGTCACTCCCACGCTGTAATTTAGCTATAAGGTTTGTCATTAAATTAATTCATTTAAGCACGTGGATATTTTCTTTAAAAACAAATTAACAGACTCTGCTCAGTTAGAAGTTCATCAGTTGTAAAAACATAAGCTTAAATACTTGGGGTTTGGATGGCTAATAGATTCATTTTACTTTGCTAATGGAATTTAAGCTGGATTTGGAAATCTAAACAGTCTGGGTTCTCAATACTTTTACGGCTATAGATTGCAGCTGCATAACAGTAATTAGCTGCATTCCCTAAATAGCGTCTGCTGAAAGGGATGACGGGAAGGTGGTTTGGACGTGAAGATTCTCATCAGTTTTCACAAATAGTCTGCCTCACGCCCGCTGAAAAACATATTTTTAAGCATCCATTTGACATTTAAAGAGCCCTTTTTGTTCATTGTGGGTAGGAGAAATAGCCAAACCACGTCGTGAACAGATGAGATTCGTTGGCATGGTACCAATGCATGTTTGTGCAAATCCACACCTGGGTAAGGAGGTTTTTGCATGTTTCCATAGGAAGGCCCCAGCACCTTTTCCTCTGAAAAGGCGATGCAGATGTTTGTACGTCCTCCTTCGTCCTGATCTTATTCCTTCCCTTTTGTTCTTCTCTGAAGTTCTTTTCTTTTAACTTTTCTGCAGCGACCCACATCTTGATAGGAACACTTTGCCTAAGAAGGGACTCAGGTATTGGTGTTTCCACATGGTTTGACAGCTTTTGTTGTGGCTTTGGAGTTTGCTTTGTGTCTCTGTTGTGGCTGGTGGTGATGGTCGCAGTTTGCAAGAGGTGGCAACAATTTTCCTTTCTTCTTCCTTTCTTCTTCTTCCTTTCTTCTTCTTCCTTCTTCTTCCTTTCTTCTTCTTCCTTTCTTCTTCTTCCTTTCTTCTTCTTCCTTTCTTCTTCTTCCTTTCTTCTTCTTCCTTTCTTCTTCTTCCTTTCTTCTTCTTCCTTTCTTCTTCTTCCTTTCTTCTTCTTCCTTTCTTCTTCTTCCTTTCTCAAAGACAACCATTGACCACTGTGCTTTTTTTCATCCAGTGGCTTCTCCGCTTGAGCAAGAACTGTGGCTTTTGCTGGCTGAATTGCTGAAAAGCATCTCATAAACCGTCTCTGGGCTTGACTTGAAAATAATAATTTTGCAGCTTCTGTGGCTATTACATGGAATGATTCGAGATCACTTTCACCCCTGGGAACCTTGGTGTTGATACACAAATAGAAAAGATTTTCAATATCATGCCAAACCTTTTGGGATGAGATTGGACATATTAATTTAAAAAAATATTTGCTTCAGAATACCTAAATATATAAGGGTCTTGGAGATAACTTCTACTCTTCTAGAAAAGAACAAAAAAATTCCCCAAGCAAACTTCTGGCAATTGTCTTCTCATACATTTTGTATATTTGTAAGGTCGTGATTTTTATAACATAAAAAAACTGCACCGGAAAAGATTTTGCCATTGATAGAAGCAATTCTAGCAAGATAATCAACACTAGTTGTATTAATTAAATGCTTTATTGCAGAATTTACAGGAGATATCTTAGACAATTTAGAAAATTGCAGCTTCAGAATTGCTTCATGCAGCTTCTAGGCTCACTGAGTTGATGCCTTGAAATCGCAGCTGCAATTTTTCTGTCCTGTGCCCATTGTTCTTCCCAGCAGCTTTGTCCCGTGAAGTGCTAAAAGCCTTTCTTAAAATGGCGTTTTGTTTAAAATGTTTCTGTGGTTCTCAAGTATGTCTCTAATACATAAAGAGTCTCTTTTAAGACCGAAACGTTTGAGTGCTGAAGAGGTAGGTATTAATGCTGAAAAAAAAAAATAAAAATCCTTAGTATGTTAAAGTAAAGTGACTTAATAAACTGGTAATGTGCAAAGTTGAAGAGATGCAGGTAGTTAGGGACTGTTGCTTAAGTCTTGAGGCATAAGCAGAAGAATGAACATATTTTTTGAGAGTAGCTTGAGTTTTTGCAATGTTAATTATTGTAGTGCTCACATAGATTTAAAATAGTCTTAATAAGTGGTATCTTACTGTAAAGTATTTAGTTGGAGGGAATCTAATTAATTAAATAGATAATATCGACTAATAACAGGCTCCGAGTGTTTAGTTTTTGGGAGGAGAGCTCGTAACTCATAACTATTTCTCAAAAGCAGATGGTATAGCATAAGACAGACATTGAAATCCATCAGCAGACAAGTGTTTCCATGACGCTCTTTCTGTTGATACCTGTACCCTATCACGTATTTCACATAACTGTGGTAACATACCTATTTTTTAGGCATATACAGAAGCGGGTTTAAAACTTTGCTTAAGCTGAAGCCAGCGGGTGTTTTGCCGTTGATGTTGGCGTAGACAATGTTTCCGCTATTTTCTTTGCCTTCAGAAAAGGCTAAACATGGTCTCCTTTATGGTGACTTAATGCTGTTAGTTTTGAACTAAATGGGATACACTTCCACAGACCTTTATATTAATGTCTCTGGAATGTGAAATATTGGGTCACAACTTGTTTAAAAATCTGATAATGGCTTTGTTGACTTGAATTTGGTTGTAATATGACAAAAAGCCAGCTAAGCTTAGCGATGCACCAAAAATATAAAATAATGATAGAATTTTGGCATAACCTAAGGAAAGGAAAGGATAGGATTTCGAAATTATGGTCTTATTTTTCAGTCATACATCTGTAACACACACTGTATTTTACAGCACACAACTTCTATCTGTAGCTTTTTGTTTGCTGCTAGTTTGGTTACTGCTGAAGCTGTAGGAAAGGAGGTTTGGGGTGGTTTTTTTCCCAAACAGCAGTGGAATGAATTAGGAACAGCTTAGAACAGCTTGGAACAGCTCCTTAATTCAGAATTGTGTTGGGTCTATATCATTTTAATCCTTAAATTTCATATGAGAGTTCTTCCGTCTTCCTTTTCCTCTCTCCCTTCCCAAGTCTTGTGATGTTTTGTGGTTGGATATTTTTTTTATTTTTAAATAAATATCAAAGTTCATTTTGGAAAAACTGTTTGTTTTCACAGGTATACTCCATCCTCCCAGCTCCGTAATCAAGAAGATGCAAAAGAATGGCTACGGTCCCATTCAGCAGGAGGACTTCAGGATACTGCTGGCAATTCCCCGTTTTCATCTGGATCCAGCATAACATCACCCTCTGGAACTAGATTTAACTTCTCACAGCTTGGTGAATAATCATCTGTTTGGATAATCATAGCAATACATTGTGTGTCTTGAAAATAGCATATTACACAATACAATTTTCTTTCAGCAGCTCCAAGTCCCAGGTTCAACCTCACGAAGCACTTTCATTGAAATGAGTGGGACTAATTAGCATTATTATCTCGTATGCCCAAAGGTGGCATACTCGCAGTAACTCTTTGAAAATACTTCTCTGGGAGTAATCAGATGCCTTAATAGAAATTGTGAGCTATTCAGTAGAGCTATTTGTTAATATCACACATTGGTGTGTTTAAAGGATTTAAGACATTGCCTACCAGCTTAGCGATACTGCTTTAAGATCCAAGCATATTACAAGATGTGCCAGTCTCGTCAGACCAAGATATTTTATCTTTGTATGGATTTTTCAAGTGGTTTGCTGGAAAATTGCACAAAGCTCAGTCTGAAATAATATATAAAAGTCAGAAGAATTTTAAGTCAGAAAAAAGGCCGTTCCTTCACTTTATTACGTTGACAAAAGTAAAGACTTTTTAAATGAAGGAAACAATAAAAGTTGATTGGCAGGACACATAAAGCATTGGAGATTTTAGTTGACCATATCAGCAGTTGAAATAACCTAATTTAAAGTGCTGATAGTGCTTGTCTCTGGTGCAAAGATTAAATATTGCTTAGTTGCCTTTGCAATTTGTTTAGGTATGTAAATCAATCCTAAGAGTATATATATTGTCTTTTAAGTGACATTTGGAAAGTACTATGTCGAACAGACGCTTTCTGTTTCTTCTTGACTTTTGGAAGCCCCTCCATCTTTTCTAGAACAATAAAGAAATAATATGCAAAATAGTTATGCCGATACTTGTGAACTTCTGGTGTTGTGTGAATTCGCAGCAGCTTACGCGGTCGCTTATTTCCAGTGCAGTTTTGAGTTGCAGCAGTGACGTTTTAGAGCCTCTCTTTGTTCTGAAAAGAAACAGATTAAATAAACAGCTTTAAATAAACCGACGCTTAACAATATTTCAACTGAATATACACACAGTGTAATTACATTGCCAACAGCTAACAAACTGTCATGAAAGTTCATGAAAGTACCTTAATAGTCAAAAAAAAAAAAGAAAAAGTGTAGTCATAGGCCCAGAAAGTTAACTCTTTGTGGAGAATATTGAAGATTATTTACACTAATAAGCTTCAAAAGCTATTCGGCCACAAGCAATTAACAACAAAAAAATAGAAGCTATTTTTCTACGTTCTTAAGAAAAGAGCTTAGAGATAGTGCAGTCAAGAGAGGCCACTGCGTTTAATTTAATAGCAAATGTTGATATGAAAGTTGAGCACCTTTAAACTGAATTATTTTATCTCCTACGATAGTCTGCATCAGTTGATGGTCTGTATAGAAACAGGCAATGGCAGCACACCAAGAGGAACAGCAGTTTTGTTGTTCTCTTTTTTCTGCAAAGCAACTAGTTCTTGGTAAATATCAGGTATAATTTTAGCACAAAAGTTCTTTAAAAAAAAAGTGAAACTGGAGTAGACATTTTGTACTCTAAAAGTTTGCTGGGAGACTGTTGGCTTTTGAGGCAAAATTGATATTTTGTATTTCTTAGGACCTCATAATGGAAAGAAACAATTCTGAAATCTACAGCTCTTAGGAAATGAAAGCTCTTAAAATTTGTGACTTAAATACCTAGCAAAATCTCATTTTCTGAGAACTGGAAGGCTTTGAAGGAAATAGTTCATAAGGTCAGTTCTGTACAGGCAAAATAGTAGTTTAAATTCCTTCAGGCATTTTTGTCCTTTTTGAGGAAGGACTGTTCCAAATTAAATGAGGGTTAATTAGTTCACGCCTACAAAGTGTTAGTGAGTTGACTGAGCTTGTCTGTAGAAGTATAGATGTATCATCACTGTTCAAAATGACCTTTTGTTATTCGTTACCTTGCTTTGCTTACATTTTATTTGAATTCATTGAATTTAGAAAAATAACGAAGCCTGGAGAAGTTGACATCAAAAATCTGCATCTTAAAGGAAAAAAAAAAAAGTTTTTTGGTAGTTCCACAAAATTAGGTATGAAAATTTGTGGTCACACAAGTAAATTGCTGTTTATTCTTCACTTTGTAGCAAGTCCAACCACTGCAGCCCAGATGAGCCTGTCAAACCCAACCATGCTACGGACCCACAGCCTTTCCAATGCCGATGGTCCTTATGACCCCTATAGTGATACGCGCTTCAGGAACAGCTCCATGTCCCTGGACGAGAAAAGCAGAACAATGAGCCGGTCTGGCTCATTCCGTGATGGCTTTGAAGAAGGTCAGTAAAGTAGGTGATGGTGCTGGAAATGATTAGAAGATGGCATTCTCACATAAACGAAGTATAAATTTGGTGCTTTTCAGTTCAGTATAGGGGTCGTTTCAGAGCACAGTTCTCTCTGTGTGGAGCCCTCAGTGTTAGATAAAACTTTAGTCCCAGTCGTCATTGTTCTGATGATATTAGGAAAAATTTCTTCAC
>VFFE01007487.1:933513-964030 GCA_008921705.1 Burhinus oedicnemus
TTCATTGATTTTTTTTTTTTTTTTATCTTGAATAAGCCCTTTTGCAAGAGTCTTAAAATAAGCTGTCGGTAGAAATATTTATTTCTGAACAAATCTTCATCAAAATTTTTCTTTTTAATCTTCTTGACCACACCTCATTTTCCTAAAAAAAAAGTATTATTAAATTGTTAAAACAGCTTTACCAAGTCAAAGTTTATGGATTGTATTACCTGGCCATGCATTCTTCAAACTGTACGTTGTTGGTGCAATAATATAATTAAGTTTATGACAGATGATGAAATTTGTGGAAGTGTTTCTTCAGTAGGCTGATGGTTGGCAGTGGATGATCTATGGTCATTCCACTGTGTGGTTACTGTATTTATATTCATTGTGTTTATTTTCTTTCCTTTAGTGCATGGTTCTTCTCTCTCTTTGGTATCCAGTACATCATCTATTTATTCAACAGTGAGTATAACGAAATGAACAATTCAATTATTGAATTGACTGGTCTTATTGTGCTACTTATTTTTGCCGTTCAAGGAGGAAGGGATAAAAAGTGGTTTTCATTTGATTGTGTTGTGAATGCTAGCTATGAAAGAAACATTTATGTTCAAAAAGATGTCTGTGAATGTTTAGCAGTATCCTCGTTAAACACAGATGTTAATGGTCTAAAAGCAGCAATTTACTTTTTGAGTCGGTATTTTACAACTACTCGAAGTTTTGCTACAAAGGACCTCAGTAGATCTGAGAAGATTTGAACTTCATTACCTAAAGCACCCCAAAATGTGCTGAATAAAGTCATTCCAGCCTTGTATTAATGATTTGCTACTAAAGAAGTTTGAGTAAGTCTTTTGATGCACAGGTTTTGTTAATTCCAAAGAAGCCATTTGTTTACTGTGCCAGTAATGTTTTCCCCAAACATATGTATTCATTTAGGTTATCTGATCCTAAAATAAGGCTTACTGGGTTTTTTTTTTCAAACGTGTGTTGCATTTGCTTATTTTCTTCTAATAGTCTCACAAAGGATTTCCATTTAAACATATACTATGGAAGACCTTGTAGGTTAAGACTATACCTGTGCTGTAATGGGGAGGTGTGGCGGCAACGTGCAGACCTTCTCTTGCCTGGCTTTTCTCTAGCTGGTTGGGGTGTTAACTGCAGTGACCCAGGGGCACAGCAGGTTCCAGCCCACGCAAGACTCTCCAGAAATGTTTGGCACCGATGGTTGAATCCCAGTGGCTTCACTGCTGTTAATATCTAAACTAGCCAGAATAAAGGTGGATCATGTATTCCTGGCATGCTGCGATCACGGTTTTGGGGGGTTCTTTAAACACAACCCTTCAAAAGAATTGTGGATAATAATTACTTCAGTAAGAATTGAACAAGATCTTTAATTTCAAATTGTTATGCAAGTACGATGCAGCTTCACGCTTACCACACATCCGTGGCTGAAACAAGCGCACGTGATACGAGAGTACATGGAAGAACTTGCTCTTGGCAGGTCACGTGTAACTGTCTATGATGTCTGCCAAGCCAGCACGGTGTTATTTAGCATTATTTCATATACATGTTTCACTGTTAGGAACCTACATGTGTAATGTGGCCTTGAGACCTTGATAATAAATTGAAAATATGGCCTTTCATGATTGACCTTCCCTCAAGCAAGGTCCATATGAAGCCACAACAGATAACGTATTGGAAGGATGGAAAACAGACCTTTTTCTCTGGGCTGTTGTTTATAACCGTGAGAGCCACAAGGAGAGCGCTCAGCAGCCGCTGTCTCGCTTTGGGTTTATGTGCTTGCTGCCCAAGCACCAGCGGCTCTTAATAGTGTGGTTTGATGGGTATAATTTTCGTGGTGGCTGGTAGTGGACATGTTTACGTAAGGACAGTGGAGCGTGTAACTTCCTACCATATATTTCTCTTTAGCTGATAGCTTTGGTTAGAAACAAGCCATAGTAGCCACACTTTTATCATGCAGACCACAACGGATGGTCACTACATCCACTTGCATCCTCAGATAACTAGTTGTGTGTCCTCAGTTTTTCATCACCACAGTGCTTAGGCACTCCCAAATGGGAGCAATTTATTTTTTGTCACCTCATTTTGGAGTGCAAAAAGTTTATCTCCATCCCATGGAGAGCTGGACGTGGGAGGAAGGGAATTGCTTAGGATCAGCCATGGTCTGTGACAGTCCTGGCTCTTCAGAGACTTGTGCAGTCCCTTATGCATGGAACCAGGACATCACCCTTCCATGGTTCAGACTCGGAGGTGCACCAGATCGCAGGCTGGGAAGCAGAGCCCAGATTCCTTCCCGCAGGAATTACTACTGTACGAGCAGCCTGCTTTCTTCTTCCTGAAGAGCAAATAAATTAGGAGATGATCTTAGATTGAATATGGATATGGGAATCCAAAATAAGGAATTAGCATTAGAGGTTTTGAAATGCAAACCAAAAAAAAATTGAAAAATTTGATAAATTTCTCAGGCTGGTTCTGTTGTAATATCCTCATCTGTTTTCCTCCGTTTTTATTTTACAGCCTGAAGAGAAGTGCCAGTCAGAGGTAAGAGCACATCGTGTTTGACAGGCATTGAATGTTCTGTCAAGACACTCTGCATTTCTTGTCTTGCTATTTTACATCTCCATATTACAGTGCAGTAAAGTGCTCTCTTAAAATATATAGATTCGCAAGCTACGAAGAGAGTTGGATGCGTCCCAAGAGAAAGTGTCAGCTCTGACAACGCAGTTGACTGCGAACGTGAGTACAACTCTGAGAACAGGGAATGCATTTAATGCACCAGCTACCACCCCGGTTTTTCTAGGTGACCAAAAGATTTGACATGTCTAATATTCGGCTCACGTTACCTCTGTGTTTAAAAAAATAACTACATGCATGTGGGACCTTCCCAAAAATAACGTCCTCTGTCCTACTGAATTGCCTTCTGCCTTTCTTTAAATTCTGAATTATAATATTCAGTTGGCTTTAAATAGATGTAAACCATCTTCAGATCCTGAGAAAATCATTGTAGACGGTGTCTTTTTTTATAAATAGTGCCTTGCTTTGTTATTTGGGTGGGATGAGATGCAGATGAAGGTTATAACTGGTGGGAATAAAAATTGGTGGAAACGTGGATTGAAATGCCTTATACTTTGCTGTTGCATAAAGATGTGGACTAGTGGCGTGATAGGTAGCAGTGGCATAAGGGGCTCTGGGAACTAATTTACAGCGGATATACCTGATTTTTACCAGTGTGGGCAATACTTCTGCTTGTTTCCTCTGAGGAATCTGATAAGTAAGTAATGTAAAACACTTGGGGGGGAAAAAAAAGATTTGGAAGCCAGAGGAGGTGTTGAGGCGACACTGTGTATGACCCTAAGCAACTTTATTTGTGTGTTCTGCGCTGTAGTCACACATAGCAGAAGTCTGCAAAACAGAAGCTTGCTAGAAAAATAAGCATTCCAGAGTAAATAAGCTGCAGATCAAATCGGATCATACTGACATCCTGGTTTGTGGGAATGAATAAACATCAGAACACGTGCTACTGAAGAGGACATTCCTGTCCATCAGCTCTCTGGATAGGTGGAATACGAAACTCGGCACAGCAGAGGACAGCTTTGCTCTGAGCAGTAACACCTATCGCAGGGCGAATCTGCTGTGGTGTTCGCCGCAGGCATGGCAGCGCTTCATCCGGCTCACAAAATGGAAAAGGAAAAACCAAGAACGCAGTTAATAGGGAAGTCGAGTAAAAGGGCTTTGACCGCCTGTAACCACGCAGCCACTTTCCCAAGCGGAAAACAAAACATTTTAAGAATCTTGCAAAAATTAAGTCTTACGTTTGCCTTTCAAATACCAAGGGGACCGGATACAGGAGTTGGTTTTCATCCAGAAGCTTCTTTCACGCGTGAGAAAGTAAGAACCAGGTTCTCTCGCAGACAATTCTTTTTATCGTGGTGTTAAACAACGCAGCTTGTGTCCTTCGAACAAAGAACCTGTTGGCTGTGCAACACGTCTAGCTCTGCCCCAGCTTGGTCGCGTTCTCCTTCCTACGGTGGTCGGATTCAGCAGGCCGTTCCTCAACACGGGAGTCCGTAGCCTGGCTCCAAGAGCAGTTCATTTGCCCAAGAATTTGTGCATGGTTGCTACAACTCTCTTTGCAGAGAATAGTTTTTAACATAGTTTGGTTTTAATAGTGTGTTTGGGCATCATTTGGTTTGGGGCGGGGGGGTGTTGGGTTCTGCCCCCCCACAAAAAAGTTAGCATCATTTGGTTTTTGATAATATTCCATTTTTCCTTCATTCACTTTACTAAAATTTCAGTGGTTTTTATTTGTGCTATTTAAACTTCTTAGACTTCGACCTGCCCCTTGTTTTTGTCCATAAATCAGCTACAGTGTGCTGCAGAAATGTGGCTCTAACTGTCTTAGGAATATATTTCAGTCTTTAGCCGCCTCTTTCCAGAGGACAGACTCTTTTTTTCGTGTAAAAGACAAGGTCTGTTCCCAAAAAAGTTAAGACTAGTAAGTGCTGTTTGTTAAGACACAGCTTTATGGACTTTTCCTTTACATAAGATTTTTTTTAAAAAAAATGCTTTTAATTTAGGCAATTTGATTTCATCTGTTTATTTAACTTATTAATTTTTTCCTGAATTTTCCTGTACAGACATTGCAGCTTTTGAAGCTTCTCAGGCCATCAGGGGCAAGAATTTTGGAAAGGTTTTGCTCCAGCTAGAAAGTAAAGATAACTCTTTTCCATAGCTCACTGAACAGTTTCCAGGCAGGAATAATTTAAATGTGCCTGATCTGGTTTTGAAAGAGCTACTTTTTCTTAAGGTCAAAGCATTAAGGGTTTCTATCCCATAATTAATCCATGTGGTCCTGCTTGCGCATTTATTTTTTGCTTTTGCAAAGTATTGCCGAGGATTCCTGGATATCGGTTTTGTTGTTCCCTGTACATCCTCCCCAACAGAAACTTTGCAGCCTGAGTTTTTAAAATAAATATTTAGATTTTCGAACATGTGTAGCGTGAGGGTTTAAATTACTTTTTGCCATTTTCTCACAGTCTCAACTCTGCTTATTTTCATAGGGGCTGATGGGAATGAGAGATGCACATCCCGGTGTTATTGTACCGCTCGTGCTTGTTTTCATTGCGAATGTGAGAACAGTTATTTAGGATAAGTCAGCTGTGTACTGATGAGGAATAAGTCTGGATTAGCTCTCTGAAAGGTTTTGCTATTCTGTATATATTTAGGTGAGAGAATGTCCTTTTCCGCTTGGAAAGATTTTGCACAATTTTACTGGTCGTTGTGCGTATAGAATTATTTTTAACAGACAAAGTATTATTTGCTCTGGTTATTGTAGATGGTTATAGCTAATGGGACAAATATATATTGAACTATGCCTTTGTTCAGTTGCATATGTGACTGCATATAGATGTGTGTATATATATAGATACACATGTGTATCTATAAAAGGATAGATAGATATACATGTATATCTATAAAACAATGCCATATCATGGCACTAGAAACATAGTAGCCTTTTATCACGTTTTTTTCCATCTTTTCAATCTACTTTCCCTTCCTTTTACATCTCAGTCATTTTCAGTTCTTAGCTGATGTCCTTAATATAATCAACATTGGTTCTCAGTGCTTCATGAGAAAAGAAGAAAGGGTAATTGGCCAAGCACCAGGAAGTTTTGGATGATATTTAGCGTGTGGACCTTAGTTGCAAGCAAGGTGCGCTCAAATATTGGAGAAGTCTTTGGGTTAGATGCAGGTATATCAGCTGATAAAGCATCGGACAGACTGGCCACAGCGCTGCAGTAGCCCTGTCTCCATCCTTATCCCTCTCTGCAGAGAAGGCATCTCTGGACTCCACTGACTGACTTGGCTTTCAGCGTTCTTCTGTTGGGTAGCACAGTGAGAATCTCTAGCTCTGTGACTTCCAGCGTCTTTTTGCCTTAAATATCCACAAGGAAAATAGTGATCTGCTTGGAGGGAAGTTTCTGCTTGTCTTTCCTCTAAGAACTTGGTTTACGTTTTATTTACTGTTTTCTATTTTACTTTTTGGGGTATCCTTCTAAAACTTAGGGGTGATGTTTTGGGTTTTTTTATATTCTTTGGGGAAAAGTTTAAACTTTTTATAAGAAGCTTTGTGGCAAGAGTTACCTCAACTGTATGAGGGTACCTGCAAACTATCACTAAGTAACCTTATATGTGCTAATAATGGCCCACATAAGAAGTCAGAGATTAAGTCTGATTTCAAAAATGAACTGCAGGAGATGTTTAGAAATATGGATGGATTTTTCTCTTCTTCCTCCCTACATTTTGTGATAGGAGGTCTTTTCATGTCATTGCTTGCAATAGACTGGGGATGTGGCTAGGTAACCAAGGACATCCTTCCATGCCTTTTTGGTATGAGGAATACTTTCAAGGGACAAGGTGTATTCCCTAAAGCGTCTCTTAAAAGCTTCGGTCACTTAATCTGTAAGACATTTCCAAAAAAAAAAATTGAATCTAATATGTCTTTTTGTTTCAACAAAGTGGCAAAACGTCTTTTCCATTTATCTTTAAACAACTGAGAAAAGTACACGGACTGGATTAGTTTGAGAAGTGGCTCTTCAAAGGACCTTAACTCCTAGGAACTCAGGAGGTGTTTTTGTTCTCAGATGTATTCTGGATGTAGGATTGCACATTTTACAGAATAAATGAGAATTCTGAACCAGAAGAAAAATCCCGCTTTGCTGCTTCATTAGAGTATGTCTGAGATAACTGTCGTGGCTATTGAAATCATGGTATCAAAGAAGTGGATGTAGCAGCTGTCTGAGGACCCGCCTCCAGGAAATTTCCTACTGACGTGCCAGGTCACGACGTTACTCCTACAGCTGGGTTTTCTAAAGTGTTTGGTAGCAGCCGCTGCCGAGCAGGGCAAGGTTTATAGCCTAAAACTGCATCATTTCATATTGTGCTGCTAGCAGTAGTTGTACATGAAAGGGCTGTCATTTTCTAAAATGCTGAAATTGGTCTGTTACCTTTGGCATTTCTAATTTTCCACAATTAAATTGTTCCTGGTACTTTGTTTGCAGACATTTTCACAACATATGCTCTGTTCATTTGAACTTTTCAAATCAGTGTTCTTTTTCTCCATACCGTTTACACAACAAACAACGCAATGCAGGAGGTGGTCCGTTTAAACACCTCCAGAAATATTCGTGTTTTGAGGGGGGAGAACAAACTGCTTATGTCTGGTTGAACTTTCAGGCTCACCTGGTGGCAGCATTTGAGCAGAGCCTGGGGAACATGACGATCAGACTGCAGAGCCTGACCATGACAGCGGAACAAAAGGCAAGCTTGAGAAGGATTTGGGGAAGTCTTAACTTCTGTTTCTAGCATTGTTGCTCGTGTTCCTTTGGCAGTTGGGGGTGGGGGGGAAAACCACATACACCATTTGCCTCAGTTTCCTCAATTGTGGTGATGGAGTAAAATGTAATAAACATTATGTATAAAACACTTGTTTTCCTCACCGGGATGTTGTGACAACTGATCAAGTTATTACTATAAATTGTTGCTTTGGACACAAGTCTTCAGTATTGCATATTTTTGTCATAAGTTTCTTCCCAACGTATCCGCACGTGCGTGTTCAAGAAAAATCCTTGCAAGACTGTCAGCATTGGGGTTTTGGACACTATACTTGAATATGCATTATTTCTGTATTACACAGCATGTGTGGGTTTTTTTGTATCGTAATAACCAAGCTATTTTGCAGCCTATTCAGGGTCTGCTGCCCCGGGTATACCAAACCTCATTTTCATCTCGTATATATTCCATAAATTCTCTATCAACTACCAATGCTCAGATTGAAACGTGGCTTCTTTGGAGCCGTTAGATACCATCTGCATTTTCCAACGTATCACCGTATTATTTTTTTTTTTCTTATTCAAGGACTCAGAACTGAACGAGTTAAGGAAGACTATTGAACTACTGAAGAAGCAAAATGCTGCCGCCCAGGCTGCCATCAATGGAGTCATCAACACACCTGAGCTCAACTGCAAAGGTGAGAAGGAAGCACCACGTATAGCGGCTGTGCAGTGCTCCTGGGACTTCGGACCTCTTGGTAGTAGCTGATGTAACCATCAGAGATCAGCCTTGTCTCCTGACCATGCTCTAGTTACTTGGTTTAGTATCACGTGGGGATTTGAAATGGGTATCTGTGTAAACAGCGCGGTCAGTTCTACAGAAGTAAATGGATGTGTTAGGCACACGAGAAGGCATTTTAACAAATTTAGTAATTCACCCATATAGACACCGATGTGAAGCAGCAGGGAGCAGAGGTCCCCATTTCAGCGCTGTCAGGCTCTTGGCTTTATTTTCTTTGGTGTTTTCAGTAATATCCAATATAAAATCTGCATGCAGTCCTGTCTTTTCTCACTTCTCTTACTTATCCCAGTAATTTACAAGTATATCAGATTTCATACATAATTTTGACACCGCCTCCATTCATATTCAGGACCTGGAGCTGCTCAACCCACTGACCTGCGGATCCGAAGGCAGCACTCTTCGGATAGCGTCTCCAGTATCAACAGTGCTACCAGTCACTCCAGTGTGGGAAGCAACATCGAGAGCGATTCAAAGAAGAAGAAGAGGAAGAACTGGGTGAGTGCCATTGAGCAGATTGCGTGAGGTTTATGTAAAATTGTCAGAACATGCACGGTGAAATCGAGCCGCTCAGCTCCTCCTTCCTCCCCTCATGCAACAGGTCAGCACAAGGACTATGCGCTGTTTAAATCCTGTGTAAACTCTCTTTTGAAGGCTTAATTGAGTCGTAAGTGATGTATATGCTTGTGTTGACTCTGCCTAGGATTGAATTTTAGCGTAACAGCCAAAAGGCCAGTCTTAAATTAGAAAATAGCTGTCAAAGATCAATTCTGGCGAAAAGTAATATGGTGTCCAGCCCCTTAGGGAAAACTCGACGTCTGTCATTAAAGTAAAACAAATCCACAATGAGAGATCATTCTTACTTTTTTTTTCTTTCTTTTTGGCTCCTGAGTGATCTTGTTAAACGCTTTAAGAACTCTGTTTTGAACCTTACTGTGGAGTACTACAACAAAAAAATACCAGTATTTAAAAATTTATTGTGGTGGACGTTTATTTTGCAAGATTTTGCAATCCTTACCTTTCATTTCCCATTTTTCCTTCTTTGCTCATCATGTACTGTGTACAAGGTACCCTGTACTGGAGGAAAGGTACATTATATTAAACTCCATTTTGAATTAGACCATAACTGCCTTAGTGACCTAGTCTGATCGTAGTTTGGACTAAAGTCTCTAGATCCTTTATTGTAGCCAGTAAAGCAATCCACCCCTTCCTTCCCACGGAATTTAAATTTCCCTGGATTGTTTGGATGTACCAGTAAATCCATCTAGCTACAAAATGTGATTTGAGCGGGTAAAAGGCTGATTTGTATTTGCACAATATCCTCTCAGAGAAATGTTTATGAAACTCCTCAACTGTAAGAAACAGCTTCCTGAGCAGGTTCTTGGTTTTATTTCTCTCTTATCCCGCTGGTTTCATTTGGATATCTTGCCAGCTCCTTCATAACACCAGTATTTCCACTCTACCCCTCAAATAATTGGTGGAATGGAAACAATGTCGTCTCCAAATCCTTCTTGTGCTGGGTTGTACATTAGTTACAGACAAAGTAAGTTGCTGTAACTTTTGAATTGCTAGCGACTCTTAATTCGTGACACAAACCTTTTGTAATCATTGAGCCTTAGTTAAGTTAAACACTTAAAATTTTTCCTTTACCTTCTATTCTTTGCTATTGTAACCTAGTAGATATTATCCTACGTCAGCCTACACTTCTTATTCATCAGATGACTATTTTTAAAGAAGGTTGAGAAAACATCTCCTTATTATAAAGAGAAATAAATAAAGTTTTCATGAAGTAGAAGGAACAGGACAGTGTTTTTTACATTGTTTTAAAAATTAGTACATCATTGCTGTAAAATGAGAAGTAAAAATTAAATCAGTAATTTACTGAGAAAATATGTAAGTTGAGTCTGATTCACACAGTTTATTCCACAAATACTGAGGAAGCTCTCAGTCAAGATCTTTTTGTTATTTATAGAAACAATGCAGCTGTCCATTCAGGGCTGAAACACCAGATTTTCAACATTTCTCACTGTAGGAGTCTTTGTCTAGTTTAAAAATAACTTTCAGCTCATACTAAGCCAGCCTGTTTACAACGTGTAATTTGTGATAGCGTTAAACAATGTTCATAGAGTATCCTGAGTTGGAAGGGACCCATGAGGACCATCAAGTCCAAACCCTGACTCTACACAGTGCAGCCTAAAAGTTAAACCGTGTATCTAAAGCGTTTTCCAAATGCTGCTTGAACACTAACTGTTGAACTGTAACTTCGGGATAACATCAGTTTAATCACATGAATATTCATTCTTTTTGTCATTTGGAAAATGGCAGTCACGTTAAAAAAGGTTATTTTAGTTGCAGGTAGGTAGAGAAGATTCAGGCTTTTTCACCTGGTGAAATACCTGTTCCTGCGAGGAAAAACACAGTATTAACTTGGCTGTTAGTCAAAACATTCTGTCTGAGCTAAGGAGAAAATATAATTTGAGTAGTTAAGAGATTTGGGTCCAGCGTCTCCCTCAAGTTATGCAAAAAATGACCGTATGTTTTTTGAAACACCTGGTTTTGGAAAATACAGGTTTCCAGTTTTAAAGTAACTGTTGGTCTTTTTTGATTATTCGTCATGTTTGTCTTAGAAATCCAAAGCTTTCCTTATCACTGGCTTTATCTGTTAAAACATGTCTTTTTTCCTTCCCCCACTTCCTTTTGCTTGTGCTTCTTCTGGCAGGTCAATGAGGTAAGGAAGACCTACTTTAAATTATGAGATAAAAGCTAACCCATCCATTCACATCACTAACCGTTCCAGCATCATTAACCTTGGCTGAGCCACGTTACATTATAGCTGCAAGTTGCTATGCCATCGCTGTAAAGCTTGTTGCACGGAACGGAATTTGCTATAAAATCGTTATCTTAGGAAGCATTGATATCCAGTCCTCTTGACCTTATTAATCTCATAAAATAGTTAAGGAAAAAAAAAGCTTTTTTTATTCTTTTTTACCCATATTAAAGTATAGGTGTATGGCTGTATCTTTTGGAGTATTTGCATGCTAGAGTTTTTACTCTGTGGCTTTTTTTGCCTGGTTTCAATCTTAATGATGTGCCTACTGTTGTCATCTTGTTTTTTCAGTTACGCAGCTCCTTCAAGCAAGCTTTTGGTAAAAAGAAATCTCCCAAGTCAGCATCTTCTCATTCAGATATTGAGGAGATGACTGATTCTTCGTTACCTTCTTCACCAAAGCTACCACACCATAACTCCACGGTTTCAACACCATTGCTGAGAGCTTCCCATTCCAATTCTCTGTAAGTGATTTTTTAAATCGTTAAACAGAAAAGGGAGTGGAAGGCATCTTGCTGCGTTGATAGAGGGGAAGAGAACTATCCTGCTTTGGAGACATCCAATGTTTTCCATGCTAGCTTTACGGGACATCTCTAGGCCACTTGGCAGAAACAAGCAGAGGCAAAACATACCCTACGCCATCCTGTCCACTTTGGTTCCTCTAAGAATCTGCACATCTGTGTAAGCACCACGAGAGTCTGAGAGCTGTTCAGCTACATGCACTGCTAAAACCGGCTGTTCGCCATGAGGCCACAGAAGAAGACACGGTGGGCCAGACAGGACTGTCCTGTAGATCAGGGCTGGTCCGTTGCCACTGATGAGTCCTAGTCCCAAGCATCACTTATATTGTCTCCCAGCGGGGGGCTGTGTTTTGGGTAAAATCCTTAACCCTGTCATAACGGCGAAAGAATGAGCAAGGATCACACTTTCAGCTACTGCCTATTTTGAATGTTCTGTAGTCAAAGGACATTACAGGCAGAGGACAGAAAAATTGGATTTATATATTCAGGGAATTATAGATATGTAAGCTGACTTCCAACCCATTACCTTTGCGTTAGTGTCCAGGAGGCCAAAAATCATTGCATCATAACTGTAGTATAATGTACTATTTCATTGGGGTGCTCCCTGAGGAGAACATATTGAGTATGAAGGGTATTTATAGCCAGGGTGACCTTGGAGTGCAGAATTAATTGGATCTGTTGCTGTTAATGAAACAAGACAGGCCGAGGCTGGGATTTTTGTTTTCTCTGTTGGCTAAAGACAGCACATATTGTACTAATCTGCAATGATGAGTTTCCAATTAAGCTGAAAAATTCAGATAAAGGTGAGGATTTACCAGAAATCAAACAGCATGGTTGAGTGATACAGCTGAACTCATCTGGTGGCTTGTGCCTGGTGAATGGAGATGACCCGCTCCTCATTTTCTTCTGTACCTCCCCAGCCACCTGTCCTTCCCTTGCACTGGCTCTTCTTCTCAGACAACTCCATTGAGCCGATGTGACACGCTAAATTCTGTGAAAAATAATTTGACAGAAACGTGCAGTTTTTTGCCCAGGTTGCTGGGTTGGATCAGCTCGGGGGGCTGCGCAGGCTCTGATGAGTGCCAGAGCTGGCATAAGCACGGGGGCATGACAGCAGCACAGCCGGGAGCAGGCTGGGGAAGAAGAGCAAGAAACAAATGTGCTTCTTTGGGTAGCAGCAAACTATTGTATAGCCTCATCTGTAGGACCAAACCATACCCTTCTGCTTGTGTTTGTATGAGAATGAGGTGTGGACTTCAAAGTCAGGACTTCTGCTCTGCTGCTTAACTCGCTTTACGTTCATGAGAAGGTCACAGGCAATCTTCAGGCTTCATTTTGGCCACCTGTGAAATAAAATTAAATAATTGCCTTACCGCACTGTTTTCAGTCTGAACTCATATTTCAGAATGTGCTTGGAAAACTTGGTAAAACCATTTTTCTGTTAATTCTGTGGGTAGTTTCGTCACTTGAGTGTAGGATAAATAAATACAGAAAGTTGTAAGAGGCAGTACTGTGAAACATACCATTACCAGACAGCCTTATGACCTTATAGATGTCACGCAAAGCCTCCAGCCTGATTTCGGCTCAAATGTATTTGACTTGAAGTTTTGCCTGTCGCTTGTTTTCACACGAAGAGGTGAAAACAATAGCAATAGTTTCCAGCCATATAATAGCGATGAAATGTTCGTGGCAGAAGATAATCCCCTGTGAATTTTTTTTAAAGCTTCTCCAGTCTCTTGAGCCTTAACTCGATGAGTTTCTGGTGACTACAGCAAATTGTGCTTTAGAAATCTAAGGCCAGAAAATTGTGAAATGATGATCCCGTCTATCGTCAGTCAAAATGCTGTGTGCGTATGTCTCATCTTGACATGAAAGCCAAAAGGCTAAACATCAGGAAAGAGTAAATACGCAAACTGAGGGAAGGCTAGAGCATGAGTCAAACTTGTGTATTTTTGGCCTGTTGGCTTTTTGGTGGGGAGAACATCTCTTATTAACCTGATTTAGGGAGAGACATTTTAAAGGAAATCTCCCTCAAAGCATGCAGCTGTGTAGTTGATCTTTATATAGATACACTTACGAATGTGCTGAAATGTTACTCACCCGGAATCTTCTTTTTTTTTTTTTTTTTGGTGGGAGGAGGGAAGAAAAACGCCACCAAAAATTTTTTAAGCATGAGTGCTTTAAAGCGAGCAGGAATTTATCACGCTTGAATAGGTGTAGAGTTCCAAAGCCCTCCAGAACAGTTCAGGGAAACCCAGCTGCGCACACCTGGTGACTTTAAATCTGTCTGTAAACTCATCAATCTCCAGCCAACTGCTGTTACTGCCTGCACCCCCTTAATTTATTTAGATTTTGGCGTTAGAAGTTTTCCTTTATGGCAACTACCGTGAAAAAAGTGAAGACTGTCCAATAGTAGGTGACTTCCAGAATTCTCTTTCAGATGCTGATTAAAGACAAACAACCCTCAGACATATTTATTTCACTAGTCTCTAATGTTTCCATGACCTATTTGATAACTGATTTATGGTATCGCCAATCCAACAAGCCAAAACTGTTGCCTGATTCCTGCAGAATAAAACTTTTTTTTTTTCCTCCTTTACTAATAAATGATGGAGTAGCACTATCTGAAAAGGAACAAATGGTCTCGTTCAATGTCTATTTTTCAATCTTCTACAGTATTTCTGAATGCACTGACAGTGAAGCTGAAACAGTCATGCAGTTACGCAACGAGCTAAGAGACAAGGAGATGAAGTTGACTGATATTCGTCTAGAAGCCCTTAGCTCCGCTCATCAGCTTGACCAGCTTCGGGAGGCGATGAACAGAATGCAGGTAAGGAATTACCACCCCGAATATTGCGGTCTATGTCGATGTGTTAAAGATTGGCCAACCTGCCACACAGTAAAGATCTGAAAGAAGGGAAACCTGAAGATTTTGAATGCTTACTAAAAGTTGTGTCTAGCTTTGTGCCAGTGTTAAACCTTGTACCTTCATTAAAAGTCCGCTTGAACACATGAATTCTGCTGCCCTCACCTCTGCAGCTGTAACTGTTTCAACCCTAGAAACGTGTGGGGAGATCATTTTGTTGACTGTCAGCAACCTCTTAAAATGTTCCCATGCTGTCTGCCTTAAAGTAGCTGCATTTCAGTGTTTAGTGAATTCCCACATTTTTAAGTTTTCTACGATACTTTGAGAAGTTTCATGGAAGGGACATTGTAACAATTAAAATCATTAATTTATTAAAATAAATTAAAATATTATGAAAGTGACATTTCTGCCAAACTGGTATTTATTCTTAAGTTACCTATGTTGCTCTCTTTTAAGTCTGCATTTTCACTGTGCCTTCTAACTCTTGACTTGCCTTTTCAAGAGTGAGATAGAAAAACTAAAAGCAGAAAATGATCGGCTGAAATCTGAAAACCACGGCAGCTGTAGCAGGGCTCAGTCTCAGGTTTCCATTTCATCCTCTCCAAGACATTCAGTGGGTCTCTCTCAACACAGCTTGAACCTCACGGAGTCAACCAGTCTCGGTGAGTTTAATGAGAAAGGCGGTGGGCAGGTTTTATCCTGCACTTGGAAGATTTGGTTTGGTTAGCCATGGAAAAATGAAAGCATGAAAATTAGTAACAGTTGAGGTGTGGAAATATGTCAGGAGCTGGCACAAAGCCTTCTTTTGACATGTCGTCATAGGTCTGCTACGCCCTAGACCAGAGTTGTCCAATTATGACCTCAGCTGCAAAGAGTCATGTTTAAAGCCATTTAATGGTGTACAGTTGCCAGGGGATATATCGTAGGAAGGAAAATACAGAGTCACTGACTAATAATTTTCAATGGCCTTCACTTTTTAAGAGTGATACTGATATTTGGTAGGGAAGTCAGTAAACCTGGTACTTGTGTTTTACCTCGGGGCGTGTGAAGCCCACATGTGTGATGTTTGACTACAATAAACGCGTTGGCGTAAACCAAAATAGTCTTCATTGTTGTTAAGATACAGCTGTGAAGCTGTTGATGTTTTCTGTTCGCAGACATGCTGTTAGATGACACTGGAGATGGCTCTGCCCGGAAAGAAGGAGGCAGGCATGTCAAAATAGTTGTCAGCTTTCAGGATGAAATGAAATGGAAGGAGGTGAGTTGTGTTTCGTCCCCAGGTTTGAAATATAAGTGTCTTTGGAATGTGCCAGGGAATTCAAATCCAATTTGGTTTGGAGGCTTTTATTTGCAAAAGAATTTTCTCAGCAAAATAGAATCATAGAATCATAGAATGGTTTGGGTTGGAAAGGACCATAAAGATCATCTAATTCAAACCCCCTTGCCATGGGCCAGGACACCTCCCACTAGACCAGGTTGCTCAAAGCCTCATCCAGCCTGGCCTTGAACACCTCCCGGGATGGGACCTCCACAGCTTCTCTGGGCAACCTATTCCAGTGTCTCACCACCCTCAAAGTGAAAAATTTCTTCCTGAGATCTAATGTAAATCTACCTTGTTCCAGTTTGAAGCCGTCACCCCTTGTGCTGTCACTACATGCCCTTGTGAAAAGTCCCTCTCCGGATTTCTTGTAGGCCCCTTTCAGATACTGGAGGGCTGCTATAAGGTCTCCCCGCAGCCTTCTCTTCTCCAAGCTGAACAACCCCAACTTTCTCATCCTGTCCTCATAGCAGAGGTGCTCTAACCCTCTGATCATCTTTGTGGCCCTCCTCTGGACCCGCTCCAACAGGTCCATGTCCTTCTTGTGCTGAGGACTCCATAGCTGAAGGCAGTACTCCAGGTGGGGTCTCACCAGAGCAGAGCAGAGGGGCAGAATCACCTCCCTTGACCTGCTGGCCACGCTGCTTTTGATGCAGCCCAGGATGCGGTTTGCCTTCTGGGATGTGAGCGCTCGTTGCCTTCTCATGTTGACCTCATCCACCAACACCCCCACGTCCCTCTCCTCAGGGCTGCTCTCAATCCACGAGTTCCTTGGTGTATCACTAGTGATAGTCAAGGCACTCGGCTCCCTCCCACTTCTTGGACCTGCTGAGAGCCAGCACCGCCAGTTCAGGTTGTCTCATGGAGTCACCTACAGTGGCTTTTTATTTTGGAGTTTCTTGTTGGTGCCATCAGCACTGGCAGTGAAGCATGTCAGTAACGCAGGATTGCTAGACTAGACCATGTGTCAGCGGTGTAGGTGGTAACGTTACGTTAAGCCTTTCAGTAGTATCTCTGAAAACCAGGCCACTCTTTCGGCATCAAGGAGGTTAGCAGACTAATTGGTACCTTGGGATAGCATCTGTTTAAGACTTGTATCTTAAAAGCTGCAGAAAGCTCTTAGGCCTTTCTGTTAAACTTCAATAAAATTCTAACTAATAACGAAGATGATCCAATGTGTAGATAGAAGGTGCATCGACGTGCTAGAAGCACCGATACTCTGGAAGAACTTAATGGGAGATGTGTACTTTATCGTTCTAGTTCAGGTTGTCGTCTCTGGTACAAGTACCCCATTTTGAATTACATCTTTTGGATGTTCTCCGTTCGCAAGTAATTGAAAGAATCCTAAATACCCAAATACGTTTCAGATATTGTAAAGTTGCAGCCCACCTCACGTGTGTAATGCATGCCTGAAGGTACTACGCTTCCTTTACTGAGCGCTGACCTTGCTGTCTCACATTAAAAATACTGTACACTGTAAAAGTGTATTTAAGAAATAATTTGATATCTTTTGTAAGGGGGTGGGGACAAAAATTTGAATAATCTGAAATAAATTTAACACAGCAGGTGTTTCCATTAGATACCAATTTTGTGTTAATAAATTACAGCCCTGGATAAGCAAATTAACAGTAACACTATATTGCTAATTCTGTTGGACTCCACCGTGCTCACAGTCAGTCAAGTTACCACCTGGAAATGATTCCTTACGTTTTAGTTGAACTTGAAGTCTTATGGTAAAAATCAGTTTTTCTTCAGTGAGTGCAGCTGTAGAAGAACAGAAAAATGAGGTGCATTCTGATTTTTTTTACCTGCCTGAGAAATCAGAAGCAAAATTATCAACTAAAATGCTGTGATATACCAAACGTAACACAGAAGTTATATATAAATATATATTAAAAAAAACCTTCTCTCTATATATAACTGTTTATCCATATAAACATGTGTAATTTCTATATATGTATTTAGATTTCTATGTCCATGGCAGCATTTCTAGAAGTAAAATGGGATAAACTTTGCAAATGCAACATATTTGATTGTGAAGTCATGGAAAAATGACCATGCTATGAATTTTTCTGCCTAGAATTCCCCGAAGAGTCTTTCTGTCTGTTTGCTAAGCTGTAATCCTCTCAGAGGTTTTTGAATTGTTCATGGATTGATTAATAAATACCTTTTACTTTCAGTACTACTTAAGTATCCTTTAGATTTGTGACTGCGATGCTGTAGAAAATGTTTAGTAGGAAACAAGGATTTCATATAGCCTTCAGAATTCACCGTATAGAGTAGCAAAGATGCACCATAATTTAAAAAAAAAAAAAAAAGGAGGGGAAAAAAAGGAAAAAAAACCAACCCAGCGCTTTAATTACATTTATTTATTAACTTAAATTCACATTTCTATGCATTTAGGATTTGAGGCCTCGCACATTCCTTATCGGCTGCATCGGAGTCAGTGGCAAAACCAAATGGGATGTTCTGGATGGGGTTGTAAGACGGTTGTTTAAGGTTAGTGAGCACAATTTGCTGTGTGCTTGAATTCTATGAGATTCTGCTGGTACCAAGCAATATTGACCTTGCTGTGATTAGTACTGTTACAGCAGAGAAGAAAGGCCAGAGCTTTCAATGCTGCCTAACTTTTTGTGTCCCTTTTTAACCCTAGGAGTATATCATTCACGTGGATCCCGTGAGCCAGCTGGGGCTGAACTCGGACAGCGTGCTGGGCTACAGCATTGGAGAAATCAAACGCACAAACAGCGCAGAGACACCCGAGCTCTTGCCCTGTGGCTATCTAGTTGGAGAAAACAACACTATTGCAGTGACCATCAAAGGTAATTAGGCTTGACCTGTCTGTTGTAGTTCCCGCTAATTACAGTCTTATCAAAGCTTGCTGTGTCAAGAAACTCGGAGGAGTAAAAACTTTTTATTGTGTTTCTTTTTCTCCGCGCCTGCCCTTTATTTACTGGTCCTTCTATTTTCATTTGATAAAGACAACGCTTAGAGTATGCTAAGTCTATAAATTCAGCAAATTTTCGACCTGTAACAGTAAGAATAATTACACGCGCAGCCATTTTCTCCACATATCTTGAACTGATGCCTGGAGTCGTCCTGGAGAAGACCTCACACCACAAGGGATGTAGTGGAGTTGATTGAGCAGCGAAGTACCTTCCGAAGGAATAAAGCCTCAGAATTTCATTAACTCTTCGTAACAGCTGTAGTTGCTATTTTCTTCAAGCAGAGTAAAAAAATTGTGGATTTACCTTGCTTGATTGGTCTCACTGAAGAGTCTCTCCTTAGGCACCAGTAAGGAGGCATCCCAGAATTCATGGGACACCTTAAAATCTGGATGTTTTTCAAAATTGTATGGTTTTCAGAATTCTCATCAATTTCATTATATCATACTGATAAGAATTTAATGTTTGTATTTCTCATATGGTTTCTCAGGGAACCATTTTTATATGAAAACTACTAAGAAACTAGGTTTGAGGGGAAAATCCTCAGCCACTGCATTTGGAATGTACATCGGCTTGCTCGGAGTTGCACCAGTGAAATCTTGCGCATAGATCTGCGCGGGGCGGTAGAGTATTTGAGGGCATTGCCAAACGCTCTACAGCTCAACTTCAAAGTTCGGCTGTGGCATTGGACTGAAAGTAGTTTGATTTTTTTGAACGTTGGTGTAAAAAATCAATTACCTTGGGTAGCAAATCAGCGGGCAGAAAGACAAAATAAGCCATGAAGTATCTCCGTGTCCTGAGGCTTGATGTGAACCCAGGGTATTCTGCTTACTTAGAATACATTGTCCAATAGTAAATCCCAATTGAAATACTGCTTAAGGACTAGCCGTACCTATAAAGCTGCGATCTGATTTTATATGTAACTTGCATCGGCTTGACTTGTACTTTGAAGGTTCATATGTGATAACAGCTTTCCATAAAGCAGAAATGTATTTAATCAATTTATGGAAAATCACTTCCATGCACCTTTGAGATATAAAGCTGCTTATATAAATATTTAATATTCCAAGTAAGCATTGAGGTGCAAAGATTTCTGCGTGTGATCTGCCAGCTTCCCTTTCTGCTGTTTATTTTGAAGCCCTGTGTATTTTCCCTGAGCCAATTCTGCCTAAAGTGACTGCTGACATTGCGTAAATGCTTATCAGTAGGAGTTTTATGTTAGAAGAGATAACTATCAGCATACAGAGGAGTTTAATTACAAGCGTTTGGGAAAGTAGGGGGAGTTGATGATAGCTGGGGTTTTTTTTATCTAGCGATTCAAAAGTAAACAAGTAAATTCTGGATGAATGCGTACCGGACGTGGCGAAACACTGCAAAATGGATGGTTTATGTGTGAAAAATATGGCCTGGAATCATTTGTATGGCAACTTTCGTAGGGCTTTAGACACTGTAGGATGCAGCTGAGTACTTTGAAAACCGGGAGAGCTGAAGGAGGATCCGGGCTAAGCCCGTAGGTCACTTCTGCACTTGTTTTACCAGCTTTACATGTGCTCCTCTCGACCGCGGGGCTTGCCAGAGTGGGGAAGGGATTTATCTCTGAAGTGAGAAACAGCCTGGTCAGGTCAGATCTAAATCTTTTGTTTCTAAGTGTTGTTTTGGGGTTTTCTCCTACTATTACTGGGCCCCAGGTACATTCACAAAATCACATTTTTCAGTTCTCTGGTATGACTGTCTAGTCAACTGAGCTTGATTTGTTCAAACTCCGTAACCGGTTTAGTTAAAACCAACCAACAACAAAAAAAACCCCTAAACCTTTTAAAAATGCAGGTAATTTGGATAAAACTTGGGAATCCCTCTAAATGAGGAATCTTTTCCTGTTGCAGGTATCTGCGAGAACAGTTTGGACGGTCTGGTATTCGAGTCATTGATCCCAAAGCCCATACTGCAGCGTTATGTCTCTCTCCTGATGGAACACAGACGGATTATCTTATCTGGCCCCAGTGGCACTGGTAAAACATACCTAGCGAACCGTCTGTCGGAGTATATGGTCCTTAGAGAGGGCAGGGAGTTGGCCGATGGCATTATTGCAACCTTCAATGTGGACCATAAATCCAGTAAGGTGAGGAAACGGAAATCATCCTTGCACAATTAATGCTACCGTATATCAAAAATGAGAGACTCCTCCTTTATTGATCCACCAAAAGCTGATTTTGAACTTACTTTTCTTTTTAAAGCATTATGTTAATCCCAAAGGGAATAATATTTAAGGTTTGCGGAACGGCAGATCCGCTTGATTATGCGCCTGAAATAGCAGGCTTCCAGGTCTGTACTTAAACACCTAAAGGTGTCGTGATTTTCGAGTGGTTAGGAGCCTGAGAAGTGCTGAGGAAGTTAAACACCTGCATAAAATTCCCAGCAACTTAAGCAATCCCTATTGCATGTGGGCGTTTTTCCAAAAAAACCCTCAAATGCATCTCTAGGCTGTCATGGGTTTCTGCAGCTGCAAGTATCGGCAGCTGTAATCTGCATGTGCTGGGGTTGGAGTGACTGTTGTCCAGGCACATTCCTGCGCCGGTAAGACGTGTATCTGCTTTTTTTTAATGTGCTGCTGGTTTTGCTGAATATACCACCAGTGAACGTCTAGGTTAAAGGAAAAAAAAAAACTAAAAAAAAACCCAAAAAAACAAAAAAAACCCCAAACCCCAGTATATTTGATGGCCTTAGGCACATTCTCCTCTGGAGGAAAGGGATGGTTGGAATTGTGGTTGTAGGCCACTGGTATAATTGGAGACATGCTGTGGAATAAATGCTTTAAAGCTGCTGAGAGCATTTCAGCCACTCCCAGTGGCCCGGCAGCAGCCCCGCAAACTCATCCTGCTTTCACGGCGTTGCTGAAGGCATCCGAATTTGGCCTCTGCCGAGGGATGCTTTATTCCAAATTCATCTTAGCAGCTGTATTTCCATAGGCGCACAGTTGCAAGAAGATATAACAAACCTCGCTGGGCTGCAGTGTTTGGTTTGGTGTATGGAGAGTTGAACAAGTTCCTGGAAAGAAAGAAAAATACATTTCAGGCCTCTGAGGGTCAGATTAGGACAGCACGAATGAAAAAACACAAACCGAACGACAAAATCTTACACACACACCCCCCTTTCAGCCCCTGTCTCACACAGGATTTCTGATATAGTCTTTGAATCTTCAGCATAACCTCCAAAAAAGAAGGTAAACAGTATTCTTCTGTTTTCTCATGGAAAATGTGTGCATTTGTGAGATGTCAGGCTCTTTTTCTTCAGATTTCATTGCAAAGCCAGTAGCTTATTTGTCTTAACTGGATTTTCAAGGAATATGAAGAAAACTCTTTCTTTTTCTTTTCTTTTTTTTTTCCTTTATATATGCTTTGCAGGAACTCCGCCAATACCTGTCCAACCTAGCAGACCAGTGTAACAGCGAAAATAACGCTGTGGATATGCCTCTTGTAATCATTTTGGATAATTTGCATCACGTTAGCTCCCTGGGCGAGATCTTTAATGGACTTCTAAACTGCAAGTACCACAAATGGTAAAGAAATAACATCAGAACACATTCCAAATTTCAGTACTGCGGTCAGACCACCGCCCTTGCAAAAAGTGACCACAAAGCCAAACTCTGAATTAGTTTGATAAAGTGGACTGAGATGGCCAGACTGTCCGTATTATGGACAGCACTTTAGAGGGTTTTTTTCTTCATAAAATGATCGATTCCTCTGAAATCAGTAATAAAAAAGTAGTAGAGAGATTGGGTACTTTGCATTCACTTCATGCAGTAGATCTTCCGTACTAAACCCCTGTTTTTAGTGAAAGATCCTGCTTTGAGATTTCTGTTTTGCTTCCAGAATTTGATGTTCTCAGAACTCAGATTCTCAGTAGAGAATTTGGTCATAAGTAACTACAAGAACCTTCTTTGACAAAAGAGGTTTGAATAGCCTTTTTTAATGCTGAGATCTTCCTAAAAAGTTGTTTTTCAAAATTTACAAGTTTGCTTTGCTTAATTTTTTTTTTTTTTTGATAGTCCGTATATTATTGGCACAATGAACCAAGCCACCTCCTCAACGCCTAATCTTCAACTTCACCATAATTTCAGGTACTGTTTATTCATGTTTCTCATTGATGTTTGTGGGCTGGCAAAGGAGTAACGGCTACTGAGTCACCTGAAATTGTTCTTATCAGCTGAAATAGCAAACTGAGAGAGAAATACCATTCGCTACTAGTTGCTGCCCTAACACGTGCAGCTTTGTTATGATGCTGTTATTAAAGTAACTGCAGTTCATAAAACTTACACTTTTCAGAGGATTGTTAGGATATTTGATCTTCTAACGAATTTTGAACAGGACAAAATTTAGGCAAAGCAGATACTGAATGAGAAATAAGCTGAAACAGCGCACAATACAAATTGTTTCATAGTGTGAATTCATCATTCCACAATAAATTTTGCTAAATGTATATGACTGAGATAACCCAGTTTGATTGTGATAATCACCTAGAAATAATAAGAGAAATTTAGCCCAGAAAAGCTACGTTCAGTGGCGTGAAAGAGAGATAATGGACGTTTCTGCTGTTCTGCCATAGATGGGTGCTATGTGCCAACCACACTGAGCCGGTCAAAGGCTTTCTCGGCCGTTTCTTGAGAAGAAAACTAATTGAAACAGAGATCAGTGGCAGGATGAGAAATGCAGAGCTGGTTAAAATTATTGATTGGATTCCCAAGGTCTGGCAACATCTGAACAAATTCTTGGAGGCTCATAGCTCCTCTGACGTTACTATTGGTAAGTGCTCTGCCCATATGCCCAGGCATGTGTAAATATATGTATTTTATTTCCTTGTGTATCAGGTGCATCCTTGTATGTTTCCTTGTGTTATATCAGGTAGAAAAAGGTTTCTTTAAAACCCTACTTTTAGATGGCAGTGTGCTCCCAGGGAAACTGTACAAGAAGTTTCTAAACCGCTTTTTTTTTTTCCTTTTTCTAAGAAAAAAGAACTTCTTTCGAAGTCCTGGATACAAACCGTGTTATGAAATCTGGTTAATTGTTTTCACCTTGAAGGCTGTAGTTTTTCAAGTTGTGTCAGGGGATTTTTGAGCTCTCAGGAAGAGCAATTCTGTAGCTAGCTACTTGTGTTCTCTCATCCTTGGCTGCTTTCTCCAGAGAACTGGAAGTTGTTGTTTGATTTGATTTTTGATGCATATCGCGATCACGATTTGAGTGTAATATCTGAATTTCCCTCTCCAGGTCCACGGCTCTTCCTCTCCTGTCCGATAGATGTAGATGGTTCTAGAGTTTGGTTTACTGACTTGTGGAACTACTCCATCATCCCGTATCTTCTGGAGGCAGTTAGAGAAGGGCTACAGGTGAGCAGGCAGAAGTGAAAAAACATAGGTCTTGAACGGTATCTATTCGAAAGGCACCACAGCATTGGACAAAACTGAATAACGGCAACATTTTCTGTAGCTGTAACTTTGCACACTGAGTATCTGCATGTCTGTGAAAATGTGACCTAAATTGTCATTGATTTCAGGCAGAATTATTCTCTTCAAACGATTTTGAAATATGGAGTGGAAGCACTATAAGTCCTGATTAGATTTTTTTGAAAAGCATTTAGATTCCCAACTACCGACATTTTCGGGGTGGGGGGGTTAGATGCCCAAATATCTTTCCATAATCTGTTCCAGAAGCACACCTTTAAATTGTACTGTGCATCTGAAAAACGTGTTTGTGGTCATTCACTTATTTACGCAGGGTGTTCCTTTGTAAATCAAACCTTTCAACAGAGGAGGAACAAAGCTGTGTATGGAGAGAAATGTATTAATGAGTGACAGGATGAGTATCAGTGACATTTTGATTACTTCTCAGTCTACAGGATGAATTTTTTAGTAGATTCCTTCATAATTCTTTCAGGGGCCATAGTGAACTCATCATGGATTGCCCGTGCTTAGTAACTGATTCATACTTTAACAGTTTGGATAGTTTTAAGCGTTACCACGCAGTTCTTAGCATCTCTATGACAACAAAGCGTGTTGGAATCAGGAGGAGGGTCCAACAGAGGATTGCTGTGGACTTGCCATGCAACTATGGAAAAAACGACCTTTTTTTATTCTTCAGTCTTCTGTTCACAGAATAAGCATGGCAGCACAACATTAAAAAGAGGGGTTTGGAGATAGCAGAATCAAATATCAGTAAATTCCAGGCATTGCGTGCATGAAAGCTAAACACGAGATCGCACATACAGAAATATAAAGATGAATCACAGTAAGAGACTGAAAAAGGGCTAAAGGTAGATGGACTATAGGAAATTATGGCACCGCTTTGGGAGCTCGTGCTTTGGTAAGAGGACAAATGCCATTTTGAGGGCATAGGCTGTAATTACATCTGATAGAGGTAGGAAGAGAATAGTACTTCTGAATGTAAAAAGATGTTAGAAAGATAAAGTGGGAAGGGTTCAGAAAAGAGGAGTGGGTATCATGAAGATACAGGAAGCATTGTTCAATGAGAGAGATGAGAAGCTCAAACTCTTCAGTTTATTCAAGAGGAAGCTAAAATGTTACTTGGTCTATGTGAGTCTTCTGCTTTAGTCTTGCAGGGAAAAAGGTCTAGTGGATGTTTGACAAGTTTGGACTAGAAAAATTCAAACTATAAGCAAGATGTGGCTTGTCATTAGTAAGAATAATTAACAGTTACAAAATTTTATTTATAGAAGTAATAGGGTCTCCATCACATATGTCTCTGTGTCTGAAGTCTTTCTGAAACATGAAATAACTCCGAGTATGAGCTCCATGCAGAACCAGTTGCATTGCAGAATGGTTCCTTCGTGTTTGTGAAAAACAGTTCTCTCCATTCTGCTGGTGCTTAGGGCTCACCATTGCAGTATGCGTCGCAATGCCTTGCCATTAAGATACGTAAAAACCAGCGTGAAGGATTTCTTTGGGAAAATACTGGGATTTTATTTTGATTTGCTTGCTTGTTACGTTTCTTTTCTATGCAATACCCTTTCTGTATTAGAGGTTCAGCTCTCGTCTGCATGGGAATACTCTGCAGAGACTGGAGAAATCGTGAAGATGCACCAGTCTTAAGTACTTGAAGAAGTACTAAAAAAAAAAAAAAGCCAAAAAACAATGAGATTTTACATTGTCCAGTTAACAACTACTCTGGGTTTCATTTGCTATCTATATAGCAGAGATTTATAGATACTAACAGAGAGAGAAAAGACAACCCTGTCATAGAAAACAGCTTTTACTAATGACTTGTTACAATCCTATGAAATACGTGAACTCTTCAACAAGTTTGGTCAGAATTCGTGCAAACTGTGTTCGCCACGTGAAATTTGTCTGTGCCTGGAGACCTCATTTTCTTTGAGACGATTGTGTTAAGCACTTAGAGGTGAGGAACATGATAGGTCCTAAAGTACAACACACACAGAGGAACTTGGCTACAAGTAAAACAGGAGAACCATTTTACGTAAAACTTCCTATAAAGGAAGGTAATGGGAGCCAAGAGTCTTTTTGACCTGAAACAAGTGACAGGAGAGCGTGTGACTTTGTTTCATCCTGGAAAGGACAAAACAGATACTCATAGTGATGCTTGGGCTCCTTGTCCTGTGTTTTGGAGCTCACCTATCGGCTGATCAGTAGGTGTTGGAAAGCATTGAAAAACTAGTAGCAGAAATGAAGAGAAAGAACAACAATTAATAAATCATCTTTTTGCTTGCTTGTTTTGCCTCATATCTGCATCTTTCCTTAGGTTATTTGAATGGCTTGCGTTCCAAGTGTAAGGATTTCAGTTTTTCGCTTTGTGCTGTAGATTCTGTATCCACTTCAGTCCCATTTCCTCAAATTCCGCTAATTCATTTCTATTTAAATAATTTCTCAATTTACCCTAGTATTTCTTTTTTGTTGAGCATGTGGGTAAGAGTAAGACTTCAGATGTTGAAGGGTAGCCAGAGTTGTGCTAATTAACATGCTAATGCTAGAAACCTGTGTTTCACTTTGGGATATTTTCTGTCCCCCCACACCCACGAAGGCTCCTCCAAGAACACATCTTCTCTCTTGAAATTGCCTGCCAGAAAGGAAGGGTGGACTGCTGATTTCACTCTGATCTCTGTGGATCTAAACTGAACTATTTTTATATATCTGTTTCTCATTTAGAGAACTATTTTGGGTCAAAGACAAGCAAGCCAAAGTGATCCTTACAATAATTGCTCCCATTGGAGCTGAGGGGTTTTTTTGTTCTTCAAAACAGGGATGTGAAAATTAGAGGGTTGTATAAAACCCCAGTTCTGCCTGCTTGGTGGATCGATACAGAATGCAGCACCAGCAAAAAGAGGACCCAAAATCCCCACGGCTTTCTGCCACCGTCACTCGTACTCCAGTTGTTTCTCTGTGTTGCTTTGTGAAGCAACCTGTTGGACTCTTGCCCACTTAATTGTTCATTAGAAAATGTGCCTGTGAAAGGGGTGGACAGAACTGGTTGCTGTGGAAGGGACTAGTGACTTAGTCATTCAGTCTCTCATCTACTGAAGATATGTGATGATTTCATAGATTGAAATGGGAATTTTACTTACTAGCTGATGTTCAGAAATGAGCTAGGGTCCACACGGACCTTCTAGGTAGCAAAGACATGAAAAATATAAAATCCTCTCCACTAAGCAACTGACATGTATTGCTGTAAATTCAAGAACAAGATTAAAATAGGAGATCTGGTTTACCACAGCTTGAAGACGTTATGCTGAGAAAATAATGCAGCACAGCTCAAGGATGGGAGAGTATTTGGGTTGTGGAAGAGACTGTTTGAGATTGGCTAGCACCATCTGCTGGGCACTTCTGCTCTGGGCTGGGACTCGCTCAGTTCTGCTTCAGTATAAAGCAGATGATGGTATTTAGAGCAATTTAATTCGTTGTGCGTCCGAAATATAAAACCACAAAAAAATCCAAGCAGAAATAGCAACGAGGAAGGTAGCATACTCTTAGTTTCATCGGAGAGCTGATGAATTTCTTCGTTAGACCACTGCTTTTCCCCATTGCTTTTCATTGTGCAGGAAAGGGAGAGTTCTCTGCATTCAAGTAACAAAATACCAGTGACAAACTCCAGTAGCTGAAGGGTGATGAGGCTGAAATTTATTAAGCAGAAGGAAACATTTTCAAGTCACTTGCAGTTGTATTTATGCTTTTGAAAGTCGCACGATGCAGAAATGAATTTGTTGTCTAATTAAGGCAACTTAAGGTTATACTGAGTATAACACAGACTGTTCAAAACAGAAAAAGTTTTTGAAATAGAGCTTGCTCACTTGAAATAGGAACAAGGACACAGCCAAATCCCAGTGGCGCTTTTTCTTGGTTGAGTACAAAGAAATTACCCTGACTTGAAAACTTTTTGCTATGACATCCGTCATTATTGCCTGATGACAGGTCTCACGTTTCCTCCTACACCTTCCACCGATGGCGGTTTCCCGATGACAGCAAACGTAGATAAGGCAGCTGCTGGTGTGATCCAGATGTCAACATTGACAGCCTCTTTTGTGTATTGACTTTATTTAAGTTAACTTTATCAAGTGAGGTTATTTTCAGGTCTCCCTTTCTTCAACTGGTGCCAAGAGAAGGGCACCGCAGTCTCAGTGGAGGTGGTCAGCCTCTTCCAAATCCGTTGCCATTAAAAATAGCTAAAACTTTCTATGTGCTTAGGGTAAGGAGAATCTCACTTGTTTGTGCTCAGCCCTTCTTGCCAATGTTTTCTGCAATCCAAGGCTCACGGCGCATTTGTTTTGGTTAGGTAGGCACTGAATGAAATGGTAGACTAATAGGAACGTTTTACGTGTTTTTATCCTTTTCCAGTTGTATGGGAGGAGAGCGCCCTGGGAGGATCCTGCCAAATGGGTAATGGACACCTACCCCTGGGCGGCCACCCCACAGCACCATGAGTGGCCTCCTCTGCTCCAGCTGCGGCCTGAAGACGTGGGCTTTGACGGCTACTCGATGTCACGGGAAGGCTCAACCAGCAAACAAGTTCCAGTGAGTGATGCTGAAGGAGATCCTTTGGTAAGCTCTCATTTTTGAAATGGCAGAACGGCTTCGTTTCCCTTGTTTCTAGGGATTAGAAACAGGAATAAAAAAAAGTAAAGGACAGCTGAGGAGCAATTAAAAGTTTTAGAATAAGAAGGTGACGTTTCTGGGGAAGTCATCACGTCAACTTGAGGGATGCATTCGCACAGAGAGCCCGTACAGTTTTGCAAGAAACAGCGGCAGAAGCATTTTGGATTCATTTGTTGAGGGTATTTTGGGGATTCATTTTTTGAGGAGTGACTGAGGATGTGTGTAATACACTTAATTTCTTCACTGTGGTATTAAATTTGTGGTCTTGAATACGCATACTTGAATAACACAGTGGAACCATGTCATTTAACCTGTTTTGCCACAATCACAAAATAGGCTTCTTGCTTTACTTCACATGGTGTTTAGAGCTATATTCTTGACACCAAATGAAAATTGAGATTTTCAAAGAGTATATGAACTAATAGTCATCATAAGTGGTGTCTAATTTACGAATCAGAAATACTCTGCGAGCATATAGGGAAATATTCACATGTATTTGTACAGAACCTATAAATTGAGTTTGAAGGTAACGCTAAATACACATTTTCTTCCAAGGGGAAACAGTTATTGAAGCTGCTGCGCAAACTCCGAATGCCCTGAAGCTGTCCTGTTGAGGTGTACATTTGTCTGGACAGCTGGGAGTATAGAACATGTGTTACACCTTTCACTAACGCATATATACATACTCAATTGTCAGGCTAGATATTAGGACATTCCGATTTACCTCTTTTGACTGATCCGTCCACATTTCCATGGGTCAGAGCAGGAGAGGGGTAGGATGCTTGCAGAATCCCGTTGAGGATGCCTGTGGACTAATCCCTTCAGTCTTCTCATTTTCACCTTTACTGGAAAAGCATGCTTTTCACGGCTAACTCGCATGCTGGTGTAACATGTTCTGCAGTGAGTATCTCTTTACAGAGACTCGGTATTAATTCCCCTGGTTGTCTCTTCCTTTCCTTTGTTACCCACTGGCAAAGTGAATGCCACTGTAGCTTTCGTATGGAGTTGATATTCTTGCTACCTCAGAATACAAATAACTGTGAACTCCTGTGCCTTTGCAGATGAACATGCTAATGAGACTGCAAGAAGCAGCCAACTACTCAAGTCCCCAGAGTTACGACAGTGACTCTAACAGCAACAGCCATCATGATGACATCCTCGATTCATCTCTGGAGTCGACGTTGTGATCTTCCACAGATAGAAACAGGTCGTTTCCATTATTGCTCTCCCACTTGGCAAGAACCCTGATCACAGACTCGTGAAAAGAACACGTTCCCGGGCTGGGCTGGGATCTCAGTATTAGAGCTGCAAGAACAACAAGACACTTGGAGTCAGTCTTGAAACCTGGGTGCAGGCAACCCAAGCAACCTTTGTATTGTTTTTCTTTTGACGATGATGAGAACTGCACTATTCCTTTGTTTTCTTCTGTTTAGTTGCTGTAAGCTCTCATGCCTAAGATACTGAAGATGTTAAAAATAATCATCATTACTAAAAGTGAAAGGGAGGGGGGGGAACTTCACAGCTATGAAGCAAACAGCTTTGTGCCATGTACTGTCCGGAAGGAGAGGGGAGAGGAAATTTTTGCCTATGCTGCTTCTGACCAAACACGTTTAGGTGAGGGCTGGACTTTTACCAATCAGCTTTGCGGATTAAACTCAGCTTCATATAGTTCTGGTGCTATAACAATATCGCTTGCCTTGGTAATAATACTCAATAAAGGCAAAGCTGCAAAACAGGGAAGTTTGAATAAATAGTAAAAAAAGAGAAAAGGAAAAAAAAAAAAAAAAAGAAAAGAAAAA
>VFFE01007487.1:964080-977760 GCA_008921705.1 Burhinus oedicnemus
AGAAAAGAAATGCAAGATTCTATGCAACAGTCATGTTGAGTTATAAATTGAAAGTATAAACCATTTTCTTTCCTTCAGAACTGCCAAGAATGATACAGGCCATAAATGAGATGTGGTTTATCTGGGGAAGGGGAGGGAGGGGGTTGGTTAGCCTTTTTGTACATTTTGGAAGAAGCGAACTGATATTTCATTGTTGATGCTTATCTTCGATATTATGTGTATGAAAACTTGTCTAAATGTGGCAATTTTCTTTCAAGAAAAAAATACAAAAACAAAGCAAAAAAAAAATCTTTCTTTGTCGATATTAAATGGAAGGTTGCTGTTTTGATCTAGTCGTTTCCAGTGGAACAGTTTATGAAATATGTTCTATAAGATGTACATTTTTTCATTGTAACATAGAAATGTAAATATTTGATTAAAAGTGCTGCATTTTGATGAATTTTTTCTAGCCATTTTTAAAGAGAAAAACTAGGAATTGAGTATTTTGTGTACGTTTATGATGTTTTCCATTTGCTCCTCTCCCTATTTAATTTTCAGTTCTCATTTAGGATTGGAATTTGTGAATGGTCTGTTTGAGATCATGCCCCTCCTTTCTCACCCTACCCGTTTCTCTCCCTTCCCCACCCCCTGTGTCATGGAGAATAAAGCTGATGATTGTACCAGTCTTAAATTATTCATGATTCAATAAAATTGATGCTTATTTATTCAGATTTGTGGCTTCCCAGAACTTTTTGTCCCTTTTTAATCAACATTTTCTTTTTTTTTTTAAGATTGTGTAGTTCAGTTCTTGTTTTTATTGGCTTCTTATAAGTACTTGTGAAAAGATGCCAACAGCCCTTACCCACATCCAGGAGGAAATTTAGCAGAGGGACTATACCAGTACGATTCTCTCCCATAGCTAATGTTTGCACACGGTGTCCATCAAGAGCAGCTCAAGACTAGACTGGTCCATCCATTTAGAGTGTCTCTGCATGAAGCTGACAGTCACTCCTATGCGGCCAGCAGGTTGGATGTATCCTGATACCAGCTGGTGCCAGCTTCTTTTTCAAGAGAAGTCCCTGTTGGTCATGAGGGTACGTGGCAGTCTGTGTTAGGCCTATTCTGAACATGCTTTGCAGAATGAACTTCATAGGATCATAGACTGGTTTGGGTTGGAAGGGACCTTTAGAGGTCATCTAGTCCAACTCCCCTGCAATAAGCAGGGGCATCTTCAACTACATCAGGTTGCTCAGAGCCCCATCCAACCTGGCCTTGAATGTTTCCAGGGATGGGGCATCTACTACCTCTCTGGGCAGCCTACACATTCCACACATTGCAATTTCCTCTTCACCCATTTGACAGAGACGCTGTGATTATACAGTAATAAACTTACGTTGGTCGGTAAGAACATGTAGGGATCTGTTCTCCTTACCTTCAAACAAATGCTCTGCCCTAACCCAGAAAAAAAAAAAAAAGTACTCTCTTTTCAGAAAGGATAAATCTAAAAACCTCTGCACTTAAAGTGTAAGGGATAATTCTCAACAGTAGTAATTTTTTTCCTGGAGACTACTTTCTATTCATATTTTTGGATTTTTTGACAGTTCCTTGTAGTGATCTTGTCCTCTGCTCACTGATGTGAACTATTAATATTGGTAGGACACATTCACCTATATCAAAGAAAAAGTTTTGAAAGAGAAGAAATTCTGAAAATTTATGATCTGCATTCAAGTTAGTTTAATTTAAAAGTAGTCTTCACTTTTAATAACGCAGCAGTGCAAACTGTAACTTGGAGCTGATCCTCCGTAATGTGGTCTTCATCTGTCCCTCCATAGCAATTTTCCAGAGGCAGAACAGTTTTGGACATGCTGAAGCAGATTTTTCACTGTTCTGTAAACTTGCTTTGATTCACAGAATTGTGTGTTTTAGAATTGGGCCTGGAAAACGCTCCAGCCCTGATCTTGGACGATGTTTGAATCAATACTGGACTGGCACCAAAATGCTTAATATCTCTGAGGAACTCTTCTTCCCTTTCTTTCCTTTTTTGGCCTCCCCGTCCCTTCCCCACGTTCTTGTTCTTTGCTCTGTGCACACTGTCTTGTACACTCATCTTCACATTTTTTTTTCCTTTACCTCATCTTCTCCTTAACCTTTATTGCCCTGCTTTTCTGTTTCCAACATCCTATTTTATATCCTTCCTGGATCCACCTCATAATTTCTCAGTGCCGTAGGATCAGTGCCGACTTCCTTTCTGCAATCAAAGGGGAAATTCCTGGAGTCATTTTATGAGCTCAGTCTACAGCCTGTGGCATGTACTTATGCCCTTTGCTTTCCACTGACCTTTTCCACTGGTATCTTGAAGTCATCACTTCAAGAACCAGAGAGGAAATACCTCCTGGTGCCCTTCAGGCTCCCATCCTCTCTTCTGCACTTTGTGCACGACCTCATTTCACCAGTTTACTGATGCTGATGCTTCTGACGTTGATCTCTACGTTAGGTGTGATAGCCAAGGGCTTGTGGTGTGGAGACACCTACGCTTCATTGGTTTCTAGCTTTTAATGTGAACAGTTTCTCTCTGCTTCATAGTTTATAGCCCCCATTTGGCACTGGGAGGACCCATGTGAAGTGGCTTTTTGTAAGACACATTTGCTGTATGTCAGCAGGAAAGGAGCAGCTGCCCATAGACCCTAAAAGCCCACAGTCATTCCCGCCCTCTCCTTGTTTATCAGGAGAAGACTTCTGGGGGTTAGAGCAGAGCACAGCAATGGAGGACAACTCCTATCTCTGCGAATGGCAATGGGATTGGCTGTAGGCAAATATTTCACCATCAACATCTCCTTTCACTTAGCCACACAAAGAGATCCTAAGTTTCTCTCTCCTTCCTTGATCACAGAATCATAGAATGGTTTGGGTTGGAAGGGACCTTTAAAGGTCATCTAGTCCAACCCCCTGCAGTGAGCAGGGACATCTTCAACTACATCAGGTTGCTCAGATACACAGATACTTTTGATTTACTCCTTTGCTGGAGACTAAAGGAGATTGAGATAGTTACAAGGCATGGAGACCATGCTCTGGCTAAGCATGGGTAATTCCTCCTCCCGCTCCTGTAAGAAGTTCACCAATGTGGGGCTGGGCAATTAGGAGGTCTGAGGGACCTTAACATAAGATGGGATCCACAGGCAGATGGGAGGAGGATGCTTCCAGTGAGCTCTTGTAGTAAACCTGACTGAAAGACCATTGTACATCAAGGACTCGGTGATCCACGTAACAGTTAACCTGAGTATGCCCAGGCCTGTGCCATGCTGTCCCACGCTGCAAGACCAGCCTGGCCTTCAGGCCTGTGCTGTGCTGCACAAATCCCTTGTCCACAGGATAAACTTGGCCAGCTCATTCTAACGGAGGAGCCTACAGGCAGGTCCTGCTGGGTAACGGGGATTAAGCTGTCTGTGTGTCCTTGCCTTTACCTAACCGTGCAGCAAGAAGTTCTCATGAGTACATCCTTTCTGTTTGACAGCAGAAATGATGACTTCTAAGAAAAAATACAATAATAGCATGAGCGACCACACCTATGGATGGGGTGTGACCAGCATGCTGTGTGTGGATTGGAGGCCCCTTTGCTGCTACACCACTCGGGGTTCCCGCTGTCTAAAGGGACATAAGATTAGCTATACTATTCTCATCTTACAGTGTTAGCTCTAATAAATAGGATTTTGACACCTCACCGAGTCCCAGTGCCTTTCTTACTGGAATCATAATGAACCAGCACCACCCAGTGCAAGACAGATGTTAGGACACAAAGGCCAACCCCAGTGAGGGAGGAACAACCTCATAAACTCAGGTCTGTGCAAGACAGATTTTAGGCCACAAAGGCCAACCCCAGTGAGGGAGGAACAACCTCATAAACTCAGGTCTGTGCAAGCCACTAAGCCTCACCCACAACATTATTTCTGGCAACCACCGTTATCAGCTTCCTGCTCTCTGCTCACCAACCCCCCTCGCCCCCACCATCAGTCTTGGCTGTTAAATCAATCTATTTCTGCGTAGCAGCGCACAAGTCGTCCATCGGGTTCCTGGAAGGCATTGAGCAGGCACTGCTTGCTGCTGCAGATGCTGGCCATGCTGACTAGCAACAGCGTATTGCTAGATTAACTGCTCACAAACCAGTAAGACTTTACAACATAACTGTCAGCGGTAGCCTTGGCTACCGTGATCATAACGTTGTGGAGTTGAAGATCCTTCTAAGCACACCGAAGACAAGTGGTAGGACAAAGACCCTGGATTTCAAAAGGGCCAACTTCAGTATGCTCGGAGCCCAGCTGTGAGGGAGCCCATGGGAAGCATCTGTGGGGGGTAAAGGAGCATGGGAGCGCTGGGAGTTACTTAAGAACAGCCTCCTGGAAGCACAAGAACAGCCCGTCCCCTACAAAGGGAAAGACATAAGGCAGAACAAGAGACCACTTTGGCTTAGCCATGACCTTTTGGGTGCGCTTAAACGCACACAACAAAAGACACGTACTGGCTATGGAAAGTTGGCCAAATATCCATCAAGGACTACAAGTACCTTGCTGGGCCATGCAAAGCTGCAGTCAGGAAGGTTAAGGCTCAGCTAAAACTGAAATTGGCCAAAGATGTCAAGAACACCAAGAACAGGTTCTTCAGCTACACGAGCAATAAGCAGAAGCACAGGGAAGGTGTAAGAAGTCCGTCGCTAACCAGGGCAGGGAACCCAATCACAAATAATGCTGACATGGCAGAGGCTCTCAAGACCATCTTTGCCTCTGTCTTTACTTGTGTAGTTGGGGCCCAGCTCACAGTCTCGCGTAGCTACAGCAATGTTATGTGTCAGCCCACCAGCAGTGGAGGGAGAGCTGGTCTGCATCCTCTTGTAAGGGCTCAACTGACATAAATCTACGGCCTGAGCAGAACCCACCCCAGGGTGCTAAGAGAAGTGGCTGACATTGTTACAAGGCCACTGCCTATAATCTTTGAAAAGTTGTGGAGATCAGGGGATGTCCCTGAAAACTGGAAGAGGACAAATGTCAAGCCCATCACAGGAAGGGCCCAAAAGAAGACCGAGGAAACTGCAGGCCCATTAGTCTTACTTCAGTCCCTGGGAAAGTAATGGAACGAGTTCTCCTAGAAAGTATTACAAACCAAATCAAGCAGGTGCTTGGGAAAAGCCAGAGTGGATTTACCAAAGGCAAATCATGCCAGACTTACAGGATCACCTCCTACATCAAAATAATATTTTCTGTCTACACGGGGAGCACAGTAGATGGTGTTTACCTGGCCTTCAGCAAAGAATTTGACACTGTTTCCCACAGCCCTCTCCTGGACAAACTGGCAAAATACAGGTTGATTGGGTGATGAATTAGGCAAATGGCCAAGAGGTAGCACTCAGAGGGTCATGGTCAACAGGTTTTATTCAGGCTGATGACCTGTCACAAGTTGGGTCCTCCAGGAATCAATACCGGGCCCCATGCTGTTCAACATCTTCTGGATGATGATGATTGAAAGCCCCCTCACCAACTGGTGACACTAAACTGGGCAGCGAGGTGGACACATCAGAAAAGAGAGCCATCTTACAAAGAGACCTGGACAGGCTGGAAGAGCAGGCTAGCAAGAGCAGCGTGAAGTTTAACACAGACAAGTGCAAGGTCATGCGCCTGGGACGACATAACCAAAGAGCCCAGTACGGATTAGGAACTGTGTGCCTGAGGAGGAGCCTTGCTGAAAGGCCTCCAGCCTTGCTGGAGGTCCTGAACAACAAGCGAAACGTGAGTCAGCAGCCCAACAAAGGCAAATTGGACCTTGGGCTCCATTGCTAACAGAGACAAGAGATGTGATTATCCCACTCTACTTGGCACTTGTCAGGCCACACCTGGAGTACTGTGTCCAGTTCTGGTCCCCACAATTAAAAAATAATGTGAACAGACTCGAAAGGGTCCAAAGTAAGGGCACAAAGATGATCAAAGGGCCAGAAAACCTGCCCTATGAGGAACGACTGAAGCAGTTAAGTATCTTCTCATGGAGAAGAGAAGGCTCGTGAAGGACCTCATCATGGTATTCCAGTACTTAAGGGGCAGCTACAAAGAGGATGGAGGCTCTTTTTCACAAGGAGCCACATGAAGAAGACAAGGTGCAATGAGTACAAGTTGCACTGGGAGAGGTTTTATCTCAATATGAGAAAGATTTTTTACAGTGAGAACAATTGGTCACTGGAACAGCCTCCCCAGGGACACAGTGGAATCCCCATCACTGGAGGTTTTTCAAGATGTGCTTGAACAGGGTAATAGTTCTCATCTAGGCTCCTTTTCCCATGAAAGATTGACCAGTGGATCTTTCCAGATGACTTCCAAATTGGGCTGTTCTATGATTCTATGAAGTATTTTGTGATCACAAGGGAGGTAAAACTAGGTAAAAGCAGCACACCTAGCACTTCTGCATGTTCAGTAAAGGCACTTCTGTGAGGTCCTGGCTACTCTGCTGGGTTTTCCCTGGTGTTATATCCCTGTCATGTGAGTCGGAAAGGTGATGCTGATATGGTTTTTGGAGTTTGCAGGATTTTATTTATTTAGATCAGGTTCAATTCTGGTTGGAAAATACAATAGCCCTAAAGAGGTACATCTAAGATCTTTTAATACCAAGGGCTGGCAGAAGGGATGATCTTCTGCACCTCTTTCCCATCCTCACGGAGCATTTCTGCCATGTGCACTTCTGATGCACTGATGAGGCAGTTCCAGGTGATAGACCAGCTGAGATCAAAGCAAATCAAGAAAACCAATCAGTTTTCTGCTCTTCAAATGGATCACTTTGGGCCCAGGTATGTGCCAATGCATAAGCATGGGTTGGGAAGGAGAAGAGGAAACACAACCAGGAGCAAGACCCTGTCTTGTTCCTCTTGACAATAGTGGAGCCCATAGCTGTTGTGTCAAACTCTACCTTAAACTTCCTGGACAAAGATTTTTAAATGCCATCAGTGTTTTTGAGGACTGACCTTGGGTCTCTTCAAAGAAGTCTGGTTTTCCTTAGGATGGGGGTTTAGCACTGGTGGTCACCTGGCTTTCATGAGCCTCAGCCTGCACTGGTTGCTTCTGGAAACTATGGCCTTTCATCTTGGGCTCTGTTTGTTTAAGGTGATTGTAATGTTCAAACTTTTGTGGAGGACAGGTGTTGTTCAAAAGAGGCAACTTAAATGATTTTTTTTTTTTAATTTTTTTTTGGAGGGGGGCTCAACTGTGCCGTTCTCAAGCTCAAGGATGTTTTGCTTACTGTTGTTAGGAAAGACAGTGTTTCACACAGACGGGATAAACACACTTCCCTGCATGCAGTGTTACTATTTGTGGCTTATTAGATGATTTTGACACGTACGGATAAGTGTTTTTTCAATGGGCATCCGGTGGTATTGGCTCAGATCTCCCAGTGCAGGGCAGTGCAGGAGGCTGCCTCCCCTGTCTGCCCCAGCTGTGGCACAGGTGAAAACACTTCCAGCTCCCCCACTTGTGTGGGGTGTTAACTGAGCACCGGGAGGGGGACTGGAGGGGTGTCACCATGGGGCACCAGCTCTGCAGGTAACAACAGCCCAGACTCCCTGAGAAAGTGATTGATTTTCTTTTCTTCCCATGTCCAAAAGCCACTCTCCCACGCTGGGGGAGACTGGAGTTACAGCAGGCACAGATGTTGACCCAGCTGGTTTCTTAAGGGATAAAATAATTGGGAATTCGTTGCCCTGAGCTCATGGTCACCAAGATAAATCTCCCTCTCTGCCTTTCCCGTTCCCCAGTGTCAGGTATTTCCATCCTGGCTGTGAGAAGGAAGACTAGACGTACAAGACCCAACAAGGGCCACCAGGTCTTTACAAAGAGCACTTTAATATCGTAAAGCAGCAGTTGCTGTGGGAGTGCACAACATACAGGATTACTTTGTTCCAGAGTTTCAAAGACTATGGATGCTACTAGTCAATGTGGAAATCTTTCCATCTCCCTGAAGGCAGGAAATGCTTCTTATCACCTTTCCGAAAGCATACAGAGAGTTGCATAAAAAGACTGAAAAATAATTTCCAGGACCAGCAGTTTTGTATTAGCCTCACTCAGATTAGCTACCTTCAGGGAATAGGGGGACGGGGCCTCTGAGACTCTTCATGTTAACAGCAGATTATGAAACATTTTTCTTTTAGAAACACACCCAAGCTGAACCCGCAGCATCCCGCACAGCAGCAACAAGCCCGATTGTCATCGGGTCCTCCTAAAGCAGCTGGAATCTCTCCACATTTGAGGTACGCGAATAAGCGTACGCCTCTGACGTAAGACCCCAGAAAGGGTAGCTACTTCTGCAGGACTTCCCTTGGCACAGGTGTCCCGCATGAGCCATTGCAAGGTGGCCATGAGCCCTGGCTTCACCATCCAGGGTATAAAATGGAAGCCTTGGAGAAGGAGACTCTTTTCCTGCAAGCTACAGATGCAGTGTGGCAGCTGTTGGTAAGTTAAAAATCTCAAATGGTTGTGCTTTGTGGTCATACAATGTTCTTTTTGCTGTATAAAGGACTCTTAGAAGGGGGAGAGGGTGGGAAGAGTAAGATGGATAAATGTCACATTTCAGGTAAAGGTTTTCCCCTGTTAAATGGCAATTCCGGGTTATTTTTGCTTTAGTAAGGCTATTTATCTAGCAGGATAAGATGTAATAGCACTCATGCCGAAAGCAGTAGCCTGAAATAATTATTTTTGGTAACGTTCTGAGTGCAGACAAGCTGTAAAGAGCAGAGGGTGTAAGATGATTAGTAGCTTCTGTTGAACGCTGAATCGGAAGCGATACCTGTTCTTGTTATGAACATGCTTCTTTCGTGAGTATTGTGGTATGTGTGAGGGTGCCTGTGGTCTCTGGAGGAGCCTGTGACTTTTAAAATAAAATACATAGATTGAATTAGATCTGTCTCTATAGGTTACTTAACTATGGTATTGTGCTTACTGGACTAGTAAAATTTGAGTTATAAATAATTGTCATGGGGGGTTCTATCACTTAAAGAGTCCATGGATGGATAACAGTACATCCTCCAGTATAGACACTGTTGGCAATGCACGGAACAGCTCTTTTATTCAACCCCGGGTGAGCACTCGGCTAGGTTGTGCTGGTTGCTGCTTGATGCACGTTTGTGTGATGTTTCAGGTAGGCTTGGGAGATGTGCTGCTTTTTGGGAAAAGTTGTTTTTTTGGTTTTTGGGGTTTTTTTTGTTCAAACAAACAACGCCTTATGCTCTTTCACTTTGTTTTGTGTTTTCTGGGATAAATACTGCCCTGTCTCAGGTGTATGTTATCAACTGCTAATGGCTGTAAGGTGCTAGAGGGGCAGATGATGATTAAAGTGACGATGTGTCCTGGGTTAGGTGTGTCCAATTACCTAACTGGAGAGTAGCTGGAGACCTGGACCAGGCTTCCTTGAGGGGTGGCTGATGCCTGGCAGTGTTTAAGAGGCATTTGGACAATGTCCTTAATAATATGCTTTAACTTCTGGTCAGCCCTGAAGTGGTCAGGCAGTTGGACTAGGTGATTGTTGGAGGTGCTTTCCAGCTGGAATCGTTCTCTTCTCCCTTTCATGCCTTTCCTGGTGGCTGTGGCAGCATAGCAAAGCGGAGCATACAGGGAGAGTGGTGTTCGGGTGACACCTGCTGCATTGATTTCTATTGTTTTGGCATGTCACGAGTGGTGGGCATAAGTCAGAGTCTGTGGAGCGGAAAATAACTTTGTAATGCAGTCTCTGTTCCAGCAGAACTCTGCTGCCTGTATGTGAGGAGGAAAACATTGACGTTTCTGTAATGTGTATTTGTACCTAAAAAAAAAATAATAGGCAGGTAGTTATGGATTTGCCTTGCATTGTAGAAGTGATCCTTGACTTGGACCTAAGGCTGAAGAGTTGTCTTAAGTCTCTCTCTTTCATTTTGTTTCTCTACCCTATAAGAATATTCTAATTACATGCTCCCGGTCTACAAACTGTCGTACCTTGGCAGGGTGAAGCGGGGCAAGTGTCCGCACCCTGACCTACCTGGGCAATAACTGGAAGGAAGGAGGAGAGTCGGAAGGGCTTTAGAGGGGACCACGGGGTAACATCAGCAGAAATTAAGTTGCATTTAAATGCAAGGAGGGAGAACCTGTATTCATTTTAACTGCAGAAAACCTTTAAACCTTTGGTTGAGTCGCTCCCTACTTAGAAGGCAGGTAGATATTCTTGTAAGGTTATTTAATTTGAAGCTGATAAATTGTTATTGAATTACTATACCGTTGATAAAATGTAGTTTTCTTTTCTCTCCTGGTTTGGCCCTAGACACAACTTAAAATGACCTGTAGGCAGGAATCGGGTATTACTGAATGATCAAACTTGGAAATCTACTTTTTTATTTATTTATTTATTTGGCAGTCATTCACTGTATTATATATACATATTTAAAGTCTGTACATGGTAAAATACAAAATAAAAGTGTTTCTTTATAAGTTACATGATTAGACAACTACATTTGTCTGTAGTTTAGCCGTCATTTAATTAAAAAAAGAAGAGAAATCTTGTTGAGCCATCGTTATATTCATTCACAATAACCTTGGTATAAAACATCCATACAGAGTAAGTGTACAAAATAGTGTACAGTTCATATAAGCTGTGCAAAGACAGCAAAGTTCCGTCAAAAATCAAAGAGGCTTATCCACTTTCCTCTGTCCACACCATGGATAGCAGAAGCCAAGTGGAAAATAAGCACAAGCCTGTGGGCAAAACGGTGGGTTAGGCAGTGCTTGCAATATAATATTGATGCATAAATTAAAAAGAAAAACATATAAATACATAAGGTCTCCATTACACAAGGCACACTTGCATTATACCTTAGAAGTCATTTCAGGGTTTTTCAATGGGTCTGTTGCACAAATATCATGCTATTCGGGGCGAGGAGGGAGGCAGCGTTTGGTCTGTGTCCCTCGATAACGTTATTTACTTTTGGGGGAAAGGGTTGCTAGATTGGACCGGTCTTCAGGGTTTTGGAATCTTAATAGTAGCTGGAAATTCCCTTGAAAGGTAGTAAAAAAGGCCACAGCCATGTTGTATTTTTTTGTTGTTTCTTATCTGGGGGGAAAAAAGCTTCCCTCTCAGCAGGCTACACCTTCCTCCCTGCTATAAAGCAAGGAGCTGCAGGTCGCGTGCTTTCAGGAGAAGGCAGCTAATTGAGCAAGTGTAAATTGTTCAGCAGAGAGAGTTATGAAAACTTTAGCAGATGCTACGAATATGAAAACCTCCACACAAGGCAGAAAAATAAGGAATACCTATAAATAGAAAGTCTTGCAGCTATGTGATAAAGAACCTGCACTGGAGAAGCACGTGGACACTTGGGTGGGACATCACCTCTTCAATTTATAGCGCTCTGTTTTATTTACATCTTTGCAATGTCCCCATGTGATGGTAGGGGCAGGCAGGGTGATCTAAGAGACTGTTATCTCCTCCTCTTCCTCTTCCCTTTCATCATCCTCTTCCTCTGAGTCTGAGAAGTCTGAAGGTTTGCTGGGGCTGCTAGAATGGGAAGGAGAAGGAGACATCTGGGAGTCCAGTCTGTCCCTCAAGTGCAGATGTTCTGGGGACTGGTGGTAGGTTAAGGGATGCCGGGGGCTGGGTGGGCACACGGGGGGAACTTCCTCCTCCTCCTCCTCTCCTGAACATTTCTTGCCTACGTCACTGAGGTCTGGGTGAGGGTTGAACTTGGTGGGTAGGGTCTGTTCTCTGCAGCCACCAGAAGAGAGAAGCTCTCTTTCTTTGGAGTTCCTCCACTTCATCCTCCTGTTCTGGAACCAGATCTTCACCTAGGGAGGGGAAAACCACCCAGAAATGAACAAATTCAGTAAAACAAGGACCAGGAAAGGCCTTTTGGTTGCAACCTTGAAACCTTGCTCATGCCCATACTGAAGCTAACGGGGACCAGGAAAAGCCTTTTGGTTGCTTCCTCGAAACCCTGCTCATGCCCATACGAAAGCTAACAGGAACCACAGAACGTGATCTTTGAGGACACTAGGAGAGGGGTCAGGGGACAATAAGGCCATGCTCTGTCTTGTCCAACTCGCCCAGCTGGGAATCATGCTGCGCTCTTGGCTCTGTTGATGCTCATGGCCTTGTAACTTGCTTTGGGCTTTCTCCTGGTCATGGGCAGTTCTCCCTGCTCCTGTCCTCCTCCCCTTCTCTCAAGCTGCCCCTGGGGGTGGGGGCCCAGCACCTCGCACCCTCTCTGCCCTCCCCGCCTGGTGCTCCTCTCACCTGCGAGTCCTTGAGGCCCAGCTTGGCTGCCAACTTCTTCCTATCGGGTTTGCTGATGTACTTCTGCTTCTGGAACATCTTCTCCAGTGCCTTGCGCTGCACGTCGGAGAAGACAGCGCGACGTAGCATGCCGCGGCGAGGCTTGCCACGGGCGGCCAGTGGCCAGGAGAAGGTGCCGGGGATGGGGACCACGGCAGAGGCAGCTGCGGGGGGGACACACGACACAGCATTGAGCGGAGCAGGACTGGACCCCACCACCCCCTCCCTGCCCTTCTGGTGGGCACCCATCAACCTGGGGCCGTGAAAAGGAGCTTTAGGCTTAACTAAGCGCCCCCCTTTCAGCCAGTGATCACTGGGATTAGATCTATCAATTCAAACGTGTAAAATGGATCAATAGCGGCCGGTTTTGTTGGGAGATTCAAAGGTCTCCGGCCTGAAAAGGCAAAGTGAGGCGTACCGGCTAAGATAGAGGTATAATAAAAAAGCTTTCCCTCCCACTCAGAAGCATTTGATTTTTTTCAGAGGCTTTTATCATTTCAGATGCTTTATTACGCTTGAGATGAAAATGAGGACTTTTCTGATTCCGAACAAAACCGCTCCTCTTCAGATGCAGTTTTGATCAATCAGTATTCATCTTTTTATATTAATCTCTTCTCTCCCCCCTCCAAAGTTGGAGAATTCAAGCCGAAGACATGAAAAGTAACAGCTAATTAGCACATTGCCTGGTTCCCAATGGCATTGGTATGATAAAAAGGGCAGAGTTTCGCCTTTAAAAAAAAAAAAAAAAAGTGGGGGGGGAACCTCCCCAAGAGAGACAGAGATGCTAATGAAGCGTGAATGGTAATTGTGTAGTAATGAACTAACAGAAAAAGACTGAGGACAAGCAGCTAACGCCATATATTATTGGAACAAAAGAGATTTACACTTTCAAACTAAACACAACGGCATGCCAGGCTCCTCGGGAGAATACTGATGGCACAATCGTCTCTTTCCCCAAATCATTTTCATTAAATGGACATGAAAAGCTATTTATAAAGCTCAAGTTGTTTTTGTTAGGCTATTCACATGCTGGAGAAAGGAAGCAAATTCCATTATCCGAAGGATGAATGGAAGAGCTTGGGTTATTTTTTTTTTCCACTCTCTCCCTTTCCCCGTTTTCTTTTTAAATTAATAGCTTGTTTGTGTAATTAGGTTTCCTTTTTTTTTTTTTTTAAATTGTGTTCTCCGCATCATAACACTTCAGCGCAATCGTACCTCCGTAGCCTGCTTTCTCGCCCAGGCCATGCCGTTTGAATACCACTGGTGGTCTAAACGAGAAGCCATGAAGTGGGCGCCCCAAGGCGAAGGAGGGGAGGGTTAGTGCGCGGAAGAGGAGGAGGAGGAGGAGGAGAAGGAGGGAAGTCAAGCCAAGCCGTGCCCGCGGTACCC
>VFFE01007487.1:977810-994119 GCA_008921705.1 Burhinus oedicnemus
TCCCCCCCCCCCTTCCCAAGAGGGGAATTGCTCTGCAAGGGATCAGGCTCCGCCACCCCCGTGGCTTCCCTTTCTCCAAAGCTAGGGAAGAAGCGTGTGTCTACGCGTTTTGTTTTCTTGTTATTATTATTATTATTTTTTCCTTTTCTCCTGGGGAGGGGGGCAGCGGGAGGGATGCTCCATCCGTCCCCCCCCCGACGTGTCCCAGCTCCCTAACGATGCTTCTCCACCTCGTCGGGCGCTTGAATGGAGGCTGCGGGGGCAAAAATATATTAGGGGAAAGTATATTAAGACACCTAAGGCTTCACCTTTAGAATTCATGCACAAGGAACAGTAACTGTTGGTTCGTTCAAAGCTCTTCTAGATTTCCCCCCCCCCCCTCCTCTTTTCTTGAAAATCCTTCTATTGTGCCAATCAAGCAGATGGTTTGCAGGAAATATAGCTTGGCCCCAGTGACCGAAACTAATTTTAACTAGCTTTCCAAGCCTGGCACGTTTGTTTTGCTCTTACAAAATAGCTAAAAAAACAGCTGGCAAGGGTGAATTAAACCCATTAAAGACACATTTATAAGAAATTATATTCACATAGGTTGCTTGAAACCCCCCTAAGAGGGGAGAGATGAGCGTATTGAAATGAAAATGTCCCTGAACACACTACCCTCCTTAACATCGCCTGAGAGTCTCAAAACATTTTACTAAATAGATTAACTTGACTATTGTTTCGCATCACATTTATCAGCTTCATTAAGTGAATAGCTGAACAAATATATTACGCATGCATGAAAAGCTCTTTTGGGGGCTGCCTTATTGTGTCCTCAGCCCTGACAGGTGGTTAACTGTGTTTCTCTCTCCTCTCCCCCTCTCTCTCTCTGCGCAAAGAAAGAGGGATCTCGGACAGAGCGCGCAGCCCAGACTTGGCAAAGGGACCTAGAGGGGAGAGTTACTTTCTTTTCCCTCGCCATTCATGCTGGCCAGCCTAGAGTGCACGCAGCCTGAAATGCGACCAGATGATCTGATCATGTCAAAAGTAATTAACTTTAGTTTAGTCTCTGCGTCTTGTTTGCGCTTTACTCACTCCTTCCAAGCCTGTTTAATTTGCATCCTTTCTTCCAAATTTGATTATTTTTGTCCACTTCGTCCTTTTATCTTTTCCCCAACCTCCACCTTTGTTTTAAAAAAAAACCCAAAAAATAATCGGGGGTTGAACAATCCCCCTTCTTTCTTCTCCACTGATCTGCCTAATAAACAAACAATCACACAACCTCCCTAAGAACAACTCCTTTCACGAGCTAAGGTTTGCACGTTTTGGAGACCCGGGATTGGCAAAATGCAATATGGTGTTTTATTCGTCGCCTTAATTTCATGATTATTTAGCTCAGTGGAAACTAGTTGGGAATTGGGCAGCGGCTGTCCGGATTCTCAGATGCTGGAGGTCGTGGTCCTCCTTGTTTCAGTTGTGGTCTCTGCCCCAAGGGTTTCCAAGTTAGACTGCGCAGATGAAGCGTCGAGAATGAGGGAACGTGATACTTCCCCATTTATTTTCTCTAATATGTATTTCTCGCATTTTACTCAAGTAGGTAAGAAGAATTAAAAATCCTTTTCTCTTTCAAATCGGGTCTTAGATCTACACCTGCCACCTCCCTGCAAACCAAAGGGGTGAGCCTTTGCTTATGACGGTGGCAAATTTCTCTGCTCACTGATTCACTGAAATCTCCAGGCAGTGGCTGATTTTAAGTGCTAAAAGTTGAGGATCCCATTACTTTTCTGCTCATTCTCCTGGCTGCAACAGGAAGGATAAGCTTGCTTGGAGGAAAGGACTCTGTCAGGGCAATTCAGCAGGAGAATGAATGTGTCCTGGGGCGGGTTTCAGCAAACCTGGCAGTGTGCCGTCACCTTAAACTGGGGGGTTCCTGAGCCCACACACTCCCTTGATGTCTTGCAAGAGTGGACACAGTGTTTTAGAGGCTGCTCTCCATCCCTCTGCCTGCTGGAGCAGTGCGTAGGGACCTCTGTCTCTCAGAGAAAGAAGAACAGAATTGGTATTTAACTACTCTTCAGGATTAAACCAGGACCTTCTCTTATTTCTACAGCTTTTCTTAAAAGGGTCAGACCATTAGCCCTCAATCCCTCAACTTTTACTATGCCAACCAACTGATACTGCACCTCCTTGGGGCTTAAGCATCTTTAGAAAGGTTTGAGAGGTTCAGAATAGCCCACGGGATGAGAGCCTGGGTACTTGGAAACACTGTCCCCAGTGGAAAGTCTTCCCTGATGTATGAGCTGGTAGTGAGTAGCCACCAAAGATGGTGATGGGGCTGGCAGGCTCACTCACTTTGCTCATTCTAGGCAAAAATATCTTCAGGTGCTGCGGTCCAGCAGGGGAAACGGCTGTCATGGGGGTTTCTGGATAAGTGGCAGAGAGGTTTTAATGAATCAGTCACCTGCACTGTGGTGTCTGGAAAGTCATACTGTCCCTCCTGGTGCAAAAGCTTTGACCATGCAGGTATCTTGGCACAAACTCATTGTTGCAAGAGTATTCCTGATTTGAAGGTGTGGAGGGATCGTCTTCAAAACTCAGTGTTTTTCTCTCTTTAACTCCTATGTGAAAGTGCTAAAAGTTCTGTTGACAGGGATTAACCTATACATCTTTTGGTGGGACCAAAAGCCATGTGATAAGGAAAGAAGAGAAACTCAAATACTCTGTAACAGTTGCTTAGCGAGCCAAAAAATGCAAAAATTTCCTTGCTGGGATACTGCAATGCTCTTACAACAGAAATGAGGGACTCTCTTAAAAACAAACAAACAAACAAAAAGTTGTGAGTTCTGGGGTTTTTTTCATCATCTAATTCCCTAAGCATGTAGTGATTTCACCCTGGGAGCATTACACTGATGAACTTGTCCATTGAGGCAATGGATTCACAGTTAGATGGTTCTGTTCCAGACCACGCCCTAACCGTGGCTATGTTCATGTCTATAGGTTGCTGGCAAACTCTACTGCATTCGTGGAGGAAAAGACTACATGCAGGCTTCTTTGGAGAAGTTAACACTTGGGGTTTTTTTTCCCAGAAATAGAAAGTTATTGATATAGAAGATGTTTGATTTCCAGAGCTCTGACGAAAGAGAGCTGACAAACTTTGTCCCTCAGGGTCTATCGTCATAGAGCCAGCGAGGAATGAGTTAGCAAGCACTGGTCCATGTGGTCTGCTCCCGGTTACATTGCGTAAATTGGAAAGTCAGATGAAAGAAGGTATTTCTGTTGTCCTTTGGGGATCCTTTTTATCAAGTGAGGTGCTTCAGGTAGAGAAACCCAAGGAGAATGGAGCAGTGATGCCTGAGGAATGAATAGCTTCATAGTCCCATGCATCGCGGACATCTCTTCAGGATTCTCAAGTGCAGGTGTTTGGATTCAGGATGACTGGCTCTCTGTGGAGCCAATAGATTTTGCGCTGGATCTCCACTTGTGAGAAAGAGTTATTCTCTTTAGAAAACATTTGGCTCATTATGGAGACTAGAAGAGGGATGCCCTCCTCCTGGGTTTTGCTTTGCAAGCAGCGCAGCTTCAGAGATGAAGGGCTCTTGGGTCTTGTCACTGCGAAAAGCTGATGAGGTTCTGATTTCCCTTGCACTTGTAAAAATTCCTTGAAATAGCAAAGACCAGAAACTTTCCAGTGGGAGCTGCCGCAACCTGTACAAAGTACGTTCCTTCTCAGAGAATTGTGTTTCTTCCTGGAAAACAGTAAAAAAAGCCTTACTTGTTTTCCACCGGCCATGAGATTGGATAGATACATGGTGGAATGCGTTGCCCATTTATGCCTTCAGCTTTCTGAAAGCAAACGGAAATCTCCAGGACTGAGGAGAGTGCAAGCGTGTAAAGGAAGTTGTAGAAAAGCTTTTCCCCATGCCCTTGGCCTGAGAATGTTGCTCGTTCTGTTAGGGCTGAAGTCAGGGGCAAAACTCATGCTAAATTCAATGCGGTGGGGTTAAGCCCTAGGAGAATTTGAATGTACTTGTCTCTTTTCAGTACTTTGTCAGGAGTGTTTTGATACTGCGGGGGAAATATCAAAGACGACTGAAGTTTAGAATTAGACAGCCAGGATGTTTGAATGGGATCTCCATAGTCTGAAACAGGTTTTCTCAGGTTTCTCGTCATGCCTGTAGAAGTGGCATAGCTACTTAATGAAAATGATGTTGTAGTGGTCGCAATCACGTTTTTGGCTCTCATCGTGACATGAATTTTGTCTTTTTTTTTTTTTTCTTTCTTTTTCCTTTTCCGTTAAAAAATCTAAGAGGGTGGAGAGCATCTACTCACAAAGGTACTCGTGAGGCTGCTACTCATCAGAGCCAGAAAGGTCAGGAGAGAGGAGGTTAACGTAGCTTTAAGCTGCATTTGCATCCTCCGGATTCATGGATGCCCTGCATTAAGGGGGAGTTCTCTAGTGCCTTTTAAATAATTCCGGCTTAGGTCCAAAATGAAAGTCTATTCCCTCAGCTACCAACCTTTATCAAGCTTTCCTTAACGGTATCATGCCAAAAAAATTGTCTATCCTTCCTTCTTGCTGAAAGTTTACTGCTCCTACAGGGAAAAAAAAATAATAATAAAAAAAAAAGTCAGCAGAGAGGAATGCATAGAGACAGGGCTAAATTGCTGCCTTGGGTCAGGCCCTCTCCGGAGCTGCAGTTTAAGCCAAGAGGCTGAAATCTGCCCTGGGGCAGTTAGTGTCCAGGCTTTTTCCCTGCTGCTGAGCTTACAGCAGAAGCAGGAGGGGGTTAGGATGGTTATTGAAGCATGGAAAAGTTTTCATTCCCTGCTGTCCGTGACAGCTGTGTGTACGGCAAGCGTCTCCCGATTCGTGACAGGAAGAACGGAGGATATCCTCTTGTTGTCTTCTGCTATTTCTACAGTGTCCTTTAGCCAAAGAGAGGGCTTTTTGATCTCGGTTCTGATTCTCCAGCCCTAATATTTAAAAGACAGTTTCAGGAAGGATGAAATAACCATGGGGTTTACAAGGTGTACGGATCTGAGCAGAAGGATCCAGTGATTGGATATCCTTCTTTGGAAAAATGGATTCACACAAGGGTTTGCATCTGGTTTCAGGCCCCACAGTACAAAATGGGACTGACTCTGGTCTGGACTGGGCTGAGATCAAAACTCAAAACTGGGGTATGTGCACTCTGGGCAGATGGAGCAGGACTGTGAAACTGCCTCACTATTTCCAAGAAAAATATATAGGCTTTGTATGAAAGCTTTAGGAAGAACCTTGTCTTGGCTTCTTTTACAGTTACCACCTCTCTTCCTTAAAGGAGCAGGTAGGGCCGATGTGCTCTAACAGACTCTAGCTCCTTTTCACCCGCTTTTAGTGCCTCCAGGAAGCCAGTACGTGTCAAACTTGCTATTTATGTTGGGAAAGCCACTCCAGTACGCAGCTAGTCCGTCTGGCCACATGGGAAAATCCACAAAGACAGACAACTGAAGTCATGCTCTGGGGCTGGGGACTTTTCAGCTCTCATTCCAGCGATCCGGGATGTCCCTTGGAGCTGGGCCCATGTGGCCAAGAGGGCTGTCCTCCTTCTCCCCTACCTGTTCACTGTGAGGTATGTCCTTAAGGCAAAAAATGACATTTTTAGCTCTCTAGCTTAGGTGTGTTTTAAGTGGTGCTCTCCTGAAGAGCTGCCGTTAAATCATAGGGTTTGTTTTATGACTTATATTTTCAAATAAAGCTTTGTTTAAGCAAGACAGCCAAGAAATTACGTATAGCTTTTTAAGACTGTGCAGTTTGTTTTCTTTTCCTCTTCATTTAAATTCCAGAGTGCACCGGACTCCCCTTTTTAAGTAGATTTTTAACCATGACTAGAGAAGCTTAGTTATCAGTTATGCGCTATAAACAATATGCGGGGTGGGGGGAGATGTTTTGATCAGAGCTATTCAGTCCTCGCTTGCTAATCTAATTACAAAGTGTAGGTTTCCTGACACAGAGCTGCTTGCATAGAAAAGGCTTTTCTCACACCTGGTGGATTGTTTAGCCAAGCTTTTTAAATGCTTACAGTTTTAAAGAAAAAAAAAAAAAACTTTTTAAAAAAAACACAAGTTCCTGTGCAGGGCAATAGAAAGAATTTAGTGGTTGTCAACACGAGTTTAGTATAAGGGTGCGGTGTAAAATGTGGGTTCACTTTACATTGACCTTTGGACATAGGAGCCCAAAACATTGTTTTACTTTTTTTTTTTTTTTTTTAAGGGTTAAGGAGAGGATGAAAGAGAACAGATGTCGGTCACTGTATTAAATTAAATGTGTGCACGCACATATATATCTATATATGGATGGATGGACACGATGCTCCTATATTTTTGGGTGTTTATTGTCAGCGCCTCGAGTGCTCCGCAGCTCTGAAAGGGCAGCTTTGAATTGCAGCCCCAGCAAAACAGTATTTTTCTGCTGTTTGGTCCCATCCGTATCACTCCCCCCCCAGCCCCGATTCCTACAAACAAAATAAAGTACCTTGTCGAATAAGGGGCATTGAGCAGGGATGATGGGTTAAGAGCGGGGGTCCGAGGTGGCGGCGTGGGTGCTTGTTTATCGGGGAGGAGTTGTCAGTTGTTGGCTGCGCTGGTGAAAGGAGGGACGCCGGAGTCTGATGGCTGGGAGAGCATTGATGTGAGGTAACGGGGTAATCGGATTGAAAGTTAGCCATGGTATTTATGTCAGTTCACATTTCGTCAAATGAATAATATGAGGTTGCTACCTAGCCCGGGCCTTGGCCCGGGGCTTGGGTTATAAAGAATCTAAGGCCTCATTTGATTCAAATATAAATTAATTCTCACTGGAGCGTTGGCTGATTAATCTATTTGCATAATAGTAGAAAAACTGCAGTGTGGTTACTTTTGCGGGGATTTGGACAAGAAAAGCTTTAAATTCATTTGAAAGAACAGTGTGTGAGAAGTCAGGGAAGCAAAAGCACCTCTATAGGGCTCCTGAAGCCATTTCTTCTTCCCCCCACCCCGATGTGCAAAACCGAAGGCTAAACTTGTTCATGCGGAAGTCTGTGACACCCTCCTGAACGAAAATTGTGTTCTGATGTCTAGTTACACTTACATTTTTGTATTTGATGTAAATAGCATTGCTTTCAGCACTTAGAGCAACGGCATCCGTTATCATTTTTGGTATTTAATAAAATTGAAGCCTAAATAAAAAAAGGCGTACTGAGGAGGTGGAGTAAATGCTGAACTGCAGTAAAGCTACGCGGGGCGATAGAGAACTAGGAGAACCAAATTCACTTGAAATGTAAATGCTATTTGTGTATAAGGCTGGTTATCACTTGCTGCAGAGGAAGGAAACATCATGGTTCTGCTGGCCACATGTATCTTAACAGCGCGGTGAGGGAAGGACAGCAAGTAGGTCTCGGCGCTGTCACCGAGCAGAGGCTCGAAGAGAAAAAGGGTTTTCCCCCACCCCCAACAAATCCCTCCAGCGTTTCACTTTTGGAGATGACACCTGAAGCACGTCCTTATAGAGGAAAGTATATGGAGGACCGCGCACCCACAGGCACACGCACTTGCACAAACATGTTAATCTGTCACAGCCCATTTTTGCCTAAATTTTCAGGTGAAATACTGCACATCTCTATTGCCTGCATAGAATATTATGTAGGACCTAGTTTTTTTTGGTTCTTTTTTTTCCTCACTATCCACATGACTGTAGTATTTGAATGTCTGGCAAAAGATTGTATGTTTGCGCACAGATATTAAGACTTTTGTGAATCATGTTTGGGTTCATTGAGTGGACAGAACTGCATAAAATTCACAAAACGCAGCAGCGCGAAGTTTCAAAAAATTAATCCAAATCCTACCGTCATTGAAGTCTGTAGACATTTTGCCAGGGAGAAAAAAAACAACAAACAAAACAAAAACATGCTTTAATTAAGCAAAATGTGAACCTTCCAGCAAGGATGTTAGGATGCAGTTACAGCGGATCAGCGTGCATATGTACACTGGGTCCATATTCTCTGGAGTTGAGTATTTGCAGAAAAGTTGGGCTGGCACTTGGACTTGCTTGAGTTTTAAAGTATCCACTAAGATTAAATAAGTGAGGGTTTTGCAGTGAAGATGCCCCTACTGCAGACCACCAAAGTTTTCACTCTGAGTTTTGTTGCTTCTGCTAGTACCTAACGACCTCAAACACAAGCAGTGGGGATAGGAGATGTCCCACCTACCCCTTTCAGCTAAGGGCTGGGAAAGGTCACAATGACTATTTCCAATGAAACCTCTGAATCCAGATACTTGGGAAGAATCCAATTGATGTTGCCCATTGTAGTTATACTAAAGGAAGTGTAAAAATTGTTCATGTCCTAGGCAGGAATATTGTCATTTGTAGATCATCTATAAGTACATCCACACACGGGAAATGGGGTTTTGTAGGAGTGTTGCCAGCTGCACCCGAACTTTAGTATTCGTGGATGTCTTGGACACGCACGATTCAGGCCAGATCGTGTGCCGAGGCTTCCTTGATGCCAGTGGTATTGTACCGACTTACAGGGATGTTTCCCATGAGGGCTCTTCAGCCAGTTTGGCTGTTGCTGGATGGAGAAGGTCTGGTTCCTCCTGCCTCATCCCCTTCTTGTTCCTGGCTGCGTAAGCCCATGAGTCCTCTGGGTCACCTCTGGTGCTTAACAGATCCTGTGCCAACCTGTCTCAGTGTCCCAGCAGAAAATTAACCTGAGGAAAGAAAAATCAATAGTTTTCAGCTGGTGTAGCAAGCTGCAGCTGAGTGCAGCGTGCCAGGAGGGCTAAAGCCCATGCCGTGGGGAGGGAAGGACTGCAGGGCCAGCAGTGGTGGCAGGGCTGTGGCAGGTTCACCAACTTTTGCTGTGTGCAAGACACGATGTGAGCTCAGGCTGGAACGTGTAACTTCATATTTATTTCTTAAATTCTTTGGTTGCTGCTTCTAACTTTTGAGTTTTGTTTTCCTTTTTTTCTTTTTCTTCTTTTTTTTTTTTTTTTTAATTTTCTTTTCTTCCCTCAGTTTAGCCCCCCAATACTATGCTTCTGGTGTAATTATTATTTTGACCTGGCCTTTCACCCTGTTGATTGCTTTTCAGGGTAATTTGGGAAGGATGTGCTGTTCCTTAGTTGAATGCTGTCTTTTTTCTGAGCTGGGAATTAGGCAAGAGATCTTGACAAAGTGCCATTGAAAAAGGAAAGATGGTGGTCAAAACCTCTTATTTATGTAAGAAAACCTGCTATAGTGTCTGTATGTTCACTGTTGCAAGATCAGTGTCTGAAAGCACAAAACAAATTGATCCTAGCCATGGTCATAAAGCAGCTTCACTGCAGTATTTTTGTGGTTAATTCTTGTGGAAGGGGAATGTCTGGGATCTGCAGAAGGTTGGGCCATACAAGCAAATGACATGCCTGATTAACAGAACGTTGTTACGAGATAATAGTGACTCTGCTGTCTTGCTCTGGTATTTATGAAGAATAAACAAGACCAAGAAAAAGCCAAGACATCTGCTTTCTGAACAGAAGCCCTCAGTCTGTTGACAACCTTCTAGTCCAATTACTCCATGTCTTTTACACCCAATGATTGATGTAGGTCTGATCGTTTAATCTGCGGGAAGTTGAAGGCAAATGAAATGGAGCCTCTGTGCTTGTCTGAACGACCTGGATAACGTACCCATTTGAATTAGCCGTGAGCACTGAAGATAAATACAAGACTTGTATTTACCTTGGCGCAGTGGAAGGAAGAGATGCCTAACGCACCGAAGACAGTACAAGGCACCGAGGCTCCCGGGTTCTTTTCGTGGTCCTGTCTGCGGAGTAAAAGGATGTAAATTGATTAACTCCACTGAGCCTCTCCGTTGCCAGACCTAACGGATGGAATAAGTGTTCACAGTACTTACTTCAGGAAGTTTTTTTGGGACTTAATTAAGACATTGATCTACTTCTCTTTCTCCATAATTTACCAGAAATAGACATTAAATTAGTTATGCTTACAGCTTAAAGGAAAGGTTTACCTTCGAATATTTCTTGTTTCTCCGTTGTACCTTTGGTGCTTGCTATATAATTTTTGCAGTTTAGATACTAATTGATCTTACTTCCAGTAACTCTCATTGCGTGAAGGGGGAATAACATAAAAGAAAAGAGGCATCTTTTCCTTTCCTTTCCTGCTGTCACGTCAAAATTGTGAAGTAATATTACATTTGAAAGTAATAAGGACTGAAAAAAAAAAAAAGCGGTTGGATGGGCACTGCTGATTTATCAAAGTTGTTTCATGTGTTTACAATAAACCTATCTGTCCAGGTTGTACAACTGAAGTTGAAAGTGATGCTTAGAGGGTGCTGTTAGGTAAAGAGGCCGAGCTCTGCCTAGCAGCTTGTGGGTGCTGGAGGGTAGAGTTGCTCCCGTATCTGTCTTGACCACATGAGTCTATGGTTTCACTTGTGGCAGTTCTGGCACTTGTTTGACCTCTTTGTGAGCCGGTTTAGCTCACTAACTCAACAAGAAGTTCCTCAAGAAAAATAAAAGGCTTTTTTTTTTTTTTTTTTAAATTGGGGTTTCTGGTTGAACCAAAGGAATTAGACCAGCTAGGGACATATATATTTTTAATTTGATTACTCTTTTTGGTTTAAATTACGGTGCGAGAGAGATGCATGTCAGGAAATTAAAAGAAAGAATCTCTTTCCAAGTTAGAATGGGTTGTGTCTGACCTTCTTCAACCAGACTTATCAGTCAGAAATATTTGACCTAGGGTAAGTTTGAAAGTGATGAGTTTTGCGTGCTTTTTTTCTGTTTTTTTCTCTTCCTTTATTCTTCTCTTCACGTCTGTCTATCCCAAAGCTGTCACAGAAAGAGAGAGGCTAAGGTGAGCGTAATAAATCCAGACCGAAGGGCCAGGTGGGCATTTCTGGACTGGAAAGCCATGAGTACAGACTGCATGAAAATCCTATTTGTATGCTGTACAAGCTGTTTGCTCTCAGTTGCGTTCGGTAAGGGCTTAGTTTGGGGTAAGCAGGCAGGTCAGCTTATGAAACTGCAGAAGAAAAGGAATCAGGTAGGTCTTCATGCTTCCTTCTGGAGGTTTTTGCATGTAGAAACACCATTACAAGCTGTTTCAGCACCAGTTACAAAGCCAAACTTGTAGCCGGGCTTCCTCGCCAGTCTCTGTCCACCCGTACTTTTATTGTTTGTTGAACGGGGTTGAACAAACCTGTGTTTGACATTTCTAGCACAGTTCATTACTGGTAAAAAGGAAACAAGGAGCTTTTCGTGTCTGCTGGGTAAGTCAGATATATGACACGGAGAGAAATGATCTTCCTCTCAGAGCTGTAGAAAGTTGAACGGCAGAAGTAAATAACCAACAATGGGATATGCTCAACAATATTTATGTGAGCTTTGTGTTCTCAGATACACTTGGATGGCGGTGAATTGTCAGTTACTATATCAATCTGCCAAGTATGAATAGCTCTCAAAGAGCTTGAACGTTCTCAGGTTAAGGCATCTGTAAAGCTGATAGAGATCATGCATGATATTGATATGACCTCATTCTGAGGGCATATAAATTAAATCATTCCTAAGCAAGGGCATCGGCTCGCTCAGCAATGTTCACATGGAAACATGAGGCATTCTGCAAATAGGCAGATACCCTGGTACTTGCCTGTCAGATCAGGCGTGGTTCAGTTTGTCTTTATCTATTGTTTTTATACCGTGCTCATCACCATGCCTAACAGAGAGCTCTAGTGTTTTCACCACATTGTCTTTATTTGACAGAGGATCTCTTTGGGAGGGAGTGGAATTGGTATCATACCTGTGGCATGATCTTATCTACTTTGCCGCACAGAATAGGAAAGTGCCATTCACCACTTAAAGACCCAGAAACCAGAAAAGAGGGTAAGGGTTGTACTGATGGCATCCAAAGAGGAGGTTTTGGCAGTGATTTTTAAATCATGGCTAAATGGGAGTCTAAAGCCATAGCCATAGATTACAGATTATTTACTTAGTTACAGATAATTATTTGGGCTCTAGGTGGATCATAGGCTTCTCAGTTGAACCATGTGATATCAATACACGGTACTAATACTTCCCATCTTTTCTGGTTGCCTTCTGTGGCAGGTTGACAGCTATTCCATATACTCATTTTAGAATCTTGGGTAGCTCTGATCAAGCCAAAGGTGCTCTTGATTCTCTACCTGCCTTCAGTAAAATAGCCACAGGCGATCAAACCCACTTCTGAGAAGATCATACAGTAGTTCAGGAAACAGCGTGCAAACCTTTCTCTTCAGTGGACAGTACCACATTTTAGTTGTTGTCCGGTGTTTTTCTTCTCGCAGACAAAAAGGAGATCTCCGTGCTCATTGTCGTCTAGGTATCTTCCATGCTGTACCTTCTGACAAGTAGCATACTTGTGTTGCTGACACATTCTGTGTTATCAACCTGGTAACCATCTATTGGCAATTACTTGAATCTATTTTCAAGAAAATGCTATAGGTGCAGCTCTCAGATCTTGTCTACATCTTTGTAGCAGGTTAGAGCTTTGCACCAGTGCAATTGAGCACATACTTCGTTTTTTTCCAGTAGTCTTCATGCTCACAAGCATGAAGATAGATGATATGCATGAAGATACGCATAAACTAACTGTGTGGTATGCGCATGGTTTGTGAGCTGGATGGGGTCCAGCAGTAGGAAGCTCTGGGATGGTGCATTTAGAGAAACAGGTCTGCAGTTCCCTTCTCTGAGGCCCTGTCCTATTTTTCTGTTGCGTTGTGGAGCTAGACCGTTCCCCTTACACAGAAGAGTGTGCGTACCCTCTTGTGCTACCAGAAATACAACTGGATATCTGGATTTGCTGCTACATGGCATCGTCTCCTCAGGACTCTGTGATCTCTCTGTTGACTTTTGGATACAAACTTCTGAAATTTCTGGGTTTGGCCCTACGTGAGAAACTTCTTATCCCATGAAGACAGATGCTCAAAAGCTTTAGAAAAATGACCTTACAGGAGTGATATTTAGAATACTATTGCCGAATCTAATCTTCGTAGCATGTTAGTTGATTAATGCCAGTTTTCTGTGAGCCAAAACTAATTGAGCAAAATCTTTGATAAAATTATATTAGTGTGTCACTTTTTCACTGAGATCAAACTCATCTATTTAAACCAGTTAAAAGTGTTCTTGTAGAGATATCTTGTGAGTTGTTTTTTTTTCTTGGCAGGATGAAAGGTCTGTTTTCAGAGATCTCTTAAAAACCTACTATAGGGTCAGGCAAGTTGTAATTTTACCCATTGCAGCTCCTTTGCTAGGGCATATCTCAACCAATCCAACTCCGTTGAAATGATACCTTTACTCTTAGGGTATCCATGACCTGTATGGAGGTCTACGTTTTGACTTTGCTCTAGTGACCAGTGACCCATTACAACTGTGTTTCCATCAAAACTCCCAAATCCATTAATTAGCAACTTCTGTGTCAAACCAAGACCTGCAAAACCGTTGTGAATAAACACACGCATCTGAGGATTTTTTTTCTATTTTCTGGTTAATGAATGTAGGTTACATAATTAGAAACTTGCTGATAGATGACAGCAAATGGAAACAAACAGGATCACCATACACAACTTAGTAGTCTGGGACTACTTATATTAGCTATTAAGGATAATTTCTGATTCTTAATGGTGTCTGATAAATTAGTTGTTTTCCAGTGTTTTTCTTCTCGCAGATAAAAAGATGATCTCCATGCTCATTATCGTCTAGGTATCTTCCATGCTGTACCCTCTGACAAGTAGCATACTTGTGTTGCTGACACATTCTGTGTTATCAACCTGGTAACCATCTATGATCTAGAAAAGAGATAGGATGGAAAGCGAAGCTGAAGTCGTAGCTCCAAACTGAATAGAGAAACTTTCTGGTTGGTTCTTACAAAGTTACACAAGATACAAAGAAAGAGAAAGCAAAAGAGGCTTCCTCCCTCTGTGTCGCTCTTTGACATACACAGGCTCAAGACGTATCACCATACTGGGGATATTCTGTCCACCACCTCAGTTAGTCACTGGTCTTGACCATCAAGGGAAATGATGCTCATATGCTTGTTCGTATCCTTAACGCTCATGTCCTAATATTGCTGTCTCCTCTCCTATGCAAAGAGCACATCAGAGGCCATGCCGTAGGCTGTGGGGCATTCAACTGTGGGCTTCAGGTGCTGTTAAAATACTCCCATTTCAATAGGAGTAGATTTGGTCATGATTGACAAGAGCATTGCAAGAAAACACACTGTAGGAAGGTAGGTGAGAGAACAATCTTAACCAAGAGTAAATGATCAAACAAAAATGAACGAGGGTCCCTGTTCGGCAGTATGCATAAAACAATTTGAACTTATCCTGCATACCAGTTCCTCCACTGAACAAACACTCCATTAAATGCGTTTTTGAAGAGTATTGCACTGAAATAAGTAATTTTAACTTGCAAGAGCAAGGACTATTCATGGGACTAAAATGCACGAGGCCAGGTCCTGCGCTGACTTACACCACATCAAGTCCCACTCATTAGAGCCGCCATTCACAGGATAAATTTCAAACCAGAACTGTTTTGGTATGGTTGCAGGGTATTAAACCAGTAACTGTAGCTCAGGCAAAGGGAAGGATGGCTCCGAGTCAATAGGAATAACTGTGGGAGGCAGGAAGGAACCCACCTGTAACACAAGCCCGGAGAGTGGCCCATTTTATTATACGCTGAAAACAGTACTATTTGCCAGAACACACTTACCCCTCCCTGGCTTGCAATCCTTCTGATTTGACTGTCTATTATAGTTCATTGCCAAGCACAAGTTAATTGATTTGCAGTTCCCGTGGCCCCGAGGCTATTCCTTCGATATTTGTGGGGAATCCTGGCTCCAATGTGCAATTAACTCATCTTTTCAAAACTCCCCCAACTCTCATTTGCTGTATATTCATACAGCACCTGACGCAGTGAACCATTACCTAATTGAGGCCTCCAGACTCCTGTTTCTTGCCTTTCCCCCCTCTCGTTTGTCTGTGCAATGGAAGTGCAAGGAGTTTTTTAACTCCTTTGATTTCTGTGGTCTGGTGTTTACCGAATGTTTGACAGTTACTCTTGACTGACACTGGTATTTCTGATTCCCATCCAGTGCTAACCAGGCCAAGGCCGTGTAGCTTTCTAAATCATCTAGAAGCAGCTGCCTTTTGTTACCCTTATGTTCAGCATTAAATAGTATTTTGTTACTATGCAAAATAACATGACAAAATTATTATCTGTAGTAATTAATTTTCATGTTATTAAGAAGGGTATTTTATTTTTATTAAAGGTATTGTTCTTGTTTCACTATATTGTTATTATTTTAATATTACTAAAAGCAAAGGAAAGATGGAAAAGACTTTGCTATCATGTAGACCACAACTGCATTTGCTGTTGAGCAATTTTGTAGTAAAATCATTTGGCAGTGATTGTATCCTAGTATAAAGCACGTTGCCTTGCCCGCCAGCAGAAAATGACGGCAACATGATAGATTCTTGCATTAAATGGTCCTATCTGATTGGTTTCATTACTGTATGATTATAGCTGTGCTATTTCAGTGTCTTAACACAGTTGGCATCTCTCAAGCTAAATCAAAGAATGACAGTTGTCTATGGTGTTTGTTTTCGTTTTGCACTGGTGATGGTAATCTTTACATTATTTTTGCCTTTTCACAAAAACACGTGATACAGTATCACTAACAACTCATTAAAGCCAATTTATTGATCTTAGAGCTCGGCTTGCCAGAAACAAACCACACTGTTTATCCCATTATTATGTGATCCTCTTCACTGAAGCGAAGATTCAAATTAAAACTTTGTAGTGAAAGGTGGCCCATGTAGTGGGGAGTGGGGGGTGTTTGGTGCATATCTATATAAATAAAGTGTGACGATAAAATGCAATTGAAAATCTAATGGCTTTGCCTTAACAGCGAATAAAACGGCAAGGAGACAGGAAGATGGGTGAAGCTGTGAGGGGGTTTAGTTAATCTTTTTGAATATTTTTTTTTATTATTATTTCCTCCCCCCCTTTTTTCATAGACTTTAATGCATAAAGGGCCATACTGCTGCTTGGAATTTGATCCTGGTCGGCATGGCATAAATCTCAGGGCAAAAAGGTCGTTAACAGCCCATTAGGACCTTTTCAACTCTATCTGCTCTGCAAAAACATCTTCTGAAAAGAGGTGAGCCAATGTCCGAAGTAGGGAATACTAAATTAAAACACTCATAAAGTCTTGTTTGGGCAGCGATCGTTTTACTAGCGGCAGTTGCAGTTGCTGTCGGGTGAATAGGAGGTGCTATTT
>VFFE01007487.1:994730-1009588 GCA_008921705.1 Burhinus oedicnemus
GCTTGGATCTGTGCGGGAAAGGACTCCAAGCCCGAGCTTTGCACAAAACTCATCCAAGAGTGAAGAGGGCAAGCCGAACACTGAGCCTCTCCAGCTGCCTGGAAGTGAATGGCTTTCTGAGGGGTATGAATGCGCGCTGTCTCTCCCCATACAATGTAGGTGTTACTGCTCGCGAGGAGGAAAAAAAAACCAAACCCAAAACAATAATCACTCGAAAGGGGAGAGAAGGCCGTCCTGGGTGTGGGGGGAAAAGCACTCTGTCTGCTAAGGATATAAAATGCAGGCGCCTTCCTTGCGGTGAGAGGGACTGGGCACAAAAGGTGAGGCAGGGTGGTGCTCTCGGAGGTTGGGGAACTTGGAAAGGCACGTTCTCTTCTGACTAAAAAGGGATAAAAAGTGTGTTTTGCAGTGAAATAGCAAAAAAACCCCTCCCAAACCCCGAAAGATGAAGTAGCACATGTGAAGGTGCGTACTCTTCTGGGCACGTTTTCATAATCGGTTTCTTCTGGCTTTCTGCACCTACCTATGCCGTTAATGTCTCTGCATATGGCCTAGGAATTAGCTAACGAAATCACAGCCTTTGCTGTTTTCCTTCATTCATAAAATGGAGTATGAAATTCAATTGCTAGCCATTTCTCTGTAATTGACTTCAGCTTACGCAGAGAGGAAAACAGCCGCTGGTCACGGGGATAGCAACGCTTCTGTGCTTTCTAATGGCACTTGTGCACGCGTATCTGCACCTGTACGTACGAGAGAGATCTCGTTTGACGTGGAGAGAGGTGGAGAGGCAGAGGACGTGGTGTAACAGGGCCTTTTCTGTCTTCATCTTCCAGCGTTATTACATCTGGTCTCTCTTTTCTTTTTTTTTTCTTTTTTTTTAAATGTTTGTCCTGCCCTGCTCATCTTCGTATTTAACGTGCGCCTTTGGGGAACAAGGGAAGAGAGCAAGGAAGGCAAGTTGGGCGAGATCAGATGCCTGCACTTTTAACTCTGATCTTGTTCAGTTTGTATTTAGACCTTCTGAAGGCCTTTTGCATTAGTTACTTTTGGTCGGAGCAGACCTTTACTCTTATGTCGGCACAAAGGGGTTAGGTGCAGCGCTTTCTATGGGCAAAAAGCCCTCGCTGGGGCTGAGCAAAATCTCAGCTTTTTCAGGAGCAGAGCAACACAAAAGATTTAAGGGGGGAAATTGTTAAAAGGGAAGCCCTTTTCTCTTTGGCTTGAATGCAGTGGGGAGATTAAAACTTTCATTTGAGATTTTGCTGTATTCATAGTAGCGAGGCCATGAATAGGTCTAAGTCAGAGCCCACAGTGGTTGTGGTGTGCCCTTTTATTCTCTGGCACATCTTCAGACACAGGTTGTTTTGCACTTGAAAGAGGTGAAAGAGGGGAATGTGGGATTTTGACAGCTGATATTGGCCTCTGAGCTCTTGATGGGGATTTTCTAATTAACCCCAAGGGCCCATCAGGTGGTCAAAATGGCCTTTCTGTCAGAAAGGGCAAAAAGTTGGAATTTTCTATTTTATTTTTTTTTTTAATTTTAGACAAATATGCTGGGGGTGATTTTTAATGTCATATATATGATGAAACCAATTATAAGGAGGAATTTGGGTTTTTTAGGGCCCAAATACCCCTAAAGCTCAACGTTTCAAGGAAAACTTCCTTGCTTTTGAAGATTTCTTGGACTTTATGTAATAATAATGAAGCTAATTTAAGAAAATGCCTTTTGATCCCGACGTAATTCCCCCAAGGTCTGTGACACTGAGACAGTCTGAGGTGGCACACTCCCACCCCGTCCTCTCCAACTTTGGGGACTGGGAGCAGCGATTCCTAAGAAATCAGGTACGGCAGCCTTGCTCAACGTATGCAACTGCCAAAGCTTATTAGGAAAGCAATCGTAATGCAAGAAGATTGGACTGGAAGCGTGATATTTTGTACACTGCATAAAGCTTGCAAAACTTAATCCTTACGTTTTAAAAGGCAAAACGTGAGCAGACCTGCGCGTGTGCGTGTTTGCGCTGGTTTAACAGTACTGCAGGTCGTATGATACAGAAGCACATGAAGCTTAAAGGCAGCCGCCCTCATTACCTAGTCTCCTTCTGAATCTGACGTGTAGGATGGAGGATTAATGTGCTGGGAAAAAACAGTCTTGAGAGTTGAGATACCTGTGAGTCGGGGAAGCTAACAGAAAGGCATTTGATATTAATTGTCTACGCTAGTGGTGCTGGAAGAAGAATGGGATTAAAGCTTCATAATACGTAACTTTGTACAGATGTTTATATGGGATGGATAGATAGATTAGGTCTAAGATCTAGCACAGAAACTTGAGTGACTTGTCTAAGACAATATTAATTTACTTTTTTTCCATTTGGGGTATTTGAGAGTTGTAAGGGAAAAACCGTATAACAAAGGAAAGGAGAAAAAGGCAGAAGGAACGTGAAAGAGGATAAAAAGAATCCTACTGAATTTATTAATCTAGAAGTAATAACGAATCTAGTTGGAACAGATGTCTCTCTCTGTTTCTCTGCTTGTTCAAGGCAAGCTGCAAATTTCTTCTGAAATTGAGAGCCGAGGGCAAGAAGTTGCAATAATTACTCCTTCTAGTTATGGCAAAGGTCATATGGGACATCTCTGCTTTGTCTCTTATCTCTTCAGACTAGCAGTATGCATCATCCACTTTTCCTTGTCAGTCAAGTCCAAATTTCATATGATTTGAAACTCAGTTGAAAGTAGCGGTCTTAGGTTTGCACTGGACAGGAACATAGATGGACTGAGGAAAGGAGTAAGATAACGAAGCTGTGTATACGTAAATAGTAAATTTATCAGAATACTGCTAGCAAAGGGTAGTCATTAGGGGGAGAAAACAGAAAACGTAAGGATTGCAGAACCAGACCAAACGTTTCAAAACAAAACTTAAAACCAAGCAAAACTTGCTTTCGTTCCCATTTGGCCACAAGATGTTTGGTACAGGTCCAAAAACATTTTTCTGGAATTCAGCTGACTGTGTTTTGAGTGAACAGAGCCAAAAGCTGTAGAAATCGAGCTGTTTCAAGTCTTATCTAATGCTCAGAGGCAAATAGAGGTATACATCAACTTCCATAAAGTAACATATGCCCTGTCTTCTGCTTTTACAGAACCGTAGTTACTTTAGCATGATGGGTGAAATTTTGCTGTAAAAGCCTGCTACACTAGGATAATACGCAGGATGAGAGCAATCTAATTTTGCTAGAGAGACCCAGGATCAGTTTGTAAAATATGTAGGGCTAGTACTTAGCAATTAAAATAGATGCTAAATAACTGCAAGAAAATAAATATGGAATCCAAAAATACATTCAGAGTGTGAGCCCTTCGTAGAGTCCGGTTCCTCTCATAATTTCTGTTAGAAAGAGGGAGCCACCCCATCGGAGACTTTGGATGTTTGGAGAATGCCTGCCCTAAGTATTATTTAATGGTCTTGAGAATATGGATGAATAGACTTGACTTGGGTCAGGAGTTTTACGCTGTACTTAGCCAGGGATTATTCTTAAGAAACCTGATGAGATACAGACATTTATCCATCTTCACTGAAGTTAAATTACTAGTATTTCTTCTTGCCTGACATATGCTGGAAATGGACTGATTTTTTTTTTTTTTCCCCCCCTTCCAGTCCCAATCAGCATTGCGGTGTGGATGAACAAGACATTCGTCTTGCTGACACATCTTGTTTCAGCTGTTGCTGTGACAAATTGTTTTTGCTATAGTTCAGCTGAAGTGCTGCAGAGTTGCTGGGAGTGACTACTGTATTCCGGGGGTTGTTCATAACGCATTTTAAAGATTTTTAAATTGATTTTTGAGGATAGCTTTAAATCAAAATCAAAGTGAGTGTTACAAAGCGCTGTCAACCACAGGTGACTTTACGCAGAGAGAGCGACTGCTAGAGGGACAAAAAAGTGCAAGGTGGTTCTCGGTCCTCATGAATCCACAAAATCTGCCCAGTTTCTCAGCGGTGTTATGCACAGTAATTTTTGCCAGAACATGTAAGAAAGGAATGTTTCCTCTTGTGGAGGGGGATTTGGCTCCTGAAACAAAATCCCGCTTCCACTGCCTATCAATAAAATGAATTGTTTGGGAACTGGCCTATATATTTTATGAACACTCCAGTGCTTCTCTACTAGTAATTGCTTCAGATTATGAGATCAAATTTCATATGTTTTGGCAGGGGTGGAGAAAATAATTCTACCGTGATGATGATGCTGCTATGTGATATTAAAGACATTCACATGCTCACTCTAAACTCACCAATTTTCTTCTCACGCTAAAGAAAAATGGAAGGACCGTATTTCTACTTTGAATGATTATTAGGATAGGGTTATCATCTGGAACCTACAAGAGCTCGCCAAGGCACTCCATGCTTAGGGTTGCTTTCTTGCTGCTGGTGACCCTTGGTCCTGCAATATGCTCCTCCTCCAACTGTATTACCTTGTCACTCTTGGTAGACTTAATTCAGGTTTTAATTAGTAATCCATGAGGAAAAACATCCATCGGTGCACAGAATAACATCGCAATATGAAAAAGGAAAGCTTGTTTTCTAGGGACCTGTTGTTACAAGTCCTCTTTCATCTCCCAGTGAGTTTGGATAAAGCCATGGACTTGTGATCTTGAACATTTGAATACATCATGACCTGCCAATTAACAAGATTAATTTCCTCCCCCAAAAAAATTTGTCAACCGGTTTTGATAGAAACTGGGAAGAATTGAGACAATTTCTAATTCCTCTTCCATCCTTCTAGACTAAAGAGGCTTCATCCAATTTACTGTCCATAGGCATCTGTTGTGTGTCTTCTCACGCGTTTGCAGAAGGGAGAGCTCTAAGAAATGACAAACTTTACGGGGAGAGATTTTTTTAAAAGGGAATTTTGAAACAGAAACTCTTCCAGTTAACTTTCTATGTCTTTCAAGTTTTAAGTAATGGTGGAATCAAAATGTAAATGATGTCTACCCTAGTGCCTTAAGAAGCAGAAGTGATAATACCGCTTTAGCAACTATATGAAGGTTTTCTTTGCTATGCATTAGTTTTGCGTGAGGTTATAAATGAATATGCTTTTGTACCTGTTTTCTATGTGCATTTTTTTTCTTGGTAAGTGTCACATAGCACAGGAGGATTGAGTGCTTATTTGTGAACAGTGTTTACTTATTTTCTTTCTTTGTGTGTACTGAGAGAAATGCAACAGCATCTGCCCTAGAAACGGGGAAAAATAGTTTCAATATACTGTCAGGTCACAAGACAGATGGAGAGTGTTTTTTGTCTAGTTCTGACAATATCATGGGTTTTTTTGGCTCCTCCTTTTTCTGGCACTCTGTCAGTTTAAAGCAATTATCGGTCTTCCTGAATTAACTTAAATAGCTTTTAATAACAACTAAAAACCCTCAAAAATGAAACTGCATCTTTTTTTTTTTTTCTTTCTGAGCACCACATCCTGATGCTCTTTTTGTTGCTGAAACTAAGTTTATTTTATTCTTGAATACAGTATCTATGCCTCATGTATATTAAGTGTTCTTCCTTACAACGCCTTCTTGATTATAAGAGCTTATCCACACTTTCTAGCTTAATCACTGAATCACCAGGAGATTAAGGCTCATCTCTAGAGTATTTAGTAAGCCAGCTAATTGCGGGTGAAACCAGCGGGCATTAAAGAAAGCTATACGGCTTTGAGGGCCTGGGCTTGAATGGCTTGGGACAAGGGAGAGCGGCAGTCACTGCCTGACTGTATCTCCTGGGGCCCCGGCTGCTACGGGCAGTTGTCATTTACTGGTCGTACCCTTATAGATCGGTTCTTCTGAGTTCGGCAGGCTTCGTTAGCCAATCTGACTGCACTTTCAATTGCTTCACACTTGTACTGCAAAAACGAACTTTAGTTGAGAATTTGTGGGTCTTCCCGTGCTTGGACTTTCATAGAGTCATAGAATCATTGAATGGTTTAGGTTGGAAGAGATGTAAGGAAACTCATCTAAGATGAGGTGATCTAGGGAAACTCATTGACGTCAGTAAGAGAAACCTTTAACTTCTCCCACTGAGGTATAGCAGTGGAACAAACCCATAAAATACATACAAATGTGTTTAATATGATATATAACGTAAGAATGACAGCACTGGGAGGGCTGGGATGGGGAGAAATGCTCGGAAAGAACACGGCGTGGGGAGGGTAACCCACCCTTGCTGTGAGCGGAGCAGGCAAGCCGCGCTTTGCTGGTGCTTGGTCTGTGCTGCCAAGGACTGTGATGGGCCTGAACAATTAATCTGGCCTTCAGCTTCCCCCCTCCTCCTCCTCCATCAGAAAAGAGGGGCAGGCAGCAGAGCAAGGTTCAAATGTCACACAGGAGCCTGCAGGCTGTGAGCTGGACTTGGCTGTTTTCGGCAGGGAGCTCACTTGTCATCACCTCCTCCTCTGTCGTTGGACTTTCTGGTGATTAGGACTGAAATACGTAAAGTTGTTGCTAGAATTAACAGGATAAAACCGCTTGCTATAATGGATCACTCTTAGGGATAAAACGCTGGTCTTAAACTTCCAAAAATACGTTTCTAATCACAGATCAGTCCTGATTTGGTTGAGGTGGGTCCTGCTTTTTCATCAAAGCAGCCACGAGAGGGCAACATGAGCATGAGCACAACAAAGGTGATGTTAAAGAAGACACCGGTGATGTAAAACATAATTTGCGATTCCCGCAGCGTTTGGGCAGATCGCCTTGCCTTTAGCTTGTGTGTCAGGAGGTTAGGACAGGACTTCTCCCTTTTCGGCATTTATCTTGCGCTTTGTGGAGTTACCTAACGCCTGGGGGAGGTAACGCACGACTACGTTACATGACAAAGTTTCACTCCTACCTTTTCCAAGTGCAAAGATTGTGTAAGGCTTTGTGGCGTTGCTGCTCATCCCGGTTTTATGGCAGACCTTGGGATGTGACGTACATCTGCTTCCGGAGCCAGCTGAATATACATGAATCTCAGCTTTTAAGAAAACAGCCCTGGTCCTCAGACCTGTGGAGAAAAGCATTAAGAGGTGACTTTAAAAAGTGAACAAAAAGGTTTTATGATTTTAAAAGGATGGTAGTATGATAGCAGCTGCCAGAAAATGAGCCTTATGTTTGCTTGGCTAGGAAGTTCAGGAAAATATCCCCAGTGAGGAAACCCGGGGATGTGTCAGACTTAGGTGGCTGATTCTGGCAAGGGGATGAAAGCCGGGCCAGGAAAGAGCAGCTTTTGTTCCGGGGCCCGCGCTTACAGACTGAACTTGCCACTTACGGCAACCTAGGTGCTGCCTTAAAACCAAACTGAATCTTAGGTCTGTGTCAGCCTACAGCAGCTAAACCCACAGGGAAATTCACAGTCATGTATTTACTTTCACATTACTGAATATGGTCTTGAGCTCCAGTGGCAGAAAATCTTGCTTTCAAATACCAAAGACGAACTTTCCACGGTCTGGGAGAGAGGTCTGTTACTACACTCCCCCTTCCTAAATACTTGTATACCTACCGCATGGATAGGACACGTAAAAGATAAGAGTGTATTTTGTCTACCTGGGGGGGAAAAAAAAAAACCCAAAACTTTGTAGAAGACTCGAAAACTTGAAGTTCACGTAGGATTGAAAAAATATATCTAAGTAACTACAAAGTATTATCACGATTTCAAAGAAATAAGTTGGAAGCGTTTCCTGCCCCAATAAATTGGACTTAGAAGATAGTTTGGAAATTGCGTTAGTATCTGATTGCTTTTATATTTCCAACATGATCATTGCGATTCTTTGCAGCTGTTCATTTAAAAACAGGGTGTGCCCTCAAAGGAAAGAATAATTTAAGGAAGAAAATAGGAGAGAGCAGATTTTCCCAGAGTACTCTTGGAGGAGGAGATCCTGTCCCTGGAAGCGTCAGAAATTAGTCTGATAAATCTCCTTCCAGCAAAGCAATCCCATCCTTGAAGGGGGTAGTATTTCTATTTATGATCAAGTGCTCTAGATGATTGGTCTATGCTGAAAGCTAGGTGTGGGCCAGAAGGTGACGGAGCTGTGGGCTTTGCTCTGTATCAGAGAAACATCTGCTCCTTCAGTCACGTGGGGAAGAGCTCCTGGTGATGGGAGAACTGAGTCTGGGGACTTAACCAAGTGCTCTCCCTGATCTGAGATGATGCTGACGGGCTTTTATACCAGGGTGTTAACCTGTATTCATTCTCTCCGGTTTGCTTTCTTGTTTCATTTAACCTTGTTTTTTGCCTAGTTTTCCAGTTTTAATTTTAGCTTTCCATTTTACTGACGAAATTCTTAAAGACAATTTCCTCTACTGAGGAAAACGGCAGCTGCATTTTTCAAGCGATCCTTGATTCTTTCAAGAATTGCCTAAGGTGATGTTACATATGACCTTTGGGCTTTGTGCACTTACTTATTTATTCAACTGGCCATTATGGGGGAGCAAGGTGTGTGAAGACCCCACTGTAGCTGCAGGACCAAAGCTGGGACGCACCAGGAGCACCTAGAAGATGGGGAACATGGGTTGGGAGGCTTCCAGATGGCCCCCGCTAGGTCGTGAGGAGCTCTGGAAGAGGGCTACCCTGTTATCCATACTCTGCCTTTCCTCTTTTTCTGGCAATAAGAAGGCCCAGCTCAGTCATCTTCCATTTTCGTAGAGTTTTGCATGCGCTATCTTGTGTCAAGTTGAAAGGTGCGCCTCAACAAAAAAGACAGTGGGAAACATTAATGAGCTTAATACACGGTCTCTTCATATCTTAATTATTTGTGTGACTATTTCCCTTTGACCTTTCTCCCTGGGCATCTATTTGATGTATTCATGCAAAGAGATGTTTTGCACAGAGGGAGGAAAAAATGTTCACCTGTTCAAAAAGCTGCCACCAGGACGCAGATACAAGCAGAGATTCTTTCTCTCATCACCGTATTATTTTCCTGAACACACTGTAATTTCATCAATTTTCCATGCTTATGGTCATGAATGCTTGACATTACCATGTCTTTGCGTTAACAAAAAAGAAATTTCATGGCTTAAGTTTTCACTAGAAGAATAGGGAAAGCGTGAAAAGCCAGCCAAATTACGGAGCGCTACAGTGTCCTTTGTTCCACAGCAAGATTTTCTTGTGGAGAAATTTGTACGTTTTGGGTTGCTTATTAGTTACATGTTTATAACAAAATAGAAGTCATACAGGCTGCTTCTGTTTTAACGATTTACTGGTTTGCATCTGAGTGGTGTTTTTTTATTAGATTTCAGGGTATTAATGGCATGAAATGTAAATTGAATGCAACGTTGAAGGCTTTGGGTACTTGGAAGACACATAAATTTTTGCGGGGCTAGATCTTCAGCCTTTTCTGCATGAATGTCATGCTGTATTGGTTAGTACTAGTCAGAGATGTAACTCCAAATATTTCTGGGTTACAGGTTTTTTTCCAGTACGTTGTCTGGACTGTTTGCAAATAAAATCCTAATAAACAGGCAGGTGGGTTAGGATGGATATGACATCCTTTACTTTAAAATGCTGATTTCATGCGCCAGACAGATGCGGCCATGACCTGAACCCAGAATAAGTTAACAGGATGTTTCTGAGCGACCTTAGAAAACTTCTGACTTCTTGTAACCAAAGTTACGCGTTTTCTTTGCTGATCTCTGACACAGAGGTGATGATGATTCTATCACAGTTGCTGTTGCACTTCCCCGTGGCTCAGCGAAGGGAGTAGACGACATTGCAGTTGTACTTAATGAAATACATGTCCTGGCTGGCTGACACGTTGAGTAAGCTGAACCAGGCTTGGAGAGCTTTCCTGTCTGTTTATACAGAGAATGTGGAAGCCACAGTAGAGACTATGGAGCCTTGTTTGCCAGTGGGGATGTGATGATCCAAAGTTGCTTTCCCAAGCCTCCGGACTTTTTTGTGCCGAAGGATGGCCAAGCTGAATTAAGACCTCGATAAATCCTTTTTAGAATGTTAGCAACTTGGTCTAGTGGGAGGTGTCCTTGCCCAGGGCAGGGGGGTTGGAACTAGATGAGCTTTAAGGTCCCTTCCAACTCTAACCATTCTGTGATTCTATGATGCTGTTTTCTTCCTACACATTTCATGTTTGATATGTCTCTCAGCTATGAGAAACGTCATAATGCAGACAGGTTTAGGTTGGGGAGTCTGTAGATGCACTGATTATGTTTTCAATTTCCAGCTGATGCTGTAACTTCTGCACAAGGGTCCTCACTTGCACTGTCCCATCCACCTAATGGGTCGGAACAACAAACACGTGATAATGCCGGGCGTTCCTAGCAGAAATTTTATTTAGTTAATGAGTTTGAGGTTGAACTGTGAAATTTTTTTTAGCTGTTGATGGAAAGGATGGACTTCTCCAAGTAAGAGAGGAAGAAATGGCACCTGGCTTTTCTGAGCCAACAACACTGGCCCAGCAAGTATGAGACAGAGACTGCTACTCTGTTGGTTAGTAGATAGCCACATATTTCTTCCCATGGAGCGCTTTCAGTTGAGACTGGAACGAATGGAGTTGGCTGTCCATGCAGCTATGCTAGTGCTAGTAACTTCACTCAAGTCAGAAGCTACTAAAGCATAAAGCTGGCAGAAGCAAAAGCATTGCAAGACCTAACAGATGTCTCCTAAGGGAAGGCTTGAGCTACCAGATTACATAGCAGTTTTACTCTCCATGGAAATGAAATTAAATCAGGCTCCCATTCTCATTCCTCTAGTCTGACAGCCAGGCCTTGATTCATGTACTGTTTCTTTCCTTTCCGTAATCTTTCAGCACACTGCAAAAATGCTAATGGAAAACATAAACTGCCCAGGCAGATACTCCTGTGCTTTACTAACAATAATGGCACCAAAATACTATTAGGCACAGTCGGAAGAGTAAACTGTTACAGATGATAGTACATACCTCCACTAGCAGTTTCCACCTTTTGCTTCAAAGTGTGCAGATACTACAGGAAAGATTTAATACTGTCTCTTTAGACTTAAATGATTACTATTTCCATTTAGGCTAATATAACCGGATCTATATACTATATGTACCTTAGTCTTGTACATTTGCTTGGAATTGCTTCTTATTGGACTTACTGGATGCAAAGGAGGATGTCTAAGATCAGCAGGTGGCAACATTTTTGGAAGTGCCTTGTAAATGCTTGCTGTAAAGCCATGACTGCTTGTTATCAACCGGGTTTGATCCGAGTAGGAGGTATACTCGGTGCTTGGGAAAGTTGTGTTTGTGGCCTTTGAGAATGAAATATGTTGGCATACAACAGCTCCAGGCACTGTGTGGTGCAAATGGAGGATGACCCACCACCCGTCCCCTGCTCCATCCTCCCCACTCCAGTGAGAGCAGCGAGGCAGGGGTTCACCTTGTGCTGGGTTTTGGGCTGTGGAAACTCGATGACGTGATACTAGGCTGAGGTATGACTCTTCACAAAGACAATGAACAGGAGGTAACAAAAGATTTGTTCGGTCCCTTCTAAAACAGGACAGCTTGAATTGATAAGACATACATTAAAAAAAACCCCATACGTTTCCCTAATCAACACAGTGTCCAACAATCAATATTTTTATTAATCTTTCTCAGCTCTCTCTTCCAGTCACATCTACGGAAGTATGCAAGCTGCTGCTCAAAAGTCATTGTAATGTAGTAAAGTACATGAAAAATATGCAATTAGACTATGTTGGATGACAATGTGACATGACTACAAGGATAGAAAAGTATTTTTTGAAAGTAATTAATTGATAATTCTCTTGTGAGTTATGGTTAGTAAGTACTATGTGCTTGTTGCACAAGCTGACGCGTAAGGACACTTAAGCAACACAATCTTACTCTAAATTGGCACGCATGTGAAGAGATGCTGCCAGCAAATCACAACCAAATCAAAAATGTATCCATCAAGAAAAGTCCCTGGATTTTACATTTTAGAGAAAAAAATTGAAACTTTTAGGGAAAACAAGTTCCATCCATTAGGAGGCTGCATCAGTCAAATCTTTGGCGTATTCTGACCAGCGGGGAATCACAGCACTAGCAAGCTGCTCTTTACTAGAGTAAATACTTGTTCTATGACCCACGTTCAAAGCAGAAGCCTTTTTAACCCAAGTATCTATGTCGGGCAAATTCTGCTTGATTTAAAGCCTTGTGTAATAGAACACTAAAGACAACTGTGTGTTTAGAAATTTCTTTTAATTATGAAGTTCACTCTTTGTTTCTATTTCATTTAGAAACTTCCCTTCTATTTCTTTCTTTTTGTAGCAAGGACTGACTGTATCCCATACTATGTTTTTCTGTATGTTCTATTATGGAAATATATTGGTTTATTATTTTTAAGGGCATTTACAATTTCTGCAGCTAAAACATCAGGTGAATTGCTTACCTTTATATGTATTATTTGCACACTCTTATTTTGTGACCTTCACTTGAACTTCACAGCTCACATGGACCTGATGGTCCACATGGTGGTCGTTTTGTTGTTTTTTTGTTTTGTTTTTTTTTTTAAATATTTGTTGTGGTTGTAATTATTCCTTACTTATTTCAGCAATTTAAATTAAGAACTGGATTTAAAATAAACTTTACATGTTGACAATTTCATACTCAATCGCGTAGAACTGGAGACCTGTTGCTGATTATCAGCTTTGTCGTCTTTGTTTCCTTTTCCTTTCCTTTTGTGTATTATCCCTGTACTTTGTAAAAGTCCAAAAAATCAAAGCTGCGGAGAAGATGGCTCACTGCTCCCAAGTGACCTGGTCAGTCTTTTATCTCCTGATAGGCAGAATTACATCAGTAGTATTTGAGAAACATGAAGATCTGTGGGTTTGGGGTTTTTTTGTTTATTTGGGTTAGGGTTTGTTTGTTTGTTTGTTTGTTTTAAATAGCTTTGTGAAGTCTGTCTCCCAAGAAGCAGCAAGGTATAAAAATTCTGCTAAAAAGTATTAAAACCCCTCAAACCTAGAGTGATCAAAATTGGACGTTTTTATCAGGCTCTTCAGGGGCTCAAATCTTGTGATTTTCAGTATAAGACAGTTTTGTGGGGTTTTTGTTTAATAAATTTAAGAAGTTTAATTTAGTTTACTTTCATGAATTTAATTAGATTAATTTGAAACAAAAATTGTAAACCTCAGTGCTACAGAAAAAGGCTAAAGCCCACAATCAAAGAAGACCAAAGAGGTTAATCAAGCCGCAATACAAATGAAGGGAACTCTGTCCTAATTGCTTGGAAAAGGGAGAAGAACTAGCGGAATTGTCTCAAACTCATTGTATTGCCTGGGCAGAGGGCTCTGAAGGGATGGTAACTATTCTGCTTATGCCGCATTTTTGTGGCGACTCAGCCTTCAAATGTTGAGCCAATTTACTGCTGCCTCCGTAATGCTAACTACAGGCTGGGGTGCTCGCTGTGGAAGATCTTCCCTCGGTTTTCCAGCACTGCTGTGCCCCAGTCTGGAGGCTGTTCTTGCCATAAAGAAGCACTATAGCAAGACTTTACAGAAGTAAATGTTTGCAGAATCAAACAGTCTCTCGGACTATATAATTTTCAAAGCAGGCTCCCATCGTACCAATAGCCCCAGTAAGTGCTACAGCACGTTCATCTGCGTAGGAGTTTTCAGGGTATGGCTGTTGTTTTACTTCTTCGTAAACATTATAGCATATTGTAGATGCCAAAATAATACATTTATTCCTCCTTTGGTGACTGCAGAATACCCTGGGTTGCATGAGTAATGCTATAAGAATCGTTTGCAAATCGATGATGCTACTGTTTTGCTCTCAATTGTAATGAGACCAGATGTAGAGAAGCAAAACCTGCCTCGTGTTTTAAAGAGCATTGAAATGCACTCTAAGAAAGTAGAAGATAGGTAAAATAGAGCTAGATGCTCATTCTCTACTATAGTCTAAAGAGCGTCTCAGTATTTTATTCATCCCAAAGTGTTGTCATCGAGGTTGCAATGGTCTTGCTTTTGTGAAATATTAAACAGAACAGTGTGAAGCTTCTTAAATGTATATCTCTCTCTGTTTTTACAAGCACAGCCAGCACGAAGGGCCATGGTCTCTGTTGTGTCACCGGTAGGGAAAAAACAAAACATATTTGCACTCATCTGCTGGCGCTTCCTAACAGTTCATTAGCAGCTGACAATTATCGTGGCCTGGAATGATTGTTGTACTAGCAGAAATCAAATCGACAGGACGGAAGCCGTCTGTAAGCGTAGCTGTACGGCTGAGAAGTTCAATCGCATACGTTGGCATGAAATTAGCTCAGTCTACGGCTAGAAAATGACGGGACCGAGATGGAGGTTTATTGCACAATTAGTTAAACAATATTTCATCCGTGGCTCTTATCAAGCTGTAAGACGGGCATATCTGTTGTAATTATATTTTACATCAGTAATGTGACACATTAATGAAATGTGTCACTACACTAGTGTTAGGATACATTTCATTAATGCAAAACACTTTTGTTGTATGCTTTACATTTGGAAACAGATTTAAGTATTAAGTGGCTAATGTCTGCAGCCAGGGAATCCTTTCCGAATTTGTAACACTGACCAGAACAGACCGCATTACACTCTCCAAATGGTGCATTTTTGCATTTGAATGTCTGAATTATCCTGGTTTCTTAGAGACGACCACAACACCAACATCTTAAATCCTCAAAATATTGTCCGCTTCATTGAATGCTCGTGATCTAAGCATATGTGTAATTATTCTGTAATTCTCCCCAAAATGTGATTCCTTGGAAATGCATACTAGATTTCCCCTATTGTAGCTGCAATGACTATTTCTTTGTGCCCGCTTCTTTAAATACGGTCACAAGGAAGCCTGTGTGCCTTGGTGCACCGCATGGGTAATGATGATTTTTTTTTTTTTTTTTTTTTT
>VFFE01007487.1:1018640-1026140 GCA_008921705.1 Burhinus oedicnemus
TAGAATTAAAAAAAAAAAAAAAAAAAAAAAAAAGTATTGTGAGGCGATGACTGCAGTTTATCTGGTCTGTGTCAGGCATAAACTCCACCTCGAGTGACTAGTGTTTTCAAATCAAGCACAATAGGTTGTGGATATTTTGAAGACAAGTGAGTTACGGGCTACATTGAGAGGCAGGACTATGATATCGTTTCTGCAAACGATATCATTTTTGGGTCATCCTTTTTAAGGGCGTGTATCAGGTTTTGGTAGCTAAGAATCTCTTGCTGATATCCTGTGTGTTGAGAATGAAAATATCCCAGACAGTGTAAAGCAGATTAGGACAGCGCGAGGCAGACGAGTTCAATGGGGAGGAAGGAGGTGGGTGTGGATGTGGAAGACGGAAAGAACAACTTCTTTTCTTAGGCTGAAAACAGGCACATGAAAATACTTTACACGCAAGTTTCTCAGACGCTGACACACAGGCCCAGACACCCTTTCCTTCCTCCTTTCCAAATAAATGGAGACCAATGGAGCAATGAAGGTCCCTTGAATATGTGTGAGGATACATTCAGAAGCACCTCCTGCTTATACAGCTCCTCTCCAGCTCAGTGAAATAGAAAAGTTATGAAAGCAACAGCAGATGAAACGTTGCACGAATCATTTCTAGCAGATGAAGATCAAAGTTGCACGGTTCACACTTTTGCCTGCAAAGGCTCTTCCAGGCATCGAGTCTCTTTCCCGCACCAGCTTCCACGTCTTCGGATGAGTCTGTAGACTCAAGTCAGGAAACCAGGACTTGATGAGATGGGATGTATTACTTGTATGATCCCTGATTGTAGCCCTGAGTGTTTGTGAAAGAAGTATTCAGCCCTGCGAGACACCTGATCCTAGCTTTATCCTCGGCAGCTGGCTCACTCACAAAAACTATATTAAAGCAGAGATCCAGACCTCACTGATCGTTAGACAAATAAGATGTGCCTTCTTCAATGATCATTGCATTTCATAAAATGAATAGTTTAGCAGCAAATTCTTGGTGTTTTACCACACAGGTAGGTCAAAAAAACATTTCTTGTTATCAATCCCATAAATACGCCACGTTGGATCTCGATAGCGTTACACAATCAAGGGCGGAAGCTTCATGTGCTTTCCTCACTAGGATCACTGCCAGAATGACAGATTTGATTGCCAAATCTGAAATGTCAAAAAGTTCTTAAAAGTCAATAGTTTTATGGAGCTAAATTACTAGTCGGTAGCCTGTGTCAGTAAAGGCTTCAGCTCTTCCTGCGTTTCTTGGCTATTTCTTTTGAATTGTCTTGTCTCTAGCAGATGGTGGTGTGTTTGATGACTGTTTGCTTTGTTTTGCGCTGAAGACCGTGCCATTGCTTTCAATCTCTGTTTTGAAGGAAACCCATCATCTGCTCTCCATCAGAAAATAATTGCGCTTCTTGTAGAAGCGCAAGTATTCTGAAAATTGCAGGAGTTGAAAACAGGAGAATACTAGGAGTATGCTTATATTCTTCTGAAGGCACCCGCTCTTTGCTACTGTTAGAGACCAGATGTTGGGCTGGTTGGACTGGGGAAATCCAGCCAGGCGCGCACTCTTGCAGCAAGGCAGGGGGCTGAGAAGCAAAAGCACCTGACTGGGCAAATATCAACATAGTCCTAACCCTGCAGATAGTGCTGCAGTAAAACAAACCCCCAGAATATTGAAGTGGTATGGCATAAAGATGGTGCCATATTTCATTTCACTAAATCCCAGTATGACCTCACTTACCGGCACATTAGGCATTTCCCACTGACTAATTACAGCTCAGCGTGTCAGTGGGTAACTAGCTGTTAAGAGCATCTAGTTTGCTCCTATCCTGCAGGGACTGGCTGGAAAACTTCATCAAATTTTTTCAAGGGAAAAGTGAGTTTTCCTCAATTTTCAGGTGGAAAATGTGTTTTCATTAAAGAAAAATCAACATTTTATTGTCTTGGAGTAACTTTAGTTCTCAAACTTTTTATGATTCGAGACTTCAGTATATTGACCCACAGCTCTGCCCTGTATGCAACTTTCTTGTAGATTTTCTTTTTAAAAAAGATGAAAATCTTTCATACATGAACTACTGATCTTTGGTAATGCTAGTGAAGAACTATTATTCTGTAGCAGACAACATGCCATTCATTTATGCTCCTATAAATTATTCCTACAATTTATCTTATGATCACTGTTTTGCCTTTATCCTATTAATGAAATCAAGTTATAATTTATAGGTAGCATGTGTCATTTAAGGCAGGTATGATGGCTGATCAAAAAAAAACCAAAACAAAACACAAAAAACCCCAACCAAGCCCACCTTGAAATCTATTTCACAACAGTTGGCAATTACCATGCTATTGTAATATACTACAGGAGATATCGTATTTAATTGTGGAAGCCAGGCAAGATTAATTTTTTTTCCTCTATGTATAACATTGAAAAATGCATATTAGTCTTTCATCTTCCTTTGACTGCTAAAGCATTGCAGAAGGTACCAGCAATGTGGAAAACAGTTTGAGTAATTAAGTCAAATTTTACACTCGTAAATTTTGCTTTGTGGCTGTGTCTGGAAGTAGAGGGAGCTCCAGGAGCAATATGCCTTCTCTTGCTCTATGGAGTTGAACTTCTTATTTGGCAAGCTGTAATTCTTTCCATTTGCTGCAACTGCCATATTGATACACAAAGCCTTTTTTTAGGTCTAAAAACCATGAGTGTCACAATTCAGAAAGACAGTGATATTGGGCAATTAGTTTTTTTTCACCATTAGGTACAAACGGAGTGTCCCCATTAATTTGATGTCTGCCCACCATTTATAGCAATAACTGCGGCTTCTCGGAGTCTGAGCTTGTCGGTGAAATTCAGGGTCCACTGATTTCATTAGTGAAGGTTTCCATTGATTTTAATGAAGTTGTGATTACACTCAAGGACTCTGACCATCTAGAAAAATTCCACGCATTCATTACATCCTACATACCTGTTTGTTCCCCTAATTTATTTTGGTGTAAACACATTGACTTGAATTATTCCTGGTTTATACGCTTAAATAGAGCAAAGAATCAGATTGTATGCGGCTTTTGAGCTTGTTCAAATGGGAATCAACTTTTTTTTCCCTATCACACAGAAGTAACATGAATTAGAAAATGATTGCTAAAACAGAGAAATAGTCACTGAGCCAGGAGGACGTTTAACTGTGCGAAGAACTAATGTGACACATCCCTCTTTTATTCTGCATGACACTGGCCTTATTAATCAGACAAGCAAGCTTTGAAAACAAACAAACATCCAAACAAAGAATTGCAGAGATAAAGCAAAGCACCCGTTTTCCATTTAGATTCCCTGACACAGCATGAAAACAAACCGGGCATGGATTAATAAATGATCCCCAGATACGTCATTTAAGAGCCTTGTGTCAACTGCAAATAAAACCAGCCATGTCATGCATCCTTTAGATGTTCATTAATGGATCACAGTTCTGCTTTTTTTTTTTGATATAATCGTGACAACTGGGCAAGATGCTTAACAAATCAACTTTTGTTTGGGCAAAGTTTTAAACCTCGCTCTTTTGTATGACTGTCTGTTTAGCGGTTGTTTTTTGTGGTTTTTTTGTTTTGTTTTTTTTTTTAACAAACTAGGTATTGGCTTGAACTGGAGAAGAGCTGCCAGATAAGCTATATTATCGGAAGACTTCTTATATTCAGTCTTTCTTTATGGCTAATGTTTTCCATTCTTTTCTTCTCTTTGCTTTGGGTTAGTGCCTGTCAGAACACCAGTTCTGTTGCGGACTGCAGTGTTAATGCAAGTTGCCTCGCATAATGCTGACCATTGTCTAGCAAGTTGCCGCACCAACTCAGCAGATCAAGGAGACATGCAAATGGGTCAGGAACACACACAGAGGTTTTCTCCTCACCTAAGAGGATAAGAGCTACAGAGAACTAAGGCAGTATGTTCATCATTAGTGGCTATGTACTACAGAAAGTTATTTATATTTAAACTTTGCTAGAAAGCAAACTTCTTTAATCGGTAAAGGGCCACTGATTGAACACCACAACTTACCAGCTCCATGTAGGTGCTCCAGAGAAATTATTAGTATCCTTGAAGCTGAAGGAGGCGGGGTGGAAATCTTTGGGCCAGCAGGCAAAACTACCCGGGACAAGCTTTGCTGTATGGCTTTAACCTTCCGTGTTATGAGCTTCCCAACTGTGAAAACATACATTTCAGCCCTTGCTGTAAGGCTTGTTGCCATTTTTAACTAAGGGTAAGTAATTTTGAGATATCGGAATGAAGAGTGACACAGAATGTAAAATACTATTAAATTAATTAATTTAAGAAACAGTGTCAATCTGCCTGAAAATATGACCTTAATTGCACTAGCAGTAGATGTTAAAATAATTTAGCCTGTTCTTGTGCTACATTTTGGACTGGAAATCAGGGATTTGGATTTTATTGTCTGCTCTGCCACAAGCAGACCTAGGGAAAGTACTCTTCCTCTGTGCCACCTGCATTCACAGAATCACTGGGGTTGGAAGGGACCTCTGGAGATCATGTAGTCCAACCCCACTGCCAGAGCAGGGTCACCTACAGCAGGTTGCACAGGATGGTGTCCAGGTGGGTTTGGAATGTCTCCAGAGTCAGAGACTCCACCACCTCTCTGGGCAGCCTGTGCCAGTGCTCTGCCACCCTCAAAGGAAAGAAGTTCCTCCTCATGTTCAGATGGAACTTCCTATGGTCAAGTTTGTGCCTGTTACTTCTTGACCTATCCCTGGGCACCACTGCAAAAAGACTGGTCCCGTCCTCCCGGCATTCATGCAGGTGCTCCCTAGGCTCTGGAGAGCAGGTTAGAGAGGACCCAAGAAGACGGGACTCATGTTATCTGCTTCTTGGTACTGCAAATAGTAGCAAGATTTGTGCCAATGCTGACAATTAGGAGAGAGAGGGTAATTAGAAACCAAGCTGCCCCTGCAGGTATAAAATAGACATCTCTAAATTTCTAGAAACTTTGACTTTTTGAAGGGGATTTGATTTAGGTTTGACTCCTACACAAGTGATATGGCTTGCTCCTTACCCAAGCTGGGGACGTTGTCAAAACTGTGGTCTCTCTGAATGCAGGAAGCCCGGACCGTATTTTTCAAAGTCCCTCCAGCAGTTCAAGGCAGCAAATGACTTTGCACCCAGGGAGAGACCCTGGAGGGGTTAAACCCCTCCTGGGGAGCATAATGCATGTCTGAGTGCATGACGTAATGCTGCAGGGAGGGTTTCGGTGACCCCACCTTGCCTCTCTGGGGCTAGCAAACTTGCCCTATGAATTTACTAGGTAGATTTAATCAGCAAAACGTTAGACTGCATTTGGCACTTACAACCTCCCACAAGATGAAGAGAACGGTTGCCAGAACGCATGTTCTCAGGAGGCTGATTGCGCTGGATGGTGTTTCTGAAGCACTCCTCCCCAGGAAAGGATTTTCTCACAGTTCAGCCTCCAACCGTGAATTTTATTTAGCATGAGGAGCTTCAGTATCTGCTCAGAGTGTTGCAGCAACAGATCTGGGCGTCTGTGATGCTGAGATACTGATTCTGAAAACTGATTAAAATGTTGCTTTGTCCACCACTTCAGTAGCTGACCCGCAATTAATAATAATTTGTTGAGGACCAGCATTCTTTTCAACACCATAGGACACAAAAGGAAATATAGCTCCTGCCCCTGTTGTTAAGAAGAGCTGAGTGTTTTGAAGAGCTGAATGCCAGGCAAAAAAAGTGGAAAAAGGAACTGCAGGATTGATCTCATAGCAAACTAGCAATACTCGTTACACGTGAAATGTAGGTGACCAGAAAACAGATTGAATTATGCAGACATCTCTTTTCTGTTGGTGATCAGCACTGACTGTGCTGATGGCAGACGCACAAATCTTGATTTGTCTGTTGTGCTACTAATCCCTTTTGTGGAACATTTTTTTACGTGTTAACTGTGGTTGACTGGTGGTTTGGTTGTCAGGTTTTTTAAATATTATTGATACACCATTAGAAATAGAAAGAGAAATTGTTTTGCTTACAGTACAACCTGATTTGTTTTCCCTTATTGGTAGCTTTTTAGAAGGGACTTGGAAATATCATAAAGAATTATTGGATAGGTAATGCCTGAAAATAGCAAAGTTTTACTACTCTTCTTTTGACAGTGGTTCCACGTATATTTTTAAAACATGTCCTAACACAGTGTAAGTAACTTTTACATGCTGTGTGGAAATGTTGTTTCATTTATTTATTTTTTTTTAAGAAGCTCGTATGGTTGGATTACCGGAAGGATCGGGCTGTGTCATTGAGGATCAGCCTGAACCAGGTGCACTCAAATATACAAGATTTTGCAGGCAGAGCCCTACGCAGATGAGAAAATTAGATGCCATGCCACTCCTGCCCTAATGAAATTGTATTTGTCTTGGGAATAACACCAACAGAATTTCCCCCGTTAAACAGAAACTCCAATTTTAAAGGCTAAGCATGCAGTCGTAGTAATCTCAAGTCACTCAAAAAACTGCCTAGAAGGAACAGAAGTACCATAAAGTACCTTTCACTGGCAGGCACGACGTAGCATCCAGCAGAGACAACAAAGCGCAAGTGTTTAAAAGCAGAGTGCGGTCTCTCGCTGGCTTTCACACACACACCCCCGCACACGCAAACGTTGCCGAGAGCGCCTTCACCTGCAGAAGAAAGCGCATTCCTCCCGCGGAGGGATGGCCCTGTTTTCTTCTCTTGTTCAATAAAGAGCCCGGGGTTGTCAAGCTTTGATTCAGAACAGGAGTGCATTCAGAGGCATCCTCGGGCCGGGCTGGGAGCTGCTCACATCCCCGGAAAATTCAGTGGGAGAAAAAGTTTATGGAAGCGAGTAGGAGTTTATTCAACAGTGTCTGAGGCCTTTCAGAATCATGAGTGAGTGTCTATAAGGGGGCAATCAAGCATAGGCTGGGAATTATCTCTGTTGGTTGCCTACCTGTGACAGGCCCTCAAGTGCGGCTAAGAGGCTCATTCAGTGCTGGGCAAACAATAGCTGAAGGGGAACAAACAATTCAGAGGAGTCTATCATTCTGTATGGTGTTATCTTTAGCACTGAATAAAACCGGAGTTCCCCCTTTCTGCCTCGTAGTCAGCACTATTTTTAGGAGCCAGTGGTACTTTTCAACTCTCTTTCACTACATTTCAACAGGTTCACAAGGGCACGAAGTGCAGTATATAAAAAAAGGATAATAACTTTACTCGAGTGCAGGAAAAGGCCCAATGAACAGAGCAGCCAAGCTTGCAGGACTAGAATAGATGAAAGTTTTTTGGAAGAGTCAAGAAGAAATAGCATTGTCTACATCTAAAAAGGTCCCAGTTTTACATATAGTAGCTTCTGGGGAATGACGCAGAAAACACTTTTTTTTTGTTTTTACCATAAAGAGAGATCTTTATTTCTTTAGAAAAATGCACTTCAAATGTCAAAAGTCTATATGAAAATAACCTGGCTTATTTGGCAA
>VFFE01007487.1:1031140-1060912 GCA_008921705.1 Burhinus oedicnemus
CCAGATACCACTGTCTAAATCACAAATCTGCTGGTAGAGAATGAGGATTCTGTGAAAGAGGGTTTTTGTCAAGAGAGAGCAGACCCTGAAGCCAAGATAGATAGCTTCAGGGAAATTACCTGATGCACAGTTCTGCTTTTCAATATCAAGACACATAAAATGAACCGGGGAGTTACTTAGGCTGTAGAGGCAGAAATATGGAACCAGCTAATATCTTTGATTAAGGAAGTTACCCACCCTCTGTGAAATGGATACTCCCAATGAGTCTGCTTCTGTGGTAAATATGGTTTGTCTAACAAAGCCTTTCTTGGATAATTTGCATGAGCTTGTGCTGAAGTGTTTACCACTAGTGATTTTTAGCGGCCCAAATACTGTAGAAGTGCTCTGATTACACGGTAATAAACTATATCTGAATGTCCAAATGAATACAGATGTTCAGCCACTAGTCTTGCATCTCATCCAAGAAAGAAAATGAGGAATAGCTCTTAAAAATGAAAGCTTTTTAAGGCAAAAATAAAGGCTGGCTGAGAACAGAACACAGAGAGTGAGAGTGCAGTTTGCAATACTGGCGTCAAAGAATAGGAGTGGAATTGGTTGAAAAAGAATCTTAAAATACATGGAGCATTTGCGTGTGGTCCACAGGATTCAAAGGGCTTTTTTCATGGCAATAGTCACTATCCTTTTTATTGCTTTATCAATAAAATGGGAAACACTTAAATTGATAAGCAAAAGGGAAAAAAACATTGATACTACTCACAGTAAAAAGGATTTTTTAAAAGGCCATTTTATCAAAAACATGCCTTTCAAGGTACTTTTGACTAATTTGTACGTGATGAAAAACACACTTTGTAGGCACTAAAATAGAAACAAATTGGCTGCGCTAACAAGTAAATATTCTTTAAATGAAAATTCTTGTTCCACGTGTTTGATAAACTCTGAGTAGGAGAGGCTTTATATCTCTATAACGTTAAGCCAACCTGGGTTTTGCAAGCGTGCAGTTCTGATTGTGGGACGATGTATAGATAGAAAAATACATATTTAGATAAATCTAACAGCAACTTTGGAAATGGCTTTAAAAATGTTTCTCTTAACTGCAAGCTGGGCCAAGTGACATTTTTCCTCTGACACTAGGACAGAGCCCATACTAGGCACGGGTGTACTGTACACTGTTGGACATGACATCTTTCAAATGAGTAATACTTAGGTTTGCAGCCTGTGGGGTTATTAAAGGCCACGTCACACCCCTTACCCCCCAATTAAATAACTGAATTGTGTCTACCTAATTACTTCTCAAGTTAAATCTTTATTTTGTTGATGCTTTGGTTGATTGTTCAGGATTTTATCCTGTATGTGAGTAGCTCTATGTTCTTTAAGTGAGAGACCCTCTTTGCAGCTCAGATAGCCTCAGGTGCTGGTGTGATAGATATATTATATGAAAAGTCTTTCTCTCAATCCAGTTGAGTTTAGTAGGATCAGAGGTGACAGGCAGGACGTATGTTCATGCTTACCTTTTTATATTGTGAGATTAATATTATTGAGAAGTTTCTCAAGCTTCCCATGCAGGTTAAGGATTAAACCTTCAGGATTAAACTTTCATGAGTCAGGAAAAAAAATTAATAATTTTTAATGCACCAGTGAGTTGATAGCAGTACATGCAAAATGCCTTCTGGAGCTTGGATTTTTTTAGTATGTGTATTTTAGTATTTGTTGCCTTTCTTTAGAGAAATTGCTCTTTTTTTTCTTTCACCTCAAACAAAACTTAACTCGATAACCAGAATGATATTTATACAATCAATCACATCCTCCTTCTCCATTCTCCCCAAGTTCACTGAAAAAAGAAAAACAAACCCCTATTTGAGTAAAAGTAGAAAAGAATCTAGAAGTCCTTGAAGTCCACTAGGCATAACAGTGTTGCAAAGAGGGCAGAATATGGCCTTTATATAAGCTAAACTATGTGGCTTTTGTGCTTGCCGTTGCACAGAAGTGTACAAAGAATGTGTGGGTGAAGGGTGTAACGGGTTGAGCTTTGACATCTGGGATGCCGAGTGCAGTTGTCCTCATTTCTGTTCTATGATGCAGCAAAATCTCTCTGGCCCAGAACTTGATGCAAATTGAGATAAACCTACTTCTGCCTTCCAAAGGTTTGAATTTTGCCCTACGGTCCACATTTTCTAAATATAGAATCCAGTGGTGACAGGGACAGAGCAAGAAGAGGTGCAAGAAAAAGGCCAAGGTCAGGAAGAGAAAGGAATGGGAATAAACGCGAAGATTCCACAGTGCTCGGGTTTTGAATTAAACTCGGCGATCCCTGCTTTCTTACCCTTAAGTCTTTCGTCTCGTGCCCAAGGCCCTGCCAAGTTTATTTGAACCTAGTCCCTCCCACAAACAGAGACAGCCCTCGTATGTTAACGAAGTGTCAAGTAACTACTTGCTTCTCCTAACGGAAGGAGAACTGGGCTCCGCTGGGCCTCCTTCCCTCCGGAATAAAAAGTGATGGATGTGGGTACACCAACATATGCGTGCAGGCCTTGCGCATCCTGCTTCACCAGCACTTGGGTCACTAATACAGCTCCCAGTGGCCTCAGCATCCTTCAGCCAAGACCAAGGCAAGCTGTGAAATACAGAGCTGAATTGTTTTTCCACTTGTGCGTGCTGTAATGCAGGAGAAATTACGGGTACAACAACAGAGACTAGATACGAACTTTTTTGTGTTGGTTCATTAAGTTGTTATAACTTTTTTTTTAAAAAAAAGGAACTGCAGAAAATAGATGAAGAATATTTATCTCTTATCTGTGGTCGATTTTTGTGCGATACCGAGAAACTGCAAGAGCAAGAGTTGACACTTAGAGAAGAATCCCTTTTGACTTAGAGATATCAAACTACATTGTGTTCAGTATCGTTCTTTTCAGGGCCACTCCAAGCCTTAGAAGAATTGCCACTTTTGCAGTCAAATCCAAGTAACATCTGCTCTATGCAACCAGTCAATATTGTGGAAAAGTTCAAAGAATGAAGATCATTAGTAGTGTCAGCTTTACAACCAGAAGGTAATGGCATTAAAGTGAGCAAGTATAATACCCAACAATACCAGGCTCATTAACCAGTGATTTATCATGATGAAAAGACCTGTTTAACCTTTAGTCTTCACATGCTTTCTGTTTTTAACAAAAAGACCTATTATTTCTAGTTGTCAAGTGATAATTTGTGGGTTGTTAAAGGGATGTATTAAATTATACTTTAAACGATTATACACAATTACACAAATATTGCATTTGCAATGGGATAAGTTGAAGCTAATAAGACACCCCCTCACTCCGCTTTTAATTTTGTTCATCCATTTGGAAAGTAAAATGAAGGCATTAATATATATTGAGGATACCAGTATGTGACTTTTAAGCAAGTTAAATCGAGTTTGATGTGTGCAGCAAGTGACAACGTTGCTCCACAGGAGCAGCAAAATCCACATAAAGTATTTTGAGGGTTGTATATACCAGTGCAGAAAGCTTGTTCTTGCCTCTGAGTAAACAGGTTCATGTAGCTGACTGTCCTGTAAAACTATGTTTCTTTTATCCGTACGCTGGGATGTTTTATTAATTCAGTTTTTCTTGGAAAGGGAGCACTGTTGATTCTAGACAGCTTTTGACAGTTGCCATGAAACCTCGTCTACAGCAGATCAGCCAACGCAACTTCTTCTGACCTACGGTATCTGTGCCTTGCCAGCAATGAGCCTCTTTGAAAATGTCAGTTCTGTCAAATTGTGCCAAAATGTATGGTGGCTTTTGTGATGTAGACGAATGTCCATTGAGGTTTGGAAAGACCATGAGACTCATATCAGATCTAATTAGATCATTTGTGATCCAATTCAGATTTGCATTGCGGACCGCTAGGAGCACCCACCATGTCATCTCCTGTCCAGTTTCACATTTTTTCTATCTACTTATTTGGTTCTCTGTCTATCCTTGTTATAATATAAGGATAAGATTATAACTGATTTGGTAATTCTCCAAGTATTTCTGTAGCCAAAGAGATTCTAGACACACAAACTAATCTGCACGAGCAGATAAAATAGGATCATTGTGGATTTCACACCTGTTTTTTACACCTACCTTTTGAATGTCATACGTTCAAATGCACTGATGTTTCACAGACAAATTTGAGAAAAGTTAGTCAGCATTTAAGAAATTAGTAGGAACAAAACAATACTGTTAAATGTGGTAGTAGAGAGATCACATACAATATTCAAAATGAACAATCTGGAAGGATTTTCTCATCTATGAGTAAATTTTGTGATTTTACAGTTGGAAGGCAGCTTGGTAATTTACAGTTAATGCAGTATTTGTGTCAGAGTTCTTCTGAAGTAGGCACGTAATTAATATCTTTGAAATGAAGAGAGACGTAAGACATTTTCTTTCCCTCAAGCCTTGTTAGTGCAGATTTTCATCCATTATTGAGAAAATGGCTAGGTACACTTTTTAAATTACAGAGACTCTAGATCTATGGATCTCTGTAGATATCCTCTGTATAGATCTCTGTAGATCATAGAATCATGGAATGGTTTAGCTTGGAAGGAACCTTAAAGATCATCTAGTTCCATCCCCCCTGCCATGCCCTCTTTCTCTGCTTACCTGCAATACTAAAATATTGATCTCTGTTTTCTGCTGTGAAAGCATTACATAAATTTGGGGGGAGAACACCGAGAATGTTTCATCCTTGGTGATGCTGAGCCTCATCTCCTTGGTGATCATTTGTAGGTCTGAATAAACTTTTGGGGACGTACTACTATCCACCAATTTTGCTGTCTTCATTGTCAAGAAAATATTTTAAATTCTTGCTGCATTTGAGAAAACGTTTGGACTGAAAATAAGCCATAGTGATCCCTTTTTATCCAGTATTGTAGTAACAGCATATTTGTTCATATTTTTAGAGTGCTAGTTTCAGTATTCTCCTCAGTCCAGGAAAAATCCCAGAATCATCGGGGTTGGCAGGGACCTCTGGAGATCATCTAGTCCAACCCCCCTGACAGAGCAGGGTCACCTAGAGCAGGTTGCACAGGATGGCGTCCAGGCGGGTTTGGAATGTCTCCAGAGTCAGAGACTCCACCACCTCTCTGGGCAGCCTGTTCCAGTGCTCTGCCACCCTCAAAGGAAGGGAGTTCCTCCTCATGCTTAGATGGAACATGAAACCTTTCTCTCCCTTCTGCAGAGTGACTGCCCTAAGCACCGTGGCACAAAACAGTGAAGCGGGTGAGGTGAGCTTCCCTTCTGCCTTGTGCTTCACTATGTCTTAAATAAATATTCAGTGAGATAGGAAATGTAAAATAAGACTTGAAGAACCTCTTGATTAGGACACTGGTCTTGGAGAACAGATACTTCTGATGCTGGCTGCAAAGAACATTGACTTTTTATACACAGTGGAATTGCAGTAAAATGAAAGACTGGCAATCGTATAGCATCCATGTCATCTTATATCCTGGTGCTTTCTGTAGAAGCCCTTCAGGTTCTTTCAAGACAGGGAAGGGCTGAAACCAAGTCTTCTGAGCGAGTGACCTAACCACCAGGCTCATGAAGGGGCTGCTGACGCATGTCAGTCTGGATTTCTCTGAACATACACTTTCTCTTTTCTGTTTTCCTTTTTTTTTTTTTTTTTTTAACATACGCTTCATTCCAAAGCATTTCATTTTAGCTCTGAATGTTTTTTGATATTTTTATGCTTTTTTGGATCACAAGGCTAAAACCTCCCATAAATCTGACCTGTACTCTTTATATCAGTTGAACTGAAAAGTCAATTACTTGCATATATTTGAGAGGATCAGGCTCCTAACAGAAAACAATGCTTTTCGTAGGATTAATTCTCAGTACTTTCCCAATGATCTAGTAACAAATATGGAACCTTCCTTCTTTAGGCAACAGTCACTGGTTTCTGCGGTTGCTGCAGGACTCAGCAGTTTGGGTGAAATTCAGGCCTTATAGAAATTTTGCCATTGATTACTACAGGAGCGGGGTCTCAGCTTTTGTCTTTCCACTGCAGTCTGATGGGGAGGGGGAGGGTCGGAAGACAGCCAAGTCTTCCGAGGAAAGAAAAGAGAAGCCAACTTTTTTTCCTGTACAGTTACCAGATTTGAGCGATTGACTGCAATATCCTTAGAAAAGGGAAAGGATCTCTGTCTCTTGGTTTGCAATTTTGCCCGAAATAGAACTTTCAATACATTTTTGCCTGTGGAAAAAAGCTTACGGTGCAATACGCGAATATGCATAAACTTGTAATTTTCCTTTGAAAATGTGGGAAATACCTAAATCTTGTGTTCGGCTTTGAAAAATTTGTGAATGATCTAGTTTGTGAATGCTTACAGGGAGGAGGGAAAAAAAGCAAACGAGAAGCAGTTGGTAGGTTCAGTTTTTGTATGCAACTATGCGTAGCACTCTGGTGGCGATATCAGATTAGTTTCACAGCTGTAACCAATATTTGCTCTTTCTGGGTTCTGTTTTGGGAGTTCCCAAATATTCTGTCTCTTATGGACCAGACTGATTCAGGGTATGTCATCTCGGAGATAACCCATGCATACAAGTGCTTTCCTACACCTGGGTCGAAATCTACACCACCGAACCCTGCGAGGAAACACGGTGGACGCGATCAGAAGCAGCGTGGTGCCTGGAGCAGGACTGCTCGGAAACTGGAATGTGGTTGAAACGCCATCTGGACTTTTCTTTGGGGACGTCTATCCACTTAGATAGATTTAGAATAATTCTGCAACACTGAAAAATGGATATTCTATTCTTATTCAGAAAAAAACATATAAGAGCTGATTTCATTTGGTCGTTTTAGGTCTTACTTGCTCTAACAAACCAAAATTGTTCCGTAGACAGTAGTAAGGCAAAATGACTGGAAGACCCCAAGAAAATGAAAAAGATGGATGTATTTGAAAGACATGTTGTACAACTGCTTTCAAAGAGAGCTTAAAAGCAGCGCAGAAATACAGAGCGAGCTCCGCAGCTTGGCACATGGGCTAGTGTATATCTACATACGCATTAAAATGCACTTGGTCTCAGAACGGGCTTTCTCCACTCCCTCTACCCCGCTCCCTCCCTCCTCCCCCCCCCCCACTCTGCACTGCCTAACAAAAGGTTTTCAACAAAAGAAATTCTTCCTGGTTTGTAAAACAGTTGTGTAAAACTTGGACTGTAAAGCCACAGTTGACTGCTTTAATGTGGAACAGTTGGGAGGGTGGGGAATCGCTGGCAGGTTGGGACAGGACACAGCAATGGTGCCCCTATTCTGTCGAGGGTCTACTTAGTCACACCACCTGCTCCCCCTATTCTTTCAAAGGCAAACCAGTCATGACAGTATGAACAGACGGATGTTTAGCCTCAATACCTTGGACACACGGCACCAGACGGAGCAAGGGGAGTTAAGAAAAGATAAATTAAGTGATCAATAAAGATAAGGGACCTGTTTAGCAGTAAATGGTGGGGACAGAGCAGACAGAACAAGGGGTGAACGTGTGTTAAATAATGCAAGTGTGTGTTCAGCTAAACTCAAACTTTTCAAATCCATGTATTGTTCCCCAAAAAGCCTTTTTTCCCCAGCGCCGGTTAATTGTGTTTTAGGTAGATGTAAAGTGTCTGTAGGCACATACGGGCTCCCCAGTATAAGTCTCTTCAGAGTCAGCTGGGCTGTTTGGTACTTGGCTGGAGTGCGAGGAAGGGGAAGAGGACGGGGTCTATGTCTGGAGTTGAGTCAGTGACCTATTAGCTCCTCCCACCTTTGCGATATAAGGGAAAGGAGAGTAAGGAGCAACCAAGTTCTGATAGAGAATCGGTAACAGTGCTTTGACAGCTAATTGACAGTTAAGTGATCCACAACAGGGGGATGATTTTAACTGGCCGTCACACCCTTCGTCTCAAGGGCACTCTTCTTGTTCTGTCCTTCTGCCTAGCACAGCCTAGCGAAGGTCTTGACTTCAGGCTTAGACTTCTAGCCCTACTGTAGTCAAATAAGAAGATATAAAAATCAATCTACAGTCTTGCTTTACCTTCAGTGTAAAAAAGCTTGCAGTGGAGTAGCTGCAGAGAAACTGTGTGGTTTTACGTACTGGTAGTCTCCACCAAGAAGAAGGTTCTTCCATCTGTTGACAGTTACAAAAGAAGCTACCGATGTAAATGATCATGCCCAGCCCAACTGCAAGTTGTTTTTTAATAGGAGTATGTCTCTTGCTCTCCTCTAATGCCCCAAAAAGGAGGTGCTTTTCCCTCCGGAAGATTTAGGGTCAAGGCAATTAAACCCATTACTGTGATATAACTGATGGTGTGTCTTACTGTGCCTCAACTACTCTGTGGTAGTAGCATACACAGGAGAAGCTACTTGGTGGTTAGCAAGGGGGAACCCTGGAGTAAGCGTAGGCATAGAGAAAGGCGATACAATGCATTGTAAGTTTATAACATTGCCAAGACACCTTGTTCTTGCATTTAGGCCACCAGTATCACCCACTCATTTGGGAAATTGCACTTTAAATACTACTAATCTTAGAATAGACCAATTCAGCTGCAAGGGACCTATGGCTATCATGTAGCGCAACTGCCTAAGTGTCAGCAAGCAAGATGTTCAGTGGACTAGGACCTTGTGGTGCTCTCAGCTCTCACACTCTTTGGTTCAAAAACCAAAGAAAAAAATTACTTACTTGTTCCAGTCCATTAAGTTGATTAAACTTTTCTGCTTGTTGTTGCCCTGATATGATTGAAGGCGTTTAATTGCCAGACCACGTTAAATAGGCTCTCCTGATTGCACGTCATATAGTAGATCATACAGGTCCCACGGCCTGAGCTCCAGTCCTTTCTATTATTTTTTGTGTACTTGTTGTGTAACGCTAAAACAATGGTGCTGTACCACAAATAGTAAAGTACTCTGAGTTTTTAAGGTGTCACTCACCAAAACATCCCAGGACGTGAAAACCGAATTGTAGTGGTGCAATGGGGCGCAAAATCTGTTTTCGTGTTATACAGGTATATAAAAGTCTATTCCTTTTCACTAGGCAGAAGAAACTGCAGACCCCTAGAAGTCGCTGATAGGTAGATTTAAAGAACGGGGAGAAACAGCCGACTCAAAAAGAAGAATTTAATCGGCCTCGGTGACTTGGTGATGGCTTGTAAGCGCAGCTGAGCCTCAGCTGTTCTCTGTAGTGTCATCCTGAACTGACACTTTGATTTTTCCTTTTAGAGCTGAAATGATTCTCACTGAGTGTCCTCCACAGCTGATCCTGAGCAGCTGTGGGGACTTGGGCAGTTGGAACCCATTTCCTGAGGGGAGAGGGGCCAGCACAGCTGCATGGAGACAGCTGTTAGGGTCGGGTGGTTCTCATCACCGTGAAGACCACGGCGCCCTCCACAAACCCTCCCAGCATTTCATGTCACAACAATATGCCTTCAGCCACCCTGCCCTGTTCCACAGCAAACCATTCATGAAAACCATTTCCACAAGTTTGTGGCAATACTGGCTAGCTCCCATTGGGAAGCTTCCTATGCTCCAGATAGGGCTACTGCAGCCTTTCTCCGATGGCCCCATCAGGCAGTATAGGCCCCAACGAGAGCTCATTCTTTAAAGGCCCTGCGTGGTGCAGGATCCCTTTATTTTTGCTGTGCATGGGTTTTATTGATTATGAGAATTCCAGGATAAGAATGGAAAATGAGGTTAACCTGGAGAGTGAGTCTTCTGCCCGTTTTAGACGTGAGCCACAGGTCGCTGTAGGGATACCTGGTTATAGGCAATATTGATGGAAAGCCGGATAAATGCTTGGAATTACTCCAACACCTGTGGGAGTTAACGGTTCTGGACCAATGTCCTTGATGGTAGTCCTTTGTCCTTGTGCAACCAAACGTTTTACTTCCCTGGTAATGAGACAGTGGAGCTTTCTTTCAATGTGTATTTCTTGGCTGCCCAGAATCCCAGGGCTCAGCTGTACTTCGGAGACCTGCCCCGGTTGGAGTTTGTAATGGTATTTCCCAACTTGTATTTTTAAGGGGATTTTTTTGGGGGGTGGCGGTGGTGGTAAAGGAGAAGGTATGAAATAAAGAGAGTGGGGAGTAAGGGATATGAATGGGTTCTTGCAGTGTTGTTAAATCCCAGTGCCGTGTCACAGTAGTGCTTGAAAATGGGATGGTGATGCTGACTAGAAACATAATAAACTGTCAAAGCTGGCAGAAATTAATAATACTAGCACATAACTTCAGGCAAAATCCTTCCACTTTGCAAAGTTATTTCAGTCTTCATACACAAAGGTTTGAAGTGGGGAGAAACACAACCCCCCTGCCCTGATTCTGTACTTTATTCTGTCCTGATTCGCAAGGGACGTAATCTGTGGCAAAACCCAGGATCAGAAATTTCTAAAACAAGGTTTCTTTCTCACTGTTGAGAGGAGCTAAACAGACAAATAGACACCAGCTCTGTGTGAGTCAGAATCTTTTGATTTCAGAATTGGGCTCTGTTAAGTATAAGCCGGCAGTGAGGATGTTTTGTGGTTCCCTTTCAAATCAGCAGCAGTGTTGAGATACCTGCTCGTATGCTAAAAGCGAGCGACAGGAGAACGTTCCGTGCAGCCGGTACGTTGCCAGTGCTGCAACAAACCGGGGTTGGCTGAACAGTGTTGTTTTGTCAGGACCTGATCCTTGTGGGTACAGCGTGACTCCAGCAGCAGGCATCTGCTGTCTGCTTTGTGCAAAAAAGAACATAATCTAACCACATACCCACAGACTCCATAAAGCAGACCCCTGGTTTGGTAATTACCTTGATACATTCTGTGATTAATGATTTGCATCTGTGGGATTATCGTTCATGAGCCTGGCAATAAAGCTGTTTATTTTTATGAGATATTTTATAATTCCATCTCCAAGAATGGCACGGTACATTAGTGTTGGTACATCAGCTAAATGGGCGTGCAGCATCATAAGATGATTCAAACAAACAACTGGGAGCATTATTATGTGCTCTGGAATTTGCCACAGTGCAGCCACAGCGTGATTCATTTGGCAGACTTCTCCTGCAGCTTCTTGCAGTCATTTTAGAAGACCGTGGGTCTTTTTCCACATAAAGTCAGCTTGATAGTAAGATGTATCCCACAAATCAAGTGTGTGATCCTTAATAATAAGCTACTCCAAAGACATTGGGACTTCTTAACAAAAAATGTTAGGTTGGAGAGGGGCTGAACTTCGTTCACTTTGCTACACAAAGAACACCCTTGTCTTCCCCAAAGTAATTTTATTAATTTAAATAGTTTGTTTTCCTGAACTCCATGAAGTGTGCGTTCTGGATTTCAGTGTTTATTTTTCTGGAAAGGCACGGCCCTAGGGGGGCCTGAGGGCTTTCCGCCAGTGAGAGGACTACAGGACGCCTTGCTGTCTGCCCTCTGCAGACCGTGTCCTGTTCCTTAGGCTATCAAGTACTTTTGTATTAATCTCTCTTGCTAGACCTCTCTATATCTCTCTCAGCCTGCTGATTTAATTCTTCTGCTTTGCACTACCTCACTTAGAACAGCCCAGGTTGGAAGGGACCTTAAAAGGTCCAACCTTTCACGGGAAAGGCAGCCTAGATGAGATTATCTAGCACCCTCTCCAAATGCATCTTGAAAACCTCCAGTGATGGGGACTCTACCACATCCCTGGGGAGGTTGTTCCAGTGAATGATTGTTCTTACTGTAAAAAATTTCTTTCTTATGTCGACATGAAACATCTCCTGGTGCAACTTGTATCCATTGCCCCTTGTCTTCTCCATGTGGCTCCTTGTGAAGAGAGCACAAGCGCTCCTGTGCTCAGTGAGTTAGATCAAGGCACCGATCCATGGAAGTCTAAACAAACCCCAATCCTCAAATCCTCAGATTTTCTTGGAGCTGGATGGGTTCTTCGATCAACCTGGACATGTAAGTTCAAGTGCCAGAGGGCGGAGGAGTGCAATTCAAGGACTGAATTAGCATGAGAGCTGAAGTGTACTGCAGTTAGTTGGTTTAAGCCAGTGGGACCACAGGTGTCCATGATGAGCTCTGCTGGCTCTCAGTGGCCATTTGTGAGCTCAGTTGTAATGGTTGAGCTTTTTCTCTTGTCCAAATCCAAATTCTCAGGAGACATTTCACCTAAGCTGCAGTCGTCGTCTTTGTCTGAAGGTGGATCCGCTGGAATAGAAATCTCATGATCCAAGATTGGAGGAGCCTAGGCCATGGAACCAGGAGATATAGAAGCAGAGGCCACGCAAGTAGAGTTCATATGAGTAGGAGGCCCTGAGATCACAGGCTGTGGGATGTGATCCCACAGGCACCAAGGGCATGAGAGTTGAAGCTTAGGGGCCAGAGGCTACAGGAGTGGAGGCAATGGGACTGAACGCCACAGGATCAGAGGCCATGGAATCCAAAGCCACAGAGATAGAGAACATGTGAGTTGAGGTACTGGGAGAGGAGCCCATGGGACCGGGAGGCCACGGGACAGGTGGCCACAGGACCAAATTCCACAGGAGTGGAGGACATGAGACCAGAGGCCACAGAATGACGGGACATGGGACCGGAGACTGTGGGAGTGGAGCCCATGGGAGCTGAGGCTGTGGTATTATTACCCGATGTTTCATATTTTGCAGTATAATCAGCTATAATTTAAGAGGTTACATCAAATCGCTAAGACCTATATAATAATACCAGGTGGGATTTTGTAGGCAACACCTTCTAAAAACATGGGTGCTTATTTAATGCTTTTTCTTTTTTCTCTACTCCAATAAGACATATTAACAAGCTAATGTTCTGACTGGCTTGTTTTCAACATCACCTCGCTTGCACTGACATGTTTAGACAGTATTTTGTAGTAAATGGTGAAAACATACCTAGGCATTTGCTCTTATATGAAGAAATGAGATGCGTGTTTTTATTCAAAAGCCTCGAATGAATTCTATGAATTCCTAAATTAATTCCCCCTTCAATACAGGAACATTAATCTGGAAGGGCTAACTTGAACCACGGAATCTGGTTGTCATAGGAAACCCTCCTTTGTAGCTCTTCTGGTTTTGCAGCAGACACATGAGCTGGCACTCATAGCCCAACTGGCTCAAGAAGTATTTACCTTTCTGGTGTCATAGAACCATAGAATGTGTTGCATTGGATGGGACTTTAAAGGTCATCTAGTCCAACCTCCTGCAGTAAGCAGGGACATCTTTAACTAGATCAGGTTGCTCAGAGCTTCATCAAGCCTGGCCTTGTCTCCATGGATAGGGCCTCTGCCACCTCTTTGGACAGCCTGTGCCAGTGTTTCACCACCCTCAGTGTAAAGAACTTCATCCTAATGCCTAATCTAAACCTACCCTGCTCTAGTTTAAAACCATTGCCTCTCGTCCTATCGCTACAAGCCCTTGCAAACAGCCCCTCCCCACCTTTCCTGTAGGCCCCCTTCACGTACTGGAAGGGGGGCTATAAGGTCTCCCCAGAGCCTTCTCTTCTCCAGGCTGAACAACCCCCGCTCTCTCAGCCTGTCTTCATAGGAGAGGTGCTCCAGCCTTCGGATCATCTTCATGGCCCTCCTCTGGAGGGTCCATTCTATTCTGGCAGCGAATCTGTTTGTTGGGTCTATGTTATAAACCCAAACTTGAAAATAAAAGTACACTTTCCTTGGGGGAATGAGAGGTAGCACGGGAACTTCTGATGCCCCCTTCCCTTTTGAAGCTGGGACCTGACAGGATTTCACCAGCAGAGGCACACAGCAGAGCACATAAGGAGCTGTTGAAACACCTACAGCTCACCCCAGGACAGCCTCATTCCTCTTGTCACTAGTCCTGGCTGAACCTGAGTTTCTGGAAATGTAGTATTTAGATAAACGTGCGTTGTCCTTTCAGCAGCCGTTTGGCAACCAGTGTTGTTTCATTAATCACCCAGACAGCGTGGCAGTGACCTGATTTCTCATAGCCCTGAGGTTGGGTTGGGTGTTGCAGGTAGCATTAAGCTGCAGACAAACACGGCGTTGTCGGAGCCACCGCAGAGAGCTCAACTCCTGCAAGAAGGAGAGAAAGAAGAAAGGAAATTAAGGCCTTTTTTGTCACGAGAGGGAAGTTGTTGCCTGCACAAGCTGGTGGTACCATGCGTAGCTTCCTGAAATTCCCACAAGGTCAAACGTAGGCTACCTGAATTCTCTGTTCTTGGCAGAGATGTGTGGTTGCCATAAATGAGAAGTGGGCAAAGACATAGGGAATTGCTTGTTTCTAATGGCAGATAGCGTTTACTTAAAACAGGGAGTAGACAGGGCACTACTGTGATACCTTCTAGCGCAGACACTTCTTAAGTAGCCTAATTCCGAAATTAATTCTTTTTTATTGTGGGAAAAATAGGAAAAGAAGTTGGATGCAGATTTTTATTTGGTCTATTGGCTGCTATCAACTCTATTTTAAATGAGAAATGGGCAGAGCAGGAGTCCTTGTCTATAGCTCAAGCCCACAGCACATATAGAGAAGGAATATCGTACATGATGCGGTTGTCACCCGCTGGCGGCAGCGGAGGTCAGTGAGTGCAGATACTCAGCTCCTTGGACTCCAGGAACCTTCAAGTGTCAGCACTGCATCTCACAGAATCCAGTTTAAGAATGTTTGAACCCAAGGATTCGACTCAGCTGTAGGAATATGTGGCTCCGCAGTCTCTGTGTCCTGCTGTCACCCAAAGATGACAGAGCCAACGGGCCCCAGTTTATGCCACCATCCAGAGAACCCTTCCAGTGCTTAGGGCTGGGGATGTTCCTGGGGACAAAAGCTCTAGCTGGAGAGCTGCAGTTCCTGTCTGGATTTCAGGGGCTTCAGCGGCCAGGCAGGTTGGTTGTGTCTGTCCTTGTCCTCTACTGGCCTGAGAGAAAGAATATGCAAAGCTACTTTTGATGCGTATCTTCTCACACCCCTGAGCTGCCTCATCAGGTCAGCTCGCAGCCTGCTGCAGGCGTTAATCAAACCTATAGAATTCAGGTATGGAATTAAGGAGTAAATGTCGGGCTGTCTCTAATTTAAACATTCCCCTTTTCATCCAATTAGAAACACAGCACAGTCTTCTTCCTTTGTAAAATTCAGGTGAATGGCAATAAATGATCACATCATCATTAAAATGCGTGTAACTATATTGACCGTACACGGAGTCAGTAGTACAGATTCACTCACTGCTTAATAAATAGGGTCTGTGTCATTATAGTTTCATGCTGATAAAACTCTTCCAATGAGTAAAACCTGGGGTAACACCAGGGCACATCACACGTTATTCCTTAACGTTGCACTGCCACTGTGCATTTGGTTGTTCTAAAATTTGTTTATTCAGAAAGGCCGGAATATTTTCAGTTTTCTCACATCTCTAACTGAAGGAACTTCTAGTTTCTCTTGCCTCACTAACAACTGCCGTTGTTTAGGATAAAAACACAAAATAAAGAGGTGATAAAAAACAAACAGAGATTTTACTATCAAAATCCAGGGAAGCGTAATGAACAAAATGATGGCGTTAAGCTTTGGCGACAAACAATACTTTAAAAAACTGGGAAAAGTATGCTGCCTGTGGGTGTTGTTTCTATTGTTATTATTATATCTCAATAGTCCATCTCCTTTGTGCCTCACGGCTGCATTTATGTAGTCATTTCTCACATGTTAAGCTATCCCGAACAGAAGAAAGCATTCTCCAAACTGTTGCTGAAATGCTGTGGCCATGTTAGACTGTCTAAAACATTCTCCCCAAAATTCACTGTGTCTCTAATCAATCACTGTTGTGCATAACTTGTGCCTTCACGTCCTGCCAAGCCCGTCTTTGGCACTGGGCTTTCCTGAACTGTTTAGTATGTTTTCTTCTTGCTGTCGCCGAAGGTGCATTGTTGGCACTATGGGAGAGACAGTCTTGCAATTTTATTGTATTTTTTTTTTTCTACATCATCGGTCACACGGAGTGATTACTCCAGCTGTACAAATAATGTAGGAAATGGATTTTTTTTTTTTTTGCATTAGAATTATGCAAGTCCAGCAAATACTCTCAACAATTGCTCCTTAAGTCAGTGAAATTTCAAGCCATTCAGTTTTCTTGTAAGGAGCTCACGGCTTCTTTGATGATGAGGCTTGTTAAGCCCAAATGTGGAGAACTAATAAAATAATAAAAAGGCTCCAGAGGTGTTTATAGATTTCAATTATCTCTTGCTTTCTCTCCCAGGATTGGGCTAGGCAGGATTGTGCTGCCCTCAAGTAGCACTTGAGTCTAGGCTGTGTTTTATGTTGGCTGTCTCCGAGGTTTCTTCTTTGTGGCTGAATCGCCTTAGCGTGGGTAGTGTACAGAGGTGCTAAGGGCTCGCCGAGACAAAGCAGCCGTGCCTCACAAAAGCGAAGGAGCAAAAGGAAGCAAAATTGAATCTCTAGCACCCAGCTCCTGGGCAAACAGACAAAACTAATGGATCCACTCTTGCTCCTCCCATCCAATTACTGTGATCCAGTAGAGAGAATATGGCAACATCGGTTCACACAAACTCTAATACTCTTAATCCCTTCCATACATATAAACCTCACATTCACCACCCTTACTTCATTATCGAGCCACCCAGGCAGCCGGAGCATCGGAATGGACCCACCGGCTGCAAAAACCTGCCTCCTTCAGGTTTTAATCAGCTAATGAGGGATATGCAAATGACAAGCTTATGGGATTACGCCTTGTCTAACAGCAGTCCTCCCCACAGTGATACAGTACTAATACAGGTGTTAGTAAACTGGTTATTAGGCGCTGCCTAATTTAGGCCCATTCACGCTGGGATTGTGCCGGCAGCCCTGCCATTTGTACTGGTGTTTGTGGCCCAGTAGGAGATCTATTAGGGCTGTGGTGGGTCTGACACAAACTCCTCGCCGCTAGATATGAAGTTAATAAATCCGGTCGGTTTGGTCTTTAGCCGTACACAACCACCCATGACTGAAACGGGGATTTCCCCCTCCACCCCAGCAGCCTGGGAAATTGCCATGGGAGGGCAAAGGGGGAGTTTAATTAACAGTTACTTAACATTTACAGAAACTTTTCACATACTTTTGAATCAAATGTAAAGCACGGCAATACAATTAACCTATATTTTCTCTTGGTCACAACTAGCCAACTCTCTCTTCCATGAAAGAACATGCAGCCTAAGAGTATACGGTGAGAACGGAATACACCGCTTCTGAGGCTGAGCGATCACGCTGGGGTTTTGGCTGTTTCAGTGGTTCAGTACAACTTCCTGCTTTTTAATTCTTCTTATTGGGTGATATTTCTTTAAAAAGTTCCTTCACCATGCCAAGGAATTCTACATTGCAGTGCATTTACTTACGGTGCCAGTGGAGAAAAGTGGAGTGACATCAGTAAGGTATTGATAGACCAGGGCATGTGATGTGAACAATTTGTTAGCTGATACCCCTGCTATTTGGTTGTCTAAAATTCCCTTAAACAGCAAATATTTCATAGACACAAATATACGATGTCAAGTCTATAGCAATTTTCAGTATTTCCCTGAAGGACTTTGGTGCCAGCTTATCCAAGCCTGCAGTAGAAATTAAGATAGGATTAGCAAATCATTTTAAAGATCTCTGCTTTATGAACGATGAGACAGAGAAGCATAGCTGTTTCCATGAATGGGGGACCCCGAATATAGTATAAAACCACAAGTGCATCATCTGACGTCAAAAATTAAATAGAAGATTCCCAATGAATGGCAGCTTTTATCTTCTCCAGCCAGCAGAGGAAGGGAGGTATGTATTTTAAATCTTCGTTTGAGGCCCATTTGAGGATTTTGCCAAAAAAGATGGGATGTTGTGGGGTTTTGTTTTTATTACAATAGTAATAACTCTAATTACTCTTTCCTTCATGTAAATATTATTTAAAATCCAAGGACCTCACTAGACTGTTGAGCTGTCCTAGGAGAAGCCAGAAATTTGGGGGCCCAGCTAGCCTTTAATGAGTTCAAAGCTTTGATTTCATCTTCAAAATGACGGAGTTGGAATTGTCATCATTATACGTGGGGAGATTGAGACAAAAGTTTAAAGGGTAAGGCATTCGAAAGTGGGTCCACAAATGTAAATACGCAAAGCCTCTTAGATTCAATGCATACATATCTATTGTTCATCTGTTTGCTCTGACTGACCCTAACTAAACGTATATCTTTAGAGGAAGGTCCTGCATCTGAACATTTCTTGTGCCTTTCTACTTTAAAACGTTTGAAAATTAAACATGTGTCCAAAACTTGCAAATTCAGATCAGTGATCAATCTCTTGAACCTAAGGATTCTGGATAAATGAGGCTGGCTCATCTGCTTATATGGTACTTATAATACATAAAGTCGCTTTGCTCTCCTGGTCTGTAAACTGGAACGTGAGGTGGCCTGTGGACACCGTCTTGTTCAGGTTGTGCTTGGGATAATCTGTCACTCTGTGTAATGAATTTGCAGATCATGCACTGGATCTTGTATAAGCTAAAAGACGCTGACTGATGGATGGGGAAAAGCCAGACATAGTGGAATGGCTTATAGAGCACATATTTTTAGTTTCTTTATCGTTCTGTCATCCTGCTCTTTGTTCACCTTTAAAATAACCTGGAGAAAATGATAAGGAGAATTTGAATCGCATTGATTACAGTCCAGTGGAATCCTGCCGGCAGAATGTTTTTATGCTATTTGTAGAAAACAAAGGGACTACTGTCTATTTATCCTTATGCTTTATATCTGCGTGCTGTTGCTTCAAATATTGAGAAGGTGAGGAAAGTTTATCGAGGTTGGACCTATTCAAAATTCCAGGAGCCAGAATCCCTGAATGTTCACGAAGAACATAAATCCTCAGAAAGATTAAGGAACTCCTTAGAACAAGGAAAAAATATTTTTCTGTTAATGGATATTTCAGCAAAGCTACAACATCTCTGAATGCTGATGACTCTGTTTTACTTGATAGCTGAGATGGTGAAGGAACTGAATTCATGAAATACAACAGACTTAAGTCAATGCAAAAGACATGGCAGAAAAAAAGCCTACTTGTACTTGGACAGAACAGATCAGAAATATTGTGGATACTTTAAAGAAAAATATCTGATTTGATAACAGTATTGGTAATAGTCGCCGTAAGTGGGAGCAAAAGAATTGTTTCTAAGACTGCAGTTACCCAATAAATTTGCTATGTGTATCTTTTTTCTTTCCTTTTTTTTTTTTTTTTTAACACAAGGATGATTACTTCTGGCGCTTTGAGGAGAGTGCGTGCTGCATCCAAGAAAAAGGTTACTCCTTGATTTGACCCAGAAAGGATGCCAATACAGTGTTCAAAAATGAATGTACGTTTGAAAAAGCGTCTACGCTCCAGTCCAGAGAAACACATGGGCTATAAGAATGAATACTCGTTGAGGGATGAAACTGTGACAGTAAATATTAAATTAAAACTTAATTAAATGAAATTAAGAACCCACCCATGCTGATTTCCACTGGGTGGCAAAACCAGCTGCCAGGCGATGGGCTGTCAGCAGTGCACCGCTGGCAAAGACGGATGATCTGAGTTTGGGAGGTTCCGAGGCTGGTACGAGCAAAAGGCCCATCAGGCATGAGAGATGAAAGTTGGCCTCTGTGGAAGTCTTTGGCAAAAAGATCCTTTTGACTTTGCCAGGATCAGAATTTCACTGAAAGTCATTAAAGGGCAAAATAATTACTGCCATGCAGTGTTTCTTGTTTACCAAATATCTATATGTCTATTCAAAGGTGGGACTGAGATACTTTGTTGTACGAGATGTGACTGAACTCCAGCTTGCTGGCAGGGTCTGTTTTCCACTGTGATTCGGCTCTTCAGGCTTTCCCCACAGTCAGACTCCTCGGATCGTCTTCGTGATTCAACACATGGTGATCACCTGTGGTAAATAAATTAGTTTTTTAGATAGCAGTCGTACTTTGCAAACAAGCCCGGTACCGGTACTAGGAACTTAGGCAGCTGCCAGTCTTGCACGCCAGAGGAGTAAGTCTTAGAGGCTGGAAAAGAAAGTTCTCTTAGTCGGAACGATCAAGTTCCACACTATGAACCTAGCCTGAGCCAACTGAGTTTTGTCCTGAACTGTGCCTCGTGATGTGGCCATAAACAGGTCGTAGAGGAGCGTCTGTGGAGCAGCTTACCTGCTCTGGGATCTTCTGTGCTTCCAGCTACCCCACTGTGCTTTGGCCGCATCCCATAGAATCACCGAGGCTGGAAGGGACCTTATCTGTCTGCAACAGTTATATTCTGTGTATTTGTTCTAGGCGGTTATTTTCTATTACACAAAAACACGAGGGCATCTGTCTGCATTACCTGGGGAATTTTTTAGTTACATGCGTAAGGCGGGTCTATACCTAGCTTTTCACCTTTCCCAGTGAATGATTTCTGGTCACTTGGGATAACTCTACTATCAGAAAGATCAGTTGTCAAAGACAGCTTATGTCCCCCGTTCCAGGGAAAGTAAATACAGCTTCTTTCTTAGGCACTTCTGAATCCTAAATTGTTTGCAACTTTTTCTGGAAAGAATTCTCAGTTCCCTCACTGCTAAACGGGATCACAAAACGGGGAAAAAAAAAAAAAAGCACCATGAAAAGTAAGTTTGTTTAGATTGTTGTTTAAGGACTTATTTGCAAATGCAAAAAAGATGTGAGAAAATTACATCCAAAAGTTACCTTCAGAAAATCCTGAGGTCAAATAGCCTTAATGCTACTCCTTGTGTATCTTTACAATGAGAATTTTAAGCGGATTCCTCCTGCATGGCAGTACATAGGGTTAAAGGTTAACAACTGACCAATTCCTTGGACAAGGTGTTATTCAAAATCAGGTACTTAAGACATTTGCTAGAGGACTTAGCCATTATAGCTGTTTGGAATCAGTGCATTTTCCAGCAGGGAAAGTATTTAGGGGAACAAAAAGAGTGCAGAGACGGGGAATTCCAGAAAGCCTGTCGCCATATAAACTAAAAACCACCATTAGAAGCTGAGTTTTCTTTACAAAAATCTGACAGTATCCAAATATGTGGTGTGGAAATCATGGTCGCTAGAAAGAGATGAGAGCATTCTCTGCATTTACTTTAGCTTGGCTCTATTTAAGCTCTGTTTTCAATGTACACACGACTTTTCTCTTCCCATGTTGCCTTCCTTTGACTTAGTTATGCCTCTCAAGACCTGACTTCTTTTTTAGAGCTTGTAAAGTAAGTGGTAATTTTACAGTCAGTTCCGAATCAAAGGAAAAAGCTGTTGGAGGCTTGCACTGTTCGAAGCGGTATCTCATCAGGGTTTGGAGTTTACTTGGGGGAATCCTGAAATAATAAAAACTCCTCAGGTTATATTGTCCTGTTTTGAAGAAGAGTTTATAATGTAGGTGGCCAGAAATATTCATATTGTTTAAGCAGTGAGTATAGCTGTTGGATTTTCTGGGTTTTGGAGTGCTTGGCTGTTATGGACAACACGGCTATCTTCATTGGATGTGAAAATGTCCACGGTGGTATTGAGCAGGATTTAGAGAAGAAAAGACAGGCACTTATACAGCCTTAAAGGACTAATATGGTTCTCGGGACTAAAACTTTGTGTGTGCATAAAGGTGAACGTACTGGATTCCAATAATATGTTTACAAAATATAAATCTCAGATACCACGGCTGTTATGGCGGGGAAGATGCTCATTCCACCTTCTGCTAAATCACTGGTTTGATTCAGGGAGATGAAGAGCTGGTTGTCCTACTCGTTGCATTTTAGCTATTTTGTGGCAGATCTATGCCACAGCTTCCCGGTGCGTAAAATAGCTTTTTAGCTACAAGGCAATTATAATGCTTAAATTAAAGGCATTATGTGTGTAAGGAAGACTACAAAGTGTTATATTGAGATGTATTTGGACAAAAAGCAATGTTAGATAGCAAGGCAACACGTACAATTGGGAGAACTGAATTTAGAATTAAGTGGATCCTTTAATGTGCTTGCCTTAACGAATACTTTTGTCCTTAGAGGAATTTTGAACCCCAACCGAAACAGCTGTGTTTCTAAACAGAATATAAGAAGAAGATTTGAGCTCAAGCACGATTCAAAGACTAACTAAACAATGATAGCTTTGTGTAGCTTTCAAAACATTTTAATCTCTTTTTTTTTGTTTTGTCTCAGACTCCTCTCATTGTGGAAATAAAATTCTCAATACACATTTCAATGAGACTCTCTTATCCTGCTTATCTCTTCTGACTGCAGATGTGATAGAACTGATAGAATGCCAGTCTTAGATATGAGAGTTGGGAGCTAGGGTCGTCCCACTGGACATTACCCAGTAGCCTTTGGTTCTGCCCAGTTTTTAAATGCATGCTATCCATTTAAAAAAGAATAATGCAAAAAAAGCTAGAGAGATTGTTTAAAAAAAAGGATTTGCGGGAGCACTAGTAATGATATTTAGCTTCAGTTACTAAAAAACGTTTTGCAGAACAGGACATTCAAACAAAGAAACAAAGGAAATGGTAGAGATGCAATTTACCCAAAGTCATATATATATATATACACACACATACATGGCAAACTAGTGCTGGGGCCAGAACAATAGTTGGGTTTTACAATCTGTAGCTTACTCCTTAACTCTTAAACAGTTATTAATGGTGTTGAATAAGATGAGTGTGCTCGGTCTAACCAAACACAGCAGAACAAGTAGGGGCAATGTGCGTGGAGAAAAGATAACAAGAAACTTCATCTAACAAATGTAAACGCTTTTAACCTATGAAATAGGACCCAGGCCTGGATATTCCAGCTCCCCAAACCTGAGTGAAATTTTGGGCTCTATCATAGAAAAGCTTTTTATTTATTCTGTTATAATGACCTGCAATTTGGTTGAGGTTTATCTTGCTTTCTTATAGCTGAAGAATGACCATCTGGAGGATGAGGAATTAGCAACAGGGTTTTTAAATCTCTTTTTACTACTTGACTTATAAAGACAGTTTGGTGGGAATTGTGGCTTACAGTAAAGCCTGACAAGATCAGGTCAAGCAGAATTTCTTACAGAATGTAGCTAAGATTGTAAAAGATCTGGTTTTCATCTAATGTAGCGGACAGATGCTCCTGGGTTGATGGTTTTGCTGTTGACTTCGAAGAGCTAACGTGCATGAAATAATTTTTACTCAAGTCTTATTATTCCAGCCTAGCTGAGGGTTTAGATAAAACACAGGAATTACAACAATGGTGCCATCCTCCTAGAAGAGAAGAGATCACTCCAAGAGAAATCAGGATTGCGCCGCTCTTACTTGCCCTGCAGTGTATTTCATTTTCCCATGAGACGGCTGGTTGTCCAGCCTGCGAGTGTGGTTGGAGAAAGGGAAGGTGAAACTGTGGATTTGCAAAGAGCGCCATGCCTCCTGTTGCCAGCTGCAGGGAAGAGGGATGTAACACATTCAGCCCCCAAACGTGGTAGATTATATGGATATGTATCAACGAAACACCTATTCCGCTGATGAAATAGATGCCTTCCCAGATGAACTGCTCCCTTCACAAAGTAATGCTGTTGCTGTTGTGTATTTACAGTCACAGACAGGTTAAGATAGAAACAATTTCCTACGTGTAGAAGACAAACTGACAAAAAGTAAGAACTATGTCCCTGTTCTCATCTGAGGGAGATTCAGATATCAGTTGCTTCAATAGACATCTCCGGGGTTTTAATTTGCCTGAGTATCATCCCAGACTCAGGATTTAGCTCTCCTTCAGATCACCCATGGCAGTCACACGTTTATCTTTCAAAAGTGAACAGGAGGAAAAACTCTGTATTATACTAGCTCTGTCAGGAGCAGTTGCGTCCTCACCTCATTAAGATATCCGTCGTTATAAGGCACAGAGCGTGGCCTTTCCCTTACTCTGCCACTTTAATCTAAACAACAAACTGGAAGCCCCACCTCCACTTGCAGGGATGGTTTAGGCATTATTGGTGCGTATAGCTGGGGAGACAATACACTTCAAAAAACTTCAAAAACTTCACCCAAACTTCAAAACCACGCAGATGGGCAACCTCGCTCGACGTGCAGGTGCTTCTGCGATCTCTTCTAAACTCCCGTTGATGTTTTAAAGTGCTTAAATATCTTAAAAATTTGCGCAGGAGACCAGATCCTCTCGGTCCTAATCTTGTGGTCATTGACATCGGTTTCAAAAGACTGGTTATGCGAATGAATGGGAGACGTTGTTTGTGGAGCGAGGGCCAAATCCTGAAATGGTCAGCCCAGACACCATGCAACCTCTGCGAGTTCTGTCTCTGAAGTCTAGCGGTGACCTCTTTGACCAGCCTGGGCTTCCCTCTGAGTCCTCCCCAGTCCTGAGCATATTGTCTTTGCCCAGAAAAGAAAGTATTTCCAATTTGCTTATTATCAACACTATAATAAGACATTTCTTTAAGCCTATCCTTACGAGCAAGTGCCTTCATTTTGTGTTAAAAGCAGTGAAATAAATAAAGCGAAGTCAGTTTTCAGCAGTTGGGTCTTGCAGGTATTTTGCCTGCTTTCTCCATTGTTCTTCCCCATTATGAGAGGTATTAAATCAGGTTGGTGACTTTTTTTCCTCCTTCAGCTCCCCCGCTCCCTGCCAGAGCTACTAAAATTATGTATTCTTTACCGCTTTCTAAGAAGATTACTAAGCCAGCTGACCCAAACAGCAGCGGCGCCAATTAGACATCATTCAAAATTAATAACCACTATGATGATAACAAATCAAAAGATTGCTTCTTCTGATGGGAGAATCATTTTAATTAATTTAATCCTTGTTGAAAGATCAGCTGTGCACAGTCCTGCTCACCAGTGGGGCCCATTTGTCCCTGTCTGTCCCCGTCACCTAAAGCCAGTGAATATGATCAGTAGCCAGCACTTAGGGAACAATAAGAAACAGATTGTACTGTCAGGCTTCATTAAAGATCATCATTAGTATTCCAATTTGGAAACAGTCAATCTATCCTAACCTTTTACCAATTCTTTTCGGGCTGCTTTTGTGAAGTTCGGTTCAGCTGCTAAACGCGGAATCGCTGCGCAGGCTGTTTTAAAAAAGCGAGCTGGATCTCGCTGATGCCTGTCAGGCTGCGGCTTGGGGACAAAGCTCGGGGGAAATACGTGTTAGGCAACCGGGCTCTAAATGGTACCATGTGCAGCTGCTTATGATCCCAGTATTTACGGGCAACGAAACTCGCGTAAACTTGAAGCTTACCCGTGCTGAATGGAAATGAAATTGAGACGGCGCTTTCTTTCATCCCGCTGCTGAGATATTTTTTTTTTTTGGTCCCCAGGGTGTTTTCGCAGAGCTAGGGCGCAGGCTGGGCTCTCCCGCTCCTCTCCGGCGCGGGCTGCAGAGGGCATTTTGAGTATGTTGATGAGGGAGATGGAATCTGAGATTTGTTTGCAGTTCACTTTATCTTTTCTACTGAGGTCAGATTGCTTTGTTTGTTTGTTCTTGATTCTGGCGGCTGGAAATAGTTATGGACAAACGGCTTATAGGATTTTTGGGGTATATTTCTACGCGGTCATCCCTTTATCTCAGTCATATGCTCTGGCTGCGCGGGAGATGTATCTCGGCTCTTAGTTTTCAAAACAGTTTGTCTGCCAGGCAACGATCTCATTATTTTAATATTTTTGACATTTATTATTTGCTAACCTTCACAGCTGTCCAACCAGCTTCCTGAAGATGGTGGGAGGGTATGGATGTTTCAGGAATGCCCTGCCTGAAATACCAAAAGAAAACCACAATCCTGTCGTTTTGAATAATCTCTTAGGAAAGGGCTTTAAAAAAAAGAGGCTCTATGAGCTTGGTTTTTTCTGATGTGTTCCTGTGCATCAGGAGGGCTTGCAGAGATTGCACGTGAAAGCAGAATTAGACCTGTGAAACGGGGGAGTGAAAGATCAGTTTTCACATTTCTTTTTACAAAAAAAGAACAGTTCTCTCTCCAAATCAGATTAATAACTAAAAATGTTATGATTACTGTAACAGAATGACAAAAAAAAAACCAAAAAAGGTATGAATTAACGTAGCCTCTCTGTAAAGCTCAAATAGTTTTCTACAGTTTAGTACTACTTTATTTTCCGAGTGTTTTATACACTTCAGAAACCCACCTGGAGACGATGATTTGCAGTACCTGGTTGCTTACTGCATCCTTATGAAGATTTCTACTATTTAATTCCACGGATAAGTGGGGTTTCCTATAAACAAAAAATGTCACAATAAAAGTAGACAATTCATAACGATGATTTAGCCCAAAATCTAGTCCTGCCACACTGCCATCTTTCAAGTTTTCCAAAACCAAGCCAATAACAGTGAAAACATTCTTTTTTCACGGTCAGCTGCATTAATATGGAAGAAAAAAAAATCCTTTAGTAGTTAACTGCAGCTAAAACCTATGTTAACGAAGAATCTGTGTGAACCTGATGAAATTTCCTTTACTTTTATGCTTGCTATCCGTATGGGGAAAAAAGCTCAGAGGCAACATTATTTTTCTCTCTGAGAAAAAATGAAAACTTAATTTGCTGAAAAAATACAATACCGAGGTAACCGAATTTCAAATACTTTGCTGTATGCTTTTAGTTGCGTATAAGTCCTTGTATCGTTTTTCACTTTGATTAGATGGCTTTAGTCAAAATTCAAAAGGAATTGTAGATTTTAGAGGTTAGTACTTATTAATTGCAACGGTATTTGCTACATAAGCAGCTACATACATTACATTAATTAGCAGCATATATCGCAGTGGTGAGTAACACATAGATTGATGTGAATGCAGATTAAAAAATCCGAGCATCCCACTGAGGAGTCTTTCAAACTACTCATGACCTGTGGTTCCTTCCTTTTTTAAATTTATTTATAATTTTTCAGTGACTGCTTTGACTGCCTTGTTAGCTTCGCACGTGACAAACCTGCTACCAAAGGAAAGGCAGAGGGAGCTGCTCCCTATTTTTATACCAGCGCAACTGAATTCTAAACAATTGGCTCCATAAATGCTTTTTAGTATTTCTTTTGGATGCGCATCTTCTCAATTTCAATCACCTTTTTTTTATTTCTTGATTTTGCTGTGATTTTCGTTTTACCACATGACTTTTAGCTATTTCTTCCCTTTTTTATGTCACATACACATTCATTGGAAAAGTATGCCTTCAGAAGAAGGTATATACAAAGTATATACAAAGAAGGTATATACAAACCTTGATAGTTTCAACTTAATTTTTTTAGTGGATCTAGTATTTTTTTGAAGGGCTTGATAAGCAAGTGGCCCCAGTGAAAGGCCCTCAAAGCGCTGTGACTCCCTTAAATTCAGTGGAAGGTGGTCTCGGGTTATGGCCTCAGGTCTACATCAGTCCAAATTGAAGATGCTGCTCACAAGAGCAGTTCCTCCCTCCCTGCCCTCAGCAGCACCATCCCACCTCCCCTCCTTTACCACGACGTTTTAGCCACGTGTTGAGGCAGCGCAGAGATCAACCTGGCTGATCCATTTTTTTGCAGGTTTCGTTATCAGACGAATTAGGTTTCCATTTATATGGGAATGTCTTAGGGTGTGCTAGGAACGCGAAATCAGAAATAGAAGCAGGCTACCTCCTTTTTTGTCAGAAACAATATTATTATTATCATCATCACCATTATATATTATAAGGTGTTTGTAAAGATAACTATTCTACCAGTATGTCTTCTATTTCTTTTTTTTTTTTTTACCTGATTGGCATAACTACTTGCAACTACTCGATTTATTTTTTTATCTGCCTTTAACGAATCATAATGTTGCTTCAGGCTGGACATGAACCAAGGAGGCAAAATGAAATGTAATACATGACTGTGTGATTTCTTGACAACACTTCAGTCTTAATACTTAGTAAGCTGAAATTTGAAATATAGAAAAAGTAAATGCAGAATTATCAGCTATATCAGATAATACATCAGATATCAGATAATACATCAAGATACAATGCAGCTCACTAAAATATTAGCTAGAAATGCTCATAAAATAACAAGGTAAAATAATGGCCACAGAGATCATCAATGATTTGTAAAATTTCTGTATATCTCACTCTGGGTATATATATTCCAAAGGAAAAAAATCACCCATGAAAAAGATCAAACAGAAAAAGTCTAGGAAGTGCCACAAGTGGACGACCTACCGAATTCAACGAAAACATTTTCCTGATGATCTATTTCAGCATAAAATCTTCTCCGCTGGTGTGGCTACAACAGGTTCTGTGAGATGTTGCCTAACGGCACTGTACGCTGGGCGTGCTACGTGGTACCGTTGGTAAGACCTCACGCATCTCGTGTAGCCACATGTGCTCCAAGCGTTTCTCAGCACTGCCGTATGTGACGGGATCCAGACCTTGAACAGGGCTGGGGAGGTTTCAAAACCACCCCATTCCTCAGGTTCTGCAGAAGGTAAGAGCCTGGTTAAAGTCAATATCCTGCTAACAACAGACTTTTGTTCACGCTAAATAGTTGACTTTGCCTCAGCGTGCTGGGAACAAAATGATGTGCTTAAAAAAACCCAATTATTGCATCGAACAGGGTGATCTTTATTGCCCCAAACTACTAATTTACTTCCGTGACTGTTTTGTTGGGGTGGAATTAGTCATTTGCTTTGCAAAACGCCTTTTCACGAGGGTATCTGGTTGGAAGAACCACTGTGAAATGAATACGCTGAAATAAACAGAACGTGATAGTGGAAATACATTTTTCAGAGGAAATTTGAATGAGGAGGCTGACCCATTGGAAGGGATCAGAAAGGGTTACCAGGAAAAAATAATCATGAACCTTTTTTTAAATTTTATGAAGTGGTTATTTCCTTTACCTGTTTCACACATTTTAAAACCATGCAGCTACTGCTTCTACCCCAAGGAAAATTTCTAAGATACATTTATAGAGGCGTACATGAGTTGGCCTCCCAACGTGACTTTTTTTGATGCCTTTGAGTCCAGCAGCTTGTTTCTGTGTACTACCGATAAATGCAATGCACCCAACAGGCACGTTAGCACTTCCAGAGCGAGCCGGACCAACAAAGTTCAAAGAGATCGTTACGGGGAGAAACCAAAAGCCTTCACTGATGAGAGAAACAAAATTAGTGAAAGGGAGTTTGCCTGTGGAAATTTGCCCTCTTTTTCAGTTTAGTTTACAAGTTGCAGTTTTGGCTTTTTCATCCATAACAGGATCTTTTAATTCCTTGTTGAAGATGACATTTAATTGTGGGCAGAGCTTTTAGCCTTCATTTCCAGTAAGCAATTAATTCCACTAGCAACGAGGTTTAGCCCCCCCCAAAAAATTCAGTACACTGACATCCTCTAGCGCTGCCTTTTTATTACAGACTGAAAGTCTCCTGATAGGCTCTGCCTATCCTGGCTTATGCAGTTGTTTTTAAGATGCTGAAAAAGGCTGAGACATGTAAGAAAGCGACTACATTTATTTTATTTTAATCTCAAACCCCTTCGCTGTGGGTGAAAGGCTACTGCGCTAACCCCTGCCTTGTTGAAATCGGTATTCAGCATATTTGCTAACACCGACTGCAGTCTGGAAGTTCACAGGGCTCTTACTTGGTGCCTTTGGAAAGATCCATTTCAGACACGCTTGGTCGGCTTTTGAGTTCAGCCCAGGGAGGCCTGGGCACTTACAAATGGCACAGGAGTCCAGAGCGATTGCGGGTGATCAGCATCTGCCAGGATTTGATCCCCGACAGCACTGATAGAGCCACTTCCTTACACTTAGGGAATATTTCCTGCCTTCCCCCCTCCCCTCCCGGCTTTTTTTTCTCCCCCTTTTTTTCCCTCCACCCCCTCTTTTTCCCCCTCTTCTTTTTCCTCCTTTCCTCCCCCTTTCCC